>OY288267.1:60009146-60129146 GCA_958450335.1 Hibiscus tridactylites | reverse complement strand
GTTGTTAGTATCATAGTATGTATTATGTATATTCATATACATGTATTTATGTATAATACATTACATATACATAAATACATACATGTTTGTATAATATATAATTATATATTGTAATTTATATACATGTGAATACATAAAAAAATATATATATACACATAATCACATATATTTATACTATAAAGTTATTATAATAATAAATAAGTTATATTATATTATAATAATTAACAAAATAATATTAAATTATAATATACATGGGGAAAAATTTATTTTGAAACCATACAATTCCCAAATTGAATTTCAATTTGGGGTAAATTATAAATAAAACCCTTTATATTATACAAGTTTTTTATTCAAGTCCTTTAAGTTTTAATTCAATTCAATTGAGTTCTTAAAACTTTATTTTTACTTCAAATTAACTCTTATTTATTATTATTTTTCACTATAGTCCAAAAAACTTTGTTTTTATTCAAAATTGAGCCTATTATAGTCCATAAAACTTTATTTTAGTCCAAATTAGCTCTTATTTATTATTATTTTTTCACTATAGTCCATAAAACTTTGTTTTTATTCAAAATTGTTCATTTCTGGTGAACCTGAATTATCCCGAACTGAAATGAACCCGACGACCTGAAATTACCCGACCTGAAATGAACTCGACCTGAAATGAAACCGACCTGAAATGAAACCGACCTGAAATGAACCCGAACTGAAATGAACCCGACCTGAAATTTACCCGACCTGCAATTTACCTGCCAATTAACTGATTTTACCCGACCTGTTTTTACCCGATCTGCAACGAGTTTGACCTGAAATGGACCGACCTGAAAATTGACCCGACCTGAAATGGACCTGACCTGCAAATTACCCGACTGGAATGGACCCGCACCCGACCCGAGTCGAGTCAAATTTTTTTTTACCTGAAATGACCTGTATCCGATTTTAACCGACCTGACAGAACCCGACCTGAAACCTGTCCGATTACCTGTTTTTACATCCCTAACATTTGGAACATTTCTTGGTTGACGAGTTTCGTCGAGACTATTCCCAGTTCCGAAAGCCGAAGCGTTCTCATGATGCTCCCTGCACCTTGGTGATGGGGAAACCTCTGGCTCGACTACCCTCACCGACGAAGCATCAACTTTTGGAAAGCTAGCCACCTCCTGATCATCCGACGCCCATACATCTGCAAACATCTCATTATCTCCTCCAATATCTTCCTTGAAAAGCTCCTGAGTAGCTTCATCTCTGCCAAGTTTGATGGTGAAGCTACAACCTACAGAGTTGACCTTAATGACATCCGGGATATCGAATGGACTAGCCAATCTGAGAATCATTCTTGCGACCGCGAACAAAATCTTGAACAAATCGACTCAACTCGAATTTTTTTAAATAAAATTTAAGTTGTAAAACAAATCTCTTCGATCGGATTAACTCAAAATTTTTAACTTGATTCGATTGAATACTTACCCCGAATTATAATTATATATGTGTTTATCTCTTTTAGGACAAAGCTGTCAAATGGGCAGATTGGTTCTATGAAGGGGACCCTCACTAAAAGTAAATAAAATAGCTTTGGCATTCGGATCCCAACTGTCTAAAGTTGTTTTTTAAGTAATGGAGTAGCTAGTATTTGTGTCAATACAAACAACTCGGTTCCCCGTCTCCAGCACAAATCTAATTGCCTTTCATGTAATTATTTTTTTGGGTAAACTACATAAATTGTCCCCCGACTATGTTTTAATTATCTTTTGTATCCCCCGATAATTAAAAGTTATAAATTGGTCCCCCAACTTAAAAAAAGTAACAAATTGGTCCAACGTCGATAAAAATTAACGACTGATGATGTGGCAGTTAACATAAATTGATATAATTACATAATTAACCCTCAGTTTCTACACTTATTTTAGTTTGACCCTAATTCTAAAAAATTAACCCACATAATTTTAATAATATATCAATTTAGTCACATTTCACCCTCAAGTTCCATTTCCCCTTTTCAAAAACGATATAGTTCATCAACATATTCATCGTCATAAAGCTCATGAAACTAAAAGAACAATCAAGAATAAAGAAAACTCAAACCTGGAATATTGAAGATACCAATAAAAATACTAGCAAACCTTTTCAAGAATCACAAAACTTATCTCCAGAAAAGTCATTTCCCCATGCTCCGCCTCCGCAAACCCATCTTCATCATCATCGCCCAAAACAGAAAAGAAAGTTCAAAATTAGACCTTTCCAATCAAGAATCTAGAAAAACCCAATTGCCAAGAAAGATCGAATAACAAGAAATGGAAAGAAAATTAGACATAGAGAAGTAAGCATGTTACACATGGTTTGAGAAACCATGGTAGCTTCCTTGTTGGTGACAAATTCCATCCCTTCAACGCTGATGAGTTTCACAATGTCCTCTTTCTCCATCTTTCCTTTGAGTTCGAAAGAGATTTTCGAAAAGGGAAAATGGAACTTGAAGGTGAAATGGGTCTAAATTGATAGATTATTAAATATGTGGGTTAATTTTTTGGAATTAGGGTCAAATTAAAATGAGTGTAAAACTTGAGGGCTAATTATGTAATTATATAAATTTATATAAATTGCCATGTCATCAACTGTTAAATTTTTAACGACGTTGGACCAATTTTTTTTATTTTTTTAATTCGAAGGACCAATTTGTAACTTCTGATAGTCAAGGGACGCAAAAGATAATTGGAGTATAGTTGAGGGACTATTTATGTCGTTTACCCTATTTTTTACAAATAATATGTAACCCCCTCGTCCCGGCCTGGCCGGATGACCGGTCCGAGTGAGCCACACGGGGAAAACCGAGTGAAAACCCCTAAAGGATTCCCCCTCGGTTAGCAACCCTATTTTTTTTAAAAAACTTATCTAAATGCATAGTAACCTTAGATTTGATCAAACAATCAACATACTCAAAAATCGTAGCGAACGGAAAACATTTAGGGACTCAATTGCACAATTTACAAGTTTAGGGACCAAATTGTAAAATCTGAAAATTAGGGGGGCTCAACCAGTTTTTAAGTTACCAACATGAAATTAATCATGTTTCATGCATCTCTGCCAAATTTCAACTCAAACGGGCATCTCAAACACATCCAATTGCATATACAAAGTTCAGGACCAAAACGTAAGGATTTCAAAACATATAACCGTCAATTTCAGTGCCGTTTTAAGCAAAGGTTTCGAAACCTTCACCAAAGGTTTCGAAACTTTGGCTGGCAGTGACCCCTGGAACCCAATTTTCACCAAAAGTTTCGAAACCTTGGGGAAGGTTTCGAAACCTTTGACCATAGTTTCGAAACCTACCCCAAAGGTTTCGAAACTTTGGCTGGCAGTGACCCTTGGAACCAAAATTCTCTGCAAAGGTTTCGAAACCTTACCCATGGTTTCGAAACCTTAGTGCAGGGGATCACTTTCTGCTCAACCTAAGGACTTCCTAACTATGAAGAACATTAAGATCATGCATAGACATGCATAAGAGCTTACGAAGGACCAAAGGCATGTATTAACACTTGTAAGACTTGCACATACTAATTTTTAAGCAACCATACATGAACCATAGATAGCAATCAAGCAATTAACAAGGCATCCATACATAGCATTCATACAAAAAGCAATTCATGCATATATGGACATACAAGCATTACATGGCATATAAACATGGAACAAGGCATGCATGGAACTCAAGGACCTTAAAAGGCACAAAGAAGCATATGAGGGTTGGCCCTCTCTAACAAGGCAACCTAAACACCAATAGACATGCCAACACACACAACATCCATCATGGCATATCATGCATTACAAACCATAATCAAACCCAAAACATCAACATAAGGCATTAACAACATGTGGCCAATACAAAGGAGTCTAAATACAAGCCCCTAAAACACGTAGCACTTCCCATTGCTAAACTACTACATTATTTAATAAACCATACTTGAGCAATTACCACACGCTTGGACGCCCTTTTCTTGCTCCTTGCTAACTCCAAGCTAAAGATCTGCATTGTCGGAAAAAGGAGAGCGTAAGCATAAAGCTTAGTGAGCGGAGCTCTAAAACATAACTACGACAATGCAGGGTTCAAAGATTTCTTTAAAAGTAAAGATCAACGCATACAAATCATCCAACGACCTAATCCTTCTTCTATCATGCAAGTTCAACCAAAGTTCAACGATATAGGCATTTAACATGGCATTACACTTCATGGTATGCATGGGGACATAATCCTAGATTAAAGCAAAACAATAAGAAGACAATGATATAGTGAGATACAACATGGACGTTACATGGCATGCACAAGCATAACCAAAACACACACGGTGGGACTACACATCACCATTTCGACTAGTAGTTTTCCAATGGGACTACACATCAAAGTACTCTTCTACTAGTCACTACCGGCGGGACTACACATCACCGGAGTCTTATACCACTCGCTACCGGCGGGACTACACATCACCGGAGCAACGACAACCATCACGTGAGGTTCGACACCAACCATGCAACACGATATGCAATCACTATCATGCAACATGTACTCACTATATCATGCGCAACCAAATCAAGATGTAACAAAATCCACAATTAGGCATCACTTACTACTTGGAATCTTACCAAATCACAAATGGTCTTACTCACCATTTTCGTGCACAACTTGCACCAACTTACTCACACCTTACAAGGCATATCAACAACATCATTAATACCATCATACATGATCAACGATATAATATTAAGCAATCATACTTCTTCCCAATTTAATTAAATTTCATGCTTAACAAAACATCACCACAAGTAATGAGAACAAATGGTAAAAGGGGAAATTAAAGAGCCAACTCACAACAACTTACTCTTGAGTTTAATTCGACTTTTCAAGCCCAATCTAAATTCTTTCAAAACCATCTTTGAACCAAAACATTACTTGAAAACATTTTCACATCTACATGCTTGAACCAACCTTTGAAATCAATTTAAAACATTAACCACTCACCTCATTTCCTTAAGCTAAACAAGCAAAGCCGACTCAAGCCTCCTCACATCCGGATTCGATCCCAACGCTTTACCAACGTAAATCCTTGCTTCCAATCGCCTCAACACAAGTAAATTAACCTCATATCAGTCCACAACACAATGTAGCAAACCCGAAATGAAATTCAAACATCCAACACTTGTTTTTCGAACCAAGAACAACCCCCAAAAAGCCATTCCCGAGCAGCCCCTTTGCACAGTCCAAAACTTGTGATTCAACACATTTAACACTTCCAAATTCTTCCAAAACGACCCGCAACCAATACCCTAACATCAACCCTCAATTTCCAACACAAACCACACCCAAAACTCAACTAAAAACCTTCCTAAAAACCCACCAAAACCCAAATTCGGGAATTCATTTAAAACACTATAAAAATCATATATGTTGGACCATTAGATTCATAAACACCATATCTATCAATATTAAATCAAAATCTCAAGTTAAACACCATAAAGCTACCACTTTTATTCAAAACTCCCAAAAATCCAAATTCTAAAACATGGATGAAAATGAAAGTTACTTGTACTTTTGAAAAGAGGAAGGTGAGAGCAAGTTGAAAACATGTTTACCTTTCAAAACCGAGCCAAAATGAGGGAGGAAGGAGATGGAATAGTGAAAGGGGGAGGGAGCTCTTCAAACCCGTTGAAGAAGAAGATGATGAATAGTAAAAGGGTGTTTTATTTGTATAAAGGGGGATTTAAATTAGAAAATGGGTAAATTACCAAAAGGCCATTAATGAATGGCTATTCCATTGTTCTTTAAATAGCTCTTCAACTTGCAATTAAATCAATTTGGTCCCATTTCAAACATTTACTTTGAAACCCGAAATTTTAAAGGATCATTTTGATTATAAACCCGAGCCCAAATAATATTAAAATATTATTTTCACCCGACCCCTAAACCCGGGTGTTACATAATATCAATTAGTTTTATAATATAAAGAGGAAATATAATGAAATTGAAATATACAAATATAAGGTATATTAACTTTTTAATAGTCTTAAGGTGATTACAAGGTAGTATTTGGTCATATATATTTCTAACCCTTTGATAATGCACACTCTTTGCAGACAAAATGATTTAAACTTAGGTCTCATAGGATGAACAACATCCTCTTTTTCATTGATACCACTTGTTGGGTTCATATAGGGTATACTAATAACATTAACCAATAATTTCCCTTAAAATCATTTAAACTGCACAAGCTAGGAACTAAAGCATAAAATAAGACCATACAAAGGACATAATCAAACAACTCAAAAAAAATATATAAATAAACAATATTGTTGTTGGTGAAAAGTTAACACCTTCAACACAATCATAGAATTGCATATAACAATAATAACACATTGTCAATATTGGTTTTATCATAACTGAATTACGAGCAGTCGAGTAAAAAAAATGAGCTATATTTGATGATTGCAAGTGTATATCAATACAAGAGAATCAGTTTGATGGTTAAACCATGGGTAAATCAACAAGATATTAAATAACTGTCAACTAAAGAGACAACTTCAAATCCAATCTTGAAAAGAGAGGAACCATGTTACATGAGCAGAAAAACGTGTTATAAGAGTAGAGAAAATGTGCTACAAGAGCATACAAAATATTCATCATTTTCATTTAAAAAGGGAAAGACTTATTAAACCAAATCACACAAAAATTTAAATATATAAAAAATATAAAAAGATGAAATAGTGAAAAGAGACGGAGGATAAAGTACACAACAAACCTTATGACAAAACATGAGTGACATCCGTTTGACCAAAGGCTGACAACGCTATTCTTTTAGACCACTAGTGTTTGATTTGCGAAAAAAATTATTCTCATAATAATAATAATAATAATAATAATAATAATAATAATAATAATAATAATAATAATAATAACAATAATAACAATCTTTTTCAGAATCACATACCTACGTTAAGTTGGGGAGAATTCCCTCCAAGGAGAATTATTGTATTCTCATCAATAACGGTTTTTTCATTAAAGGTGGGAATGTGATTCCCTAGGATTTCTTAGGTATTTGTCAATTCTCACCCATTTGGACTATATTGCTCTTATATTAATGAAATTTATTCACACATATACTTTATTAAATTTAATTAGATGATTACATATGTGTGGTGTAAATTAATTAGATATTTTTATTAAATACTAATTTAACATTTAAAAGGTGTTACACATTTAAATATTATTTTAACATTTAATGTATTTTTATTAATATTATATTTATGATATTTATATGTTATATGTTAGGATTGCATATAGCTTAAAAATTAATAAGTTAAGAGTCGATGTTCTTAATTTTATTCTTTGATTTATAAGATGTTTATCATCTTATAAGACAATTTAGTAGGTTAAAGTTATGATATAAATTCTTTTCAGTATTATACAACTTTTAGATTTATTTTATTATTTACTGTAATTTACTTGATAATCTGTCACAAGTAATAAAAATTTAAAAATTTGAACATATTAAAATTTTAGCATTTAAAAATTTAAAAAATATATATAAATAGAGAGTAACGAGGTTATATAAATATAAATAATATTCTTAATAATATAAATAATATTTTAATTTGTTAATATAATAATTATATTAATAATATGTTATATAAATAGTTATTGCAAATTTTAGTTATTGTAACAAAAATAATTCAATTACTTTTGTGCATATGTTTTTAATTTAATATTGAAAGTTTAACATGTTAAAAAAATATAACACATGATCAATTTAGTAAATTTCACTTCTAGATAATTTTATATACCTCCAACCAAACAGATCAATCTTACATTCCTACCAAAATAAACCGAACAAAATAATGTAATATTCCCGGTAATATATCAATTAATGTTACATTCTAAGAATCTTATTCCCGGAGGTAATTTTACATTCCGTAAACTAAACGCACCCTAAGAAAAAAAGTTAAAAAAATCCATAAAACTAAGATAACTAAGGTAAAGTATATTGATAAATATAAAAGAAAAAGTTTTTTTTACCATCACAATTATCAAAATGAAGTAAAATAGTTTGACAATTTTTTTAATAAAATAAGCCCGTTTAAGAAGAAGAAAAAGAAGAAGAAGAAGTTCCTGTGGCAATCTAACGCCAAGGCTCCTAAGAATCCCTCGTCTCTAGCAAAATTAGCCAGGCAAATTCACGTTAAAAAATCTTCAAATTTATAAAATGAAATATTTTTGTAAAGATCCTTCTAATTTATCATATTTTCAATTTTTTGTCCCATATTTAAAATTAATCTGTTATTTTTCAAAATTAAAAAAGCAGATAATTTAGTTATCTTAAATTTTACTAAAAAGCGATAATTCAATATTTTTAATATTTGCATATCTGTAAAATTTATAATTTTTGTGATTTTTTATTATTGAAATAAATATCAATTTTAAAATTATTCTGAAGTTTAAAAAATAAAAATGCCACTATAGAACTTAAAGAACGATATGAGTGGAAAGAAAAATATTGTTCTCGTTAAGAGACCCGAATTTCAAACAACTTTATTGTTTGAAATTCAAATAATTTGATAGTTCACAGAACCCAACGTTTCTATTTATTACACGTGTACGTGAAATTTGGAGCTTTTGACTGGTAAAGACGATTTCGTTAAATAATGTCACTTAACTATTTCCAATAATAATTTGGAGGTTGAGGTTGAGGTTGATGACTTTACTTTATTACTATTCAAATTGATCTCTTTCGTTAAATAATGCCACTTTAACATATTTTCGGGTTTTCCCCACAGCCATCAGTCTAATACGACGACAAAAGCAATTTCCCCGCGGAATATGTAACCCCTCGTCCCGGTCTGGTCGGATGACCGATCCGAGTGAGCCACACAGGGAAAACCGAAGCGAAACCCGTTAAGGCTTCCCCTCGGTTAACGACCCAGAAAATTTCCTTTTTATTTATCTTGTCTATAGGCATAATTAAATCCTATGTAGGACACAGCAGCGGAAAATACAAACAATGCAACATACTCCGACCAACCAAAACATTAAACAACTCATTTTAGTCCTTTACAGTAGGCCGTTTCGAAACGCCCTTAGGGTGTTCCGAAACGCCTTGACTTAGTCAACAGGCCAGGGTCAACCATAGGGTGACCGTTTCGAAACAGGGGTGACCCGTATCGAAACGACCCTGACGGTCAATTTCTCGTGGTCAACGAGATTTGACCGTTTCGAAACATCAAGGGCCCGTTTCGGAACGCCTTTATCTCGTCAATTTCTCAAAATTCCAGTAGCAAAAATGTTCCGAAACGACCCCCATTCGTTTCGAAACGGCAGGCCATTTGCAAAGGGACCGTATCGGAACAAGGTGACCCGTTCCGAAACGCCCCCTGTCTGCAGACTCGTTTTGGATGTTTTAAGGCATAAGGGTGCCCCAAAACACCCTACAACACCATAACAATTAAACTTAAGGCAACCTAACTATATTAGCATGCTCCAACAAGATTTAGACGAGTCTAAACGCTAAGGTAAGACTTCACAAACCATGCATTCATACAACAACATTCAAACATAAAGACAACCTTTAAGGCACATGGCTAACATTCAAAATGAGCAATTTAGGCATGAGTTACAATTCAACATGGCAACACCAACCATACAAAAGCAAGATATCAAAGAGTCTAAACAAGCTCCTAAACAACTAACAACTATCCATCAACACAACACATGTCCCATTGCTCAAACTATTACATGTTCAACATTTAAAAGTCATACTTGATGTACTCAAGTCAACAACCACACTTGGAGGCCCTCCACTTGCTCAAGCAACCCACGAACTAAGGATCTGCAATGTTGGACAAAGAGAGCGTAAGCAATGATGCTTAGTGAGGGTAAGCTCTAAAAAAACAAACCTCAACATTGCAGGGTCCGAGCACGATCTAGCCAAGGCATTACACAAATATACCAAGGATCCACACGAGTCATATGATAAAGATGCATGAGCAATTTACATTATAAATGCCATGATCATAAGCTCAACTCCACAATACATGTAATCACATTTGACATTCAATTTATAGTTCATATATCTCAACACATTGATACACATATCAATCAACATTGGCACCTAGCTATGACCCGAATACGCGGATAAATACGTTGGAAGCTCACATCCAACAACCACATTACCTCACGGTGGGATTACACTCATCACCGGTCTCGCGGAGGGGATTCCACTCATCCTCACGCCCCGTCGATGGGATTCCACTCATCACCGACTACATTTAAATACAATTTCCGGGCGAACCCGTACTCCTCCTTGGTGACTCAACGCCACCAAGGCCACGCGCGACTTTTGACTCATGTGTACACACTAACATCCTAATGATCGATCATTTGTATTCAAGTATACTAGTGCCAACATTTACTCATTTCACATTACTCATTTCAATCAATTCCGTGCTTAGCACGTACTCACCAACAACCATCATCATGCATGTCTCAAGCATCACAAGTCATATCTCATCTCACATGTATAATACAATATACACAAGCATTCATACCACATTTCATACGAGACATACACAACCATATAATGAGTTCATCCAAAGGCTCTAGATCAAGCTTAGGATTAGGTTACCACCCTAATCCTAACTCTAGGTGGGTCTACCAAGCCCATCCTAGTCCATATACTCGAACCAACCATTTTAAAACCATTTAAATCAATTAACCACTCACCTAAGCTTCCAAGCTCAAAGACCAAGCAAGCAACCACCTTCAATTTCCCGGATTCACTTTCGATGCTTCACCGATGCCCAAACTCGATTCTAATCAATCCCAAACACAAACAAAACATCCACAATCAAAAGCTCATCATCGGAACTAACCCGGAATAACATTATCAAGCATTCAACACCCAAAACAAGTCCAAAATAGAATTTTCGAGCAACCCACAAAACCCACTGAAATCTTCCATTTCAAGCATCCAATCAACCATCAAATACACCCAAAGTAACCCTAATACATCATACTAACACCAGCCCTCAAAAACCAACATTAAACCACCCCAAAAACCACTTTAAAAACCCTCCTAAAACCCCCTTGAAACACCATTCCGGAAATCATTATAAAACCTTATAAAAATTAGATATATTGGACCTTTTGAACAACAAATGACTCATCTATCATCACCAAATCAAAAGCTCAACTTAAAGTTAACAAAGTTAACATTTTTAATTTCAAACTCTAAAACTTCATAATACAAAAACAAGAGTTTTAATGAAAACTATGGGTATGAGCATGTAGAGGGAAGTGAGGACAAGCTAGAAACATGTTTACCTCTAAAAAATCACCAAGGATGTGAGTGTATGGTGATGGAATAGTGAATCCCCCAAGGAGAGAAGAAGAAAACGTTAGGTTTGAAAGAGGGAGGGGAAGAAGATGAGAAGGGTGGGTGTTTTATTTGACATGTGTTATATTTTAAAGCTCAAAAGACTTGTTTACCCTTAATGAAATGGGACATTTACAAGGGTGGAAAAATCCATGGCTAAATGGAGTTTAATCTTAAAACATGGTCAACCCAAATTAATTAATTTGAACACAAAAACCCGAACATTATTTAAATTATAAAACCGAGCCCAAAATAATATTAAAATATTATTTTCACCTAACCCCTAAACCCGGGTGTTACAACTCTCCCCACTTAAGGAATTTCGTCCCCGAAATTACCTGGTGGAAACAAATACGGAAATTGCTCAACCATATCCGCTTTTCTCTCCCACGTGGCCTCTTCCACACCTCTATGCCTCCACAACACCTTGACCAATTCTATGGTCTTGCCACGCAACACCTTGCTATCAGAAGCAAGTATCTCAACGGGCTCTTCATTGTAGGACAAATCCGGATTTAACTCTATCTCCTCAACGGGCATCACATGAGAAGGATCCGATCTATATCTCCTAAGCATAGACACATGAAAGACATCATGGTTCTTCTCTAACTCAGAAGGTAACCTCAAACGATAAGCTACAGGCCCAATCCGTTCAACTATCTCATACGGACCAATGAACCTCAGACTCAACTTGCCCTTTCGGCCAAATCTCATTACCTTCTTCCACGGAGATACTTTCAGAAACACTTTCTCACCCACTGAGTATTCAATCTCTTTCCTCTTCAAATCTGCATAAGACTTCTGACGATCGGAAGCTGCTTTCAAACGGTCACAAATCAACTTCACTTTTTCTGTAGTTCCCTTAAGCAAGTCTGGCATAGGTAACAACCTCTGACCTGTCTCAGCCCAACAAATCGGAGTCCTACATCGTCTACCATACAAAGCCTCATAAGGTGCCATCTGAATACTAGACTGATAACTGTTGTTGTAAGCAAACTCAACCAACGGTAAGTGCTTCTCCCAAGAACCCTGAAAATCAATCACACAACAGCGAAGCATATCCTCAAGAATCTATATCACTCGCTCTGACTGCCCATCGGACTGCGGATGGTAAGATGTGCTGAAATGCAACCGGCTACCTAAAGCACTATGCAAGCAACCCTAGAACCTCGAAGTAAATCTAGGATCCCTATCTGAAACAATAGACTTCGGAACTCCATGAAGTCTCACAATCTCACGAATGTACAAGTTTGCCAACTTGTCTAAAGAATCAGTAGTGTTCACTGCTAAGAAGTGAGCACACTTAGTGAACCTATCAACAATCACCCAAACGGAGTTCTTCTTCGAAGGAGACAAAGGCAACCCAGACACAAAATCCATGGTGATCCTCTCCCATTTCCATTCCGGAATCTTCAAAGGCTGTAGCACACCTGAAGGAACCTGATGTTCTGCCTTCACTCTCTGACAAACCATGCAACGACTCACATACTCGGCTACATCTCTCTTCAAACCAACCCAAAAGTAATCATTCTTCAAATCTCGGTACATTTTGGTACTACCCGGATGCATAGAAAAGGGACTCGAATGAGCTTCACTCAGAATCTGACGTCTCAACTCAACATCTTCCGGTACAACAATTCTATCCCTAAAGCACAACAAGCTCTCACCACTGAAACTATACTCAGTCGGTCTTCCTTCGGCTATGTCCTGAACATGAGGAATTAAGCTCGCATCTTGCAACTGTTTCTCTCTAATCAACTGAATCAAAGAAGTCTTCACTTGCAACTCGGTGATCAAACCACCATCATCGGACACACTCAATCTAGCAAACATAGCTCTCAACTCAACGACCACTTTTCTACTCAAAGCATCGGCTACTACATTTGCTTTACCCGGATGATACTCAATGGTCAAATCGTAATCTTTTAGCAACTCTAGCCATCTTCTCTATCTCAAGTTCAACTCTTTCTGTGTCATCAGATACTTCAAGCTCTTGTGATCGGTGTAAACTATACACTTCTCACCATACAAATAGTGACGCCAAATCTTCAATGCAAACACAACTGCGGCTAGTTCTATATCATGAGTAGGATAGTTCTTCTCATGAATCTTCAACTGTCTAGAAGCATAAGCAACAACTCTCCTATCTTGCATCAAAACGCATCCTAAGCCTACGTAGGAAGCATCACTGTAGATCACAAACTCCTTACCTGAAACAGGTTGCACTAACACTGGAGCATTCGTCAAAGCTTCTTTCAATTTCTCAAAGGCCTTCTGTCTTGCATCTGACCATTCAAATTTGACTCCTTTTTGCAACAACTTAGTCAAAGGAGCAACTACTCTAGAGAAACCATCAACGAATCTCCTATAATAACCGGCTAATCCTAGGAAACTCCTAATCTTGGTCACGGACTTAGGTTGTTTCCACTCAACAATAGCCTTAATCTTCGATGGATCAACTCGGATACCTTCGGCCGAAACAACGTGGCCAAGAAATACAACCTCTCGAATCCAGAACTCACATTTACTAAGCTTCGCATACAACTGATTGCTCAACAATCTCTGTAAAACAAATCTCAAGTGCTCATCATGCTCTTCTTCTGTCTTCGAGTACACAAGTATATCATCAATGAAGACAACTACAAAACGGTCTAGATAGTCTCTGAAAATTCTGTTCATCATATCCATGAATGCTGCTGGTGCATTCGTGAGCCCAAATGGCATCACAAGAAACTCATAGTGACCATATCTAGTCCTAAAAGCCGTCTTCGGAACATCACACTCTTTCACCTTCAACTGATTGTACCCGGATCTCAAATCTATCTTCGAGAACACTAAAGCACCTCTCAACTGATCAAACAAATCATCTATACGAGGCAACGGATACTTGTTCTTCACAGTCAACTGATTCAACTGTCTATAGTCAATGCACATGCGCATGCTACCATCTTTCTTTTTCACAAACAACACGGGAGCACCCCACGGAGAACTACTAGGCCTAATGAAACCACGGTCCAATAATTCTTGCAACTGACTCTTCAATTCTTTCAACTCTTTCGGAGCCATACGATACGGAGCTATCGAAACTGGATTAGACCCTGAAACTGTCTCAATCATAAACTCAACATCTCTGTCAGGAGGCAAGCCCGACAACTCTTCAGGAAACACTTCTGGAAAGTCACACACTGTTCTGATATCCTTCGGTCTAGCTTCACTCATATCCGGATTCATCACATAAGCTAAATAAGCCCCACATCCAGAGCCCATCAACCTATGAGCCTCTAAAGCTGACACCATATTAGACAAGAACTTAATGTTCTCGCCTACCACTACTACCTCGTAGTCATCAGAAAGTTTCAAAGAAATTCTCTTTGTCTCAAAATCCACACTGGCCCGATGCTCAACCAACCAGTCCATACCCAGAATAATATCAAAACCATAGAAAGGAAGTTCCATCATATCAACTGAGAATACATGACCCTGAATCTTCAGTGGACACCTCCTATACATACGTCTAACCACAACTGTCTCACCAAAAGAACTAGTAACATGCATACCTACGTCTAAGATCTCAACAGGGATATCTAACTTCTGTGCATGCTCACTCAAAATGTAGGAATGCGTAGAACCCGAATCAACCAAAGAAAGCAAAGACATAGACTGTAACTCAAAATTACCTGCTATCACATCGGTGTCGTTCCCGGCCTCTCTCTGAGCATAGACCCTCGCTGGTCCTCCCGCCTCTGGCTGCACTGCCACAACATGAGCAAGGTTCCTCTAAGCATCTACCCTAGGTGCATCAGCCCTAGGCTGGAAGTAGCCACGACCGCGCCCACGGCCTCTCTGAAAATCATTCGCTCTCGCAGGACCCTGAGCAATGTTCGGTGCCTGAGCCGCCTGATGCGGACAATCCCTCCTAAAGTGGTCCCTCGAACCACAGTTCCAACAAGCATGGAAGTTACCCCAACACTCACCAGCATGCTGTCTCCCACAACAGGTACACTCGGGCAAACGCCCTCCTCCTCTATGGCCCTGATGGCCCCTACCATGGTGGCCACCGCCACGTCTATGGTCAAACTAATGTCTGCCACCTCTGTGTCTCTTAGCGTCTCTACCATCAAAGTGGTTATGCCTCTTACCAGAACTGGAACCACCAGATCGTTTGGCCGCACCCAAACTATGCTCTAAATCCTTGGCCCTCGTGACCAACACATCAAAGTCTGAGTAGTCAGAAGCTAGTGTATACCTCTTAACCTCTTCATTCAATCCGTAGCGGAATCGGTTACAGCGTTCCACTTCAGTAGGAACCAACTCTAGGGCATACTGACTCAAGCGAACAGAGCGGATCTCATAATCTGTCACATAAGCATCTCCCTGAGTAAGAGCCATAAACTCTCGCTTCTTCTCATCTAAGTACCTCGGTCCCAAGTACCTCTTCCGGAAAGCGGACTCAAAGAAATCCCAGTCAATCTCTGTCTCCGGAACCCCAGTAGTAATGGTGACCCACCAGGTGTAGGCATCACCCTGAAGCAACAAGATCACACAACCCAATCTACGTACGCCCACACAACCCATCTGAGCCAAAATACGAACTGTCTTCTCCAACCATAACTCTGACCTCTCCGGAGTAGATCCTCTAAACTCCTCGGCCCCCAAGCTACGGAGCCTCTCCAAAGGTAGACTAGCATCGTCACACCTAGGCTGAGCTGCAGCCTGAGCTCCCGCAACTGCGGCCTGAAATGCTCCCGCTATCGCTTGCACTAGCGGAGTCATGTCTATTCCAGCTGGACCTTGGCCACCTTGAGGTCCATCTCCTCCGGCTCCATCCTCGCCCCCAACTCCAGGTGGAGGAGGTGGTGGTGGAGGTGGTGGAGGAGCGCCAACTCCCGCGACCACTGGTCCTTCTATGTGAGCCTCCACACCAACTGCCGGCTCAACAGGAGCCGCAACCCGTGGTTCCTGACGAACCACCCTCGGCCTACCTCTCGGTCTAGACATCATTCTCACAGATATCAACTACAACCATAACAACAAAACATACAAGCTGGGTTAGCAAGGCATGGCTTCTAAGTGTTCAAGTACGTTCCCTCACTTAAAAATCATTTTCCAATGTAATAGTAGCAATGGGACTCACACACACATACTTTTAAATAAACAGCCAATCAAACTTGTCAAACAAGCAACCATTCTTACAAGGCAAGCAAACACCGTGCAAATCATTTTAAAACTTAAACTTACCTCACTTACCTGCCCAAGGTCTCGGTAACCTTAGGCTCTGATACCAACAAGTGTAACCCCCTCGTCCCGGTCTGGTCGGATGACCGATCCGAGTGGGCCATACGGGGAAAACCGAAGCGAAACCCGTTAAGGCTTCCCCTCGGTTAACGACCCATAAAATTTCCTTTTTATTTATCTTGTCTATAGGCATAATTAAATCCTATGTAGGACACAGCAGCAGAAAATACAAACAATGCAACATACTCCGACCAACCAAAACATTAAACAACTCATTTTAGTCCTTTACAGCAGGCTGTTTCGAAACGCCCTTAGGGTGTTCCGAAATGCCTTGACTTAGTCAACAGGCTAGGGTCAACCATAGGGTGACCGTTTCGAAACAGGGGTGACCCGTATCGAAACGACCCTGACGGTCAATTTCTCGTGGTCAACGAGATTTGACCATTTCGAAACATCAAGGGCCCGTTTCGGAACGCCTTTATCTCGTCAATTTCTCAAAATTCCAGTAGCAAAAATGTTCCGAAACGACCCCATCCGTTTCGAAACGGCAGGCCATTTGCAAAGGGACCGTATCGGAATAGGGTGACCCATTCCGAAACGCCCCCTGTCTGCAGACTCGTTTTGGTTGTTTTAAGGCACAAGGGTGCCCCAAAACACCACAAAAACACCCTACAACACCATAACAATTAAACTTAAGGCAACCCAACTATATTAGCATGCTCCAACAAGATTTAGACGAGTCTAAACGCTAAGGTAAGACTTCACAAACCATGCATTCATACAACAACATTCAAACATAAAGACAACCTTTAAGGCACATGGCTAACATTCAAAATGAGCAATTTAGGCATGAGTTACAATTCAACATGGCAACACCAACCATACAAAAGCAAGATATCAAGGAGTCTAAACAAGCTTCTAAACAACTAACAACTATCCATCAACACAACACATATCCCATTGCTCAAACTATTACATGTTCAACATTTAAAAGTCATACTTGATGTACTCAAGTCAACAACCACACTTGGAGGCCCTCCACTTGCTCAAGCAACCCACGAACTAAGGATCTGCAATGTTGGACAAAGAGAGCGTAAGCAATGATGCTTAGTGAGGGTAAGCTCTAAAAAAACAAACCTCAACATTGCAGGGTCCGAGCACGATCTAGCCAAGGCATTACACAAATATACCAAGGATCCACACGAGTCATATGATAAAGATGCATGAGCAATTTACATTATAAATGCCATGATCATAAGCTCAACTCCACAATACATGTAATCACATTTGACATTCAATTTATAGTTCATATATCTCAACACATTGATACACATATCAATCAACATTGGCACCTAGCTATGACCCGAATACGCGGATAAATACGTTGGAAGCTCACATCCAACAACCACATTACCTCACGGTGGGATTACACTCATCACCGGTCTCGCGGAGGGGATTCCACTCATCCTCACGCCCCGTCGATGGGATTCCACTCATCACCGACTATATTTAAATACAATTTCCGGGCGAACCCGTACTCCTCCTTGGTGACTCAACGCCACCAAGGCCACGAGCGACTTTTGACTCATGTGTACACACTAACATCCTAATGATCGATCATTTGTATTCAAGTATACTAGTGCCAACATTTACTCATTTCACATTACTCATTTCAATCAATTCCGTGCTTAGCACGTACTCACCAACAACCATCATCATGCATGTCTCAAGCATCACAAGTCATATCTCATCTCACATGTATAATACAATATACACAAGCATTCATACCACATTTCATACGAGACATACACAACCATATAATGAGTTCATCCAAAGGCTCTAGATCAAGCTTAGGATTAAGTTACCACCCTAATCCTAACTCTAGGTGGGTCTACCAAGCCCATCCTAGTCCATATACTCGAACCAACAATTTTAAAACCATTTAAATCAATTAACCACTCACCTAAGCTTCCAAGCTCAAAGACCAAGCAAGCAACCACCTTCAATTTCTCGGATTCACTTTCGATGCTTCAACGATGCCCAAACTCGATTCTAATCAATCCCAAACACAAACAAAACATCCACAATCAAAAGCCCATCATCGGAACTAACCTGGAATAACATTTTCAAGCATTCAACACCCAAAACAAGTCCAAAACAGAATTTTCGAGCAACCCACAAAACCCACTGAAATCTTCCATTTCAAGCATCCAATCAACCATCAAATACACCCAAAGTAACCCTCATACATCATACTAACACCAGCCCTCAAAAACCAACATTAAACCACCCCAAAAACCACTTTAAAACCCTCCTAAAACCCCCTTGAAACACCATTCCGGAAATTATTATAAAACCTTATAAAAATTAGATATATTGGACCTTTTGAACAACAAATGACTCATCTATCATCACCAAATCAAAAGCTCAACTTAAAGTTAACAAAGTTAACATTTTTAATTTTAAACTCTAAAACTTCATAATACAAAAACAAGAGTTTTAATGAAAACTATGGGTATGAGCATGTAGAGGGAAGTGAGGACAAGCTAGAAACATGTTTACCTCTCAAAAATCACCAAGGATGTGATTGTATGGTGATGGAATAGTGAATCCCCCAAGGAGAGAAGAAGAAAACGTTAGGTTTGAAAGAGGGAGGGGAAGAAGATGAGAAGGGTGGGTGTTTTATTTGACATGTGTTATATTTTAAAGCTCAAAAGACTTGTTTACCCTTAATGAAATGGGACATTTACAAGGGTGGAAAAATCCATGGCTAAATGGAGTTTAATCTTAAAACATGGTCAACCCAAATTAATTAATTTGAACACAAAAACCCGAACATTATTTAAATTATAAAACCGAGCCCAAAATAATATTAAAATATTATTTTCACCTAACCCCTAAACCCGGGTGTTACAGAATAGAGCGTGAGAAGCACGCGCCCCCAAAAATTTCCTCTCGCCCGAAACTTAGGGGTCTCAGACGTCCGATTCTGTTCTCCATCTCCAGTATTGCTCGAATGTCGTCCTGATAGTGTGGAGTTGATCCCCGTCAGTAGGTCTCAACGTGCCGGAGTTCAAGGTGGACGACAACGCCTGGTGGTTTGCCCAAAGGGTTTGCGGCGGCAGTTTTGTTGGGGAGCTTCGACCGAAGTTTTCTTTGCCGTTAGCTGTGTACGGGGTTGAAACGGGCTTTGCCAACGAAAGTAGGGAACCGCTTTATGGTCTGAACCTAGCATCTGCGGCGGTGGGTCTGTTTCTCTTTTGCTAGGGTAATGACAATGGGAGTTAATGAACTTTGACAGCTTGCTGATTGTTGAAATTGCATTTCGGAATTGACTCTCTTCTACCAGAGACCACACGGCTACCGTATTTCCTTGTGCCCGTCCAGGTCCACCGTCTTTCTCTTTGCCCCTGATCTATTATATCGACCCGATTTCTGGTGCCTTTTCCTCTTCTATCCCATCAATGCGCCCCGTCTTGTGGACTTATCACCTTCTTTGATCTGGTTTGTGTGCACTCATTTTGCTGGTCCTCTGGTTATTACTGGTTGTTTATCTGTCGTCTGAGTTTTGTCCGTATCCTTTGTCGGTTGTTTATGACTTGTTGCATTGTGGTGGTTGTTGGGATTGGATTTATTTTCTTTTCAAGAAATGTATTGATGAATTGATGCCATTCTGGGTCTGAATTTTTGTCTATATTGCCTTTCTTTTGACCGTTTGTTTCCTGGAACCTGAGGATCCGGGGTTGTAGCTCGCTGCTTAAAGCCAAGACGGTCTTCGTGGTTTCTGATTACTAGTTTTTTTGAGTTTGGGAAGTGCCTGTTGAAGGAAACTGGGATCAAAGTCTTGTCAGTTATGGCTTGGAATGTTCGTGGCCTGGGAAATAGAAAGACTGTCAGGGCTATCCAGAATTCAGTTTTTAAACACAAACCCAGTATAATTTTTCTCAGTGAAACGAAGCAGAAAAAATGTTATCTCAAGAAGATCAAAATGAAGATGAAAATGGAACATTCATTTTATGTGGAACCTCAAGGCTTAGCGGGCGGACTCGCTCTCTGGTGGACATGGGATGTAAAGTGCAACATTCTGAAATATGAAAAGAATTTCATAGACACGAAAGTAGTCCTACAGGAAGGAGATGTATGGTTTGGCACTTTTATTTACGGTCCACCGCATAAAGAGGAAAGGCCAGCTTTCTGGGAAGATCTATCAAAGCTTAGGGATTCCGCACATGACAAATGGCTCATTATGGGAGATTCCAATGTAGTATATAGACGTGAGGAGAAGGAAGGTGGTAATTCGGTAAATCCTGATGAAGCAAAATGGTTTGAAGACTTTGTAAACTCTTCTGGCCTTGTTGAAATGCCTATCAAGGGAGGTAATTTTTCCTGGTTCAACCAAAGAAGTGGGGAACATTCCATTCTTGAAAAACTGGACCGCATTTTATGCTCGGCTGAATGGAGCTTGGCTTTCCCAAAAGCTTTGGGGATAATAAAGATTGCCATTGCTTCTGGCCATGTCCCTATAGTCCTGCTCACAAAGGGTTTTTCCAGAAAATATAAGAAAGACTTCAAATTTGAGACCAAATGGCTTCTAGATGAGGAGTGTCCCCAGACAGTCTCCGAAGGATGGGATACTTCACCCGAGGAATGAGTGGTCTCTAGATTTGGGAGGAAAATCCGCAGCACCAGATCTGCCCTTATTAAATGGAACAAGGAGAAGATGAAAAAGAAAAATGAGAAGAGACAGAGGTTGACAACCAAGATCCAACTCCTTAAAGGAAGAAAACTCACGATTTCCAAACTGGAGGAATACAAAATCCTCAAAAAGGAGCTCGACGCAGAATGGGAAAGTGAGGAAAGATACTAGCACCAACGGTCCAGGGTTAACTGGCTAAAATGGGGAGATAGGAATACAAAGTTCTTTCATGCCACCACCATACAACATCGCAGAACCAATTCCATTGTTAAAATAAAAAGGGTCGATGGAACTTGGCTTGAGGAATCAAAGGATATAGCTGCCTATCTGCAGTATCACTTTCCGAAGGTCTTTACTAAAGACCATTCAGTGAACTTCCTTTGTCTCAGAGATTATATCCCCAGTCTGGTAACCGAAGAGATAAATTCTGAGCTAAGTAAAGATGTAACCGAAGAGGAGATTAAAAAAGCCGTCTTTGATATGGGAGCTACAAAAGCCCCGGGCCTTGACGGTTCCCCTGGTTGTTTCTATGAGACCTTTTGGGAGACAGTGAAAGAAGATCTAATCAGAATGGTTTCCACTTTCTTTCGGGAAGGCCTCATGGAACCTGGTCTCAACAAGACCAATATTGTGCTTATCCCCAAAAAGGCAAATCCCTCTGAAGTTTCACACTTTAGGCCGATCAGTCTCTGCAACTTCTCTCTGAAAGTTATCACCAAAATCTTAGCGTCGAGACTGAAAGCTCTCCTCCCAGGGATCATTCCCCAATATCAGTCAGCATTTGTGTAAGGAAGATTTATCCATGATGATATAATCATTGCAAACGAAGCCTTCCATGCAATTAAACGGGTAAGAAAGGGCAAGAAGGGGTTTATGGCTCTTAAAATTGACCTGGAGAAAGCCTATGACAAAGTGGATTGGGATATGCTTCGCTATGTTATGAGCAGGCTGGGTTTCTGCAATTGGTGGGTTGACAGAGTTATGAGATGTTTCACATCGATTTCATTCTCCTTAGTATTGAATGGTGAACGTACTGGGAGTTCAAAGCGGGAAGGGGTTTGAGGCAGGGAGACCCATTATCCCCTTTCTTATTTACCTTCATCTCCAGCATTTTGTCTTAGATCATTGAAAAGGAAATTGAAATGGATGGGTTTGAAGGTCTGAGAATCAAGAGACGATGCCCAGTTTTGAGTCATCTCCTCTTTGCGGATGACTGCCTGGTATTCTCAGCTGCGAATAAAGAAAGCTGTGCAGCCGCTCTTCGCATCCTCCGGTTATTCCAGAGTTCTACTGGACAGTCGGTAAACTTCTAAAAATCCTCGGCTTACTTTTCCCCCAATGTTAGCTCTTGTCTCAAATCTCATTTGTTTAATTTGTTGGGTTTCTGACCTATGAAGGAGGATACTAGATATCTTGGGCTACCTTCTTTTTGGGGACGAAGCAAAAAAGAAGCCTTGGGGTTCATTAAAGAACGAGTTCAAAATAGATTAAAGGGATGGAAAGCTAAGTTCTTGAGTGTTGCTGGAAAGGAAATCCTTATTAAGGCAGTGGCTCAGGCTATCCCTACCTACATCATGCAATGCCTTCTTCTCCATGTTACCTTCTGTGATGAGATCAGCTCGCTGATCGCAAGATTCTGGTGGAACAATTGCGCAGAAAAGGAAAGAAGCATTCATTGGATTAACTGGATGGATCTTTGCCATCCAAAGGACCAAGGGGGATTGGGATTCTGGAATCTCAGAACCTTTAACAAAGCTCTTATCGCTAAAATAACATGGAAGGTGATTAAGAACCCAACATCGCTTCTGGCTCAGGTTCTCCGGGGAATATACTTCCCAAACTACAATATTTTCGAAGCACCCAAGTGCACTAACCCTTCCTAGGCCTGGACGGGTATTAGAGAAGGAGTTAAGGTAATAAAGGAAGGAGCGCTTTAGAGAGTTGGAAATGGCAGGAACATCTCAACTTGGTACGACAACTGAATCCCCAAACTCCCAAATTACTGGCTCTCTTCTCAACCACCACCAAACCTGCCTTCTCCTTCAGTCAGCTGTCTTATGAATCCAGATCATAGATCGTGGGATGAATCTAAGATAAATGACTTGTTCTCCCCAATTGAAGCCAAAGCAATCTTGTCCATTCCGATCGGAGGGCCTCAGGTGCAGGACTCCTTTATTTGGACCGGAACTAAGAATGGAGAATATACGTCCAAATCGGGGTATAGATTCATCGAGGAGACTCTTGATAATTGTTCAAGTCCCTCATCCAACGAAGACCCAAATGGGAGGAAGGAGCTTTGGAATTTAAAAGTTCCATCCAAGATTCGGTCTTTTCTGTGGAAATTGAGCCACAACATTGTCCCTACTAAGTGTATCTTGGCGGCTCGCTTTCATAGCAAGTTCAGGGATTCCGATTGTTGTCCTCGATGTGGAAGTAAAGGGGAGTCTATTGAACACCTTTCCTTTTTCTACTCTTTTGCACAGGCTGTCTAGAAGGCATCTAGTTTCAATTATTCCCCATCCTCTCTGGGTTTTCCGGGCTTTCCAAAATGGTGGATTAAAGTTAACAAGTTCCGTAAAGTAGGAAACTTTGAAGACGGTTGTGCTCTCATTGCTTTTGTTCTGTGGGCATTATGGAAGTCGAGAAACACCTTGGTTTTTTGAGGGGAGGCAAGACCTTCCTTGGGACGTATGGCTGAGGGCGGAACGAGCCTTTACGGAATTCCACCTCTCTACCACGACCGGTCAAATGGAGAAGACTCATACCATTCAGGAACGAGGCAATGGACAGTACCTCCTTCTGATACGATTAAGATCAATTGCGACGCTGCATTCGATAGACTGTCAGGAAATACCCCTGTAGCGGCTATCGCACGAGACTGTTCAGGGTCGCTAATACAAGGAGTCTCCACACATTTTGTTGCTCCTTTTGCTGCAGCAGCGGAAGCTCTGGCTATCAGGCTGGGAATTGAGATGGCTCTTCGTAATGGTTTCAACAAGATTATTATCGAGGCGGATTGCAAAGTGGTTATCGATAGGCTCAGTACATGTGCCCCTTCTGATTGGGTGACATCAGCCGTAGAGAAGGACATTAGGATTTTTGTGAGATCTTTTGCCTCTTGTATCTTTTCTTTTGTTCCTCGTGTATGTAATCAGGTAGTCGACTGGCTTGCTAAGTTTACAAAAGACCGAGAAGGTCTATTGTTCTGGGATCCGACACCTTCCCTCCCCATGTTCCGTATCCGTTTTGTTCCATGAATTAAATGAAATTCATCTTTTGATAAAAAACATATTTTCGTCGAGCTCAGATAAAGTCTTAGCGGAATGATTGTTTACAACAATGTGGAGTTTGTGGTTCCGCTGCAACTTATTTGTTTGACAATAAAAGATGTTTTAGTCTCTAATACCATCCAAAATGACCTTTCGGAACTACCCATCCGGCCATGACCAATAGACATGTCTGGTAAGGATGTGAAATCAAGTAATTGTTCAAGTTTTAGGTTAGGTCATATCAGGTCAGGTCAGGTAAAATCAGATACATGTTATGTCAGGTCAATTTAATAGTTCGACTCGGATCAGGTAAAATTTGGGTCGGCTCAAATTCAGATCATTATTAGGTTGATTTCAAATCATATTAAGTTCGGGTTGTTAGAAAAATGATATGGTACATGGACATTTTAGAGTTTGAATTTGAGGGTTCCATTAGTCAAATTAATTGGGACTAAGTGGATTATTAATCTACTACAAGAGTAGATGCAATGTGTATATTTACATGCTCAAAATGTTCAATGGGTGAATGAAAATTTGTTGCTCAAAATAACACCCATAATGTTGGAAAAATGAGATGGAAAGTAAAATGTCCCAAACTTGTTGGGAAAATAGATTTGGAAAGCTTTATATGTAGAAGCTTTTCATGTTATTGTTGGAAACAAGACAAAGGCTTCGACTAGATACTTTAAGCTAGTCATAGTTTAATTATATGTAGAAGCTCTTCATGTTATTGTTACAGACCCTTCAGCTGGTTGTAACCTCCAATTGATTAGGAGGCCTCATGTTTCTATCTGAAACACACCATAAAAATCCTCTAGCCAGATTGTTGATAGTGTTATGCTTTTGTAAATTTTTCCGTTGCAGTCAAGGTTGCATTGCTCCTTTGGCTGTATTCTACCGTTGTATTCTGGGAGACAAACGTTCTATAGTATTTCCAGCACCGAGAGGGGACGAATCTGTTTTAAGGACACTATGATAGCACATGCCTCGGTCTAAGTCTTTTGATCGGTTACTGGTTTTTCCTTTGTTTTCTATTATCTTTGAATTTTCGGTTTATTTCAATTTCATAGACATAAATTATTTTTAATAATTTTTTGTTCCTCTTTTTTAACTTGCTTCGTTTGTTATCTATTAATTTCGGGTCAGATTAATTTCAGGTTGGGTTAATTTCAGGTCGGGAAAGTTTTAGTTTAGGCCAAAATGGTTTGGGTCAGAATCAGTTAATTAAAGAGTTAATTCAGGTTCGGATGGACTTCAGGTTGGGCCATGTTCAAGTCGAGTCGCGTCGTTGATATATAAAATTCAGGTCGGAGAATATCGATTCGGTTGAAGTTCAAGTTGGGTCTCATCGTGTACAAATAGACTTTGGTATGATAAATGTGGGTAAATTTCAGATAAAAATAAAATTTTAGGGATTAATATGAACCAAAATATCCCTTAGGATGCAGAAATATTTTACAATTTTAAAAAAATATGAATAATTATGACTAAATTGAATTTTAAACAAGTAAGGGCCTAAAAGGTAATTAATCACTAAATAAAAAAATTAAGAGGCAAATGCCAAATGAGCAATTAATTTAAAAAGATTCTATTTAAATTTTGGAGAGAAAGAACCCCTTTTCCCCTACCAATTATTTTTTTGCATGATTTTAATTAAAGTGAAATGGTGGGAGGGAAAGTTTCCCACCCGCGTGGGTTTTTAGGTTAGGATAAATTATTTTTTAGCCTTTTCAACTTTAAATATTTTTCATTTAAGTCCCAAATTTTTACTTCTATGTTTTAATTTAATTGAATTGAGTCCTAATTTATATTAGTTTAATTGAAATTCCACATTTAGTTTTAGAATTCTTTTAATAAATTCCATGATTTATGCTTCTAAGCTTTAATTTAGTTCAATTAGATCCTAAGTTTAATAAGTTAATTCAATTCGAACATTATTATTATACCATATAAATTTTGATTTAATATAATCATACACAAATTTTTGATTTGGATGTAAATATGTAATTGTACATATGAAAATTGAAACTTTAATTTTGTTCAATTGTACACATGAAGCTTTGATTTAAATATTTAATCAAATTCAAATGCATAAATTAGCAAGTTGAATCGAAATTAATCTCGTAAAATAATAACCCTATGCTAAACCATAAGCCATTAATACTAAACCCCAAACCATAAACCTTAAGGAATCAAAATTAATCTCATAAACCAATAACCATAAGCTAAGTCATAAACCATTGATACTAAACCCTAAGCTTTAAGGAGTCCAAATTAATCACATAAACCAATAACCATAAACTAAACACTAAACTATACCATAAATCTTAAAGAATCAGAATTAATCTCGTAAACCAATAAAACTAAATTAAACCATAAACTATTAATATTAAACCATAAATCATAAAGCTTGAGGAATTATGTTGACAACATTTAGATATTTAATAAAACTTTTAAATATTTTTATATACTATTATTTATAAATATAAAAAATAAACATATTAATTTAATGATCATAGTTAATTATGTACCTTAAATTAGAAGATGTATTTTGTCACACTATAATATAATAAATTCATAATCTCACAAATTCATCAATTGTAACTTATTAGTTATTACATGTCAGATAAATACCAAGTTAGGTAAATATCAGATCAATTCAATAACAAGTCAGGTCATTTATAGGTTGAATCAATTACAGATCAGGTTCATAACAGGTCAGGTTGATAACATGTCGAGTAATATCAGTTGTTTACCAGGTTAATCTTGGGTTCAGGTTCATACCAGGTCGGATGCATGTCGGGTTCAGTTATCACATTATTAGGTTGAATTCGGGTTCAGGTCGTTCTAAGGTTGGGTTCAGATCCAAAAGTTTCAAGTCCAACTTAGGTTCAGGTGAACACCAGTTCATACTCGAATTAATTTCGGATCACCACCACCTTGGGGCACAAGCAATTCTGAATCAAGTCGGGTTCAGTCAATTTTGCAGGTCGGGTTAGCTTTTTACATCTCTACTGTCAGGAGGCGTCAAAGTAAGATATACTAAAGACCTTTGGAGTAACTTTATCCCAAAACTATATTGACCTTGACAAAACAAACGTCAAGTCAGTACATAAATTTTTTTTAATTTATAATAAAATTTTTATATGACATTACGTATAACGTCACGAAATATATTATAAATCGATATTTTTTATTTTCGTCAAAGTTAGTGAATAATGATATATATTATAATTCTAAAAAAAGTCATTGATTTTTGTCACTATATGTTTGACGCCAGAAAAGTATTTTTGAGAGAAATATTTTAATGACGTTTAAAGAAAATGGCGACATTGTGAAATCACCACCAATAAAATGAAAGTATTAGTGACAAATTATTATTATTATTATTATTATTACAACGTTTGTCGTTGGACTATAATTCATACTTTATTTAATAAAATTTGGGTACTCTTTTCCCTCGTTTGATATACATCAATTTCTTTGTTGGTGTTGATGGGGGTTTAACGAGGCCCATCGCTTTTAAAAAAGACATAAAATTTGTAACCCCTCATCCTGGTCTAGGCGACAGACCAGTCTGAACAGGTTACACGAGGAAAACTTAAGTGAAACCCGTTAAGGTTCCACTCCGATTAGCAACCCTAGAAAATTTCATTAATTATCTTGTCTAAATATTACATTTAGTCCTATGTGTGAAAACGACAGCGGAAAATGATAACGAGAAGATGCTAGCAGAACCTAATGTAATTTAAATTTACCATGTGACATATTAGTCCGATAGCTTGCATACGAAACCAAAACCATACATAAAGATGCATATGAACTAAATGAGGAAGCTTACAAACATTAGAGACTAAAACACGACATCCGGGAACCCTCGAAGATGCCCCAAAAACCCAATTACAGGCATGAGTTTCGAAACCGGCTTGCCCGTTTCGATACGCGAGCTCCAGTTTAAAAGCCAGACCAAGCCGTACCGATACGGTCCACTCCGTTCCGGTACGGGGGTCTCCAATAACAAAACGTTCAGGAACTCGTTCCGAAACAGGCACTCACAGAGGCAAACTGTATTGAAACACGTACCGAAACGGGATCTCACAGTGTCAAATCATAACAAAACGACACCACCCCCGTTCTGATACGAGTATCTCTGGAGCTACACCCGTTCCGAAACAACCACGAGCGTTTCGAAATGCCTGCACTCTATGTGACCCTGAAAACAGTTTTCTACATCTCCAAACATTCTCAAACACGCCCCAAATCAACAAGATTCGTATAACAACAATCATACACACAATCTAAAGGCATTTCAACCTACCACAAGCCTGATCAAACATATAAACATTCATGACAAAACCATTTCATTTAAAAGAACATACATCCACATCACATAGCATAAAACAAGGTTACATGCCTTCAATACAAAACATAAACATCTCATAGAACATGGTTTACAATTCATCAACACAAAAGCATAGGCACTTAACAACATGTAAGCCAAACACAAATGAGTCTAACACATGCTCCTACAACACGTAACATCCCCATTGCTAACTACTACATTATTCCATAAAACCATACTTGAGCAACCACAAACGCGCTTGGATTCCCCTTCCTTGCTCCTTGCTAACTCCACACTAATGATCTGCATTGTCGAAAATGAGAGCCTAAGCTAGAAGCTTAGTGAGGGAGCTCAAAACAAAACATCGACAATGCAGGGTTCAAGCATGATATCCTTAAGACATTCACAAAGCATACATTTACACTAACATAGCGACATAGTCAAACGTTACAAGAATCCATGAACATGGCATCTTACCTCATGTTATGCTAAATAAGGATGTAACAAATCATCTTACACATCAACCACATATGAACTAGTATATTGGCAATTATATAGCTACTCGGATATGCAGACATCTTCCGTTGAGATTTTCGCCCCAACGTACTCAACAACAATATTACCTTCCGATGGGATTACACACATCACCGTTTTCATTCATGGATGGGATTACACTCATCATCACATACTAACATTTTCCAGTGGAATGTTACCTCACCGTACTCCTCCTTGGTGACTACACGTCACCAAGGCCACACACGAATTTGACTCTGACCCTGTGCACACTCATCCTAATGATCGATCATTTATACCCGGTAATTATAACTAGTGCCAACATACTAAACAAGTCTCACCATGATTTCACAATCATGCAACACAACATATCATCACCAATAAACAATACCAATATATATCAACATGCATAGCGAACACATACTACATAAGTCCACATTTATGCACATTAAGCAAGAACTCATAAAGTCAAAAAAGAGATTAAGCTACCAACTTAATCCCCACATTAGATTGGCCTACCAAGCACAATATAATACCTCAACCACACACTTGAACCAATTTAAAACCGTTTTAAATAAACCACTCACCGAACACCCTTAAGCAAACCGAGAAAGTCGATCAAGCCTCCAAATTTCCCAGAATCGAGCCCGAAGCTTCTCCAACGATTTCCCTTGATTCTAATCAACAAAAAACAGCATATTACTACAAAAATCATCCAAAAAACCATTGTCACAAATCATATTACAACACAAGGCCATTTCTCTACATTTCCAAGCCAAAACTAACACAAAAATCCGCATTTTCGGACTTGAACTTAACCTAGCAGAAACCCATCAATCTCAACACTCAAATCATCATTAAACACCTTCAAAACAACCCTCAAGCATCACTATAACATCAACCCAACTTTCCCACACCAAACTACCTCTAAAACTCAAGTTTTCAACCCTTTAAAACACCCATAGAAACCCATTTCGAGATTTTTAACAAAACCCCACCATTTTGAAATATAACAGACTTAAGGACAAGATTAAAACATATATCCTCTATACAAATCAAAAACCAAACAAGAACTCATTAAAGCTTCCTCATTTTTCCCAAAATTCAAAAACTTGAAGAACTTCAAAAATGGTGTTTATGAGAAACTAAAAACATGGAAACGTTTGGAATAAGGAGGAGAAGTCAAAACGTGTTTACCTTGATGAAAGCTCTTGAAATGGTGAAGGAAATGGATGGAATAGTGACTTAGGTAGGGGAAGGGGTTTTGTCGTGGTTTTAGATGAAGGGAAGAAGATGATAGCTTTCAAACATAAAAACTCTTTTACTTGTCTATATCATTTATTTAGAAAATTACCACTTTGCCCTTAGTAAACCACAAAGCCCTTTTAATTTAAAACCAAACCCATTTTAATTTAAAATAAGCCCACGACTCAAACCCGATTCACACACTCAACATCCGATCCCTAAATCCGGGTGTTACAAAAGTTGACGTTTTATGTGTCGAAAAAATAGTTTAGTATGACAAAAATCACCTTTTGTCACTAATTATTATGTCTCTTATATTTCACATAACAGTTTTTTAAAAAATAATGTGATTGTCACTAAATGCTTGACACCAATAATTAATAAAAATATTAGTTTAAAATTTATTAGTGATAAATTTATAACATCTTAGTTGTGCAACTAATTCAAAATACATCTTAGTGATGGATTTTTAAATGTTCTAGACTTTAGGCTTCAAATTTCAATTGTTAAAAAATAAGATAATCTAATAACTTTAATGAACAAAGTAATTTGAAGAATTTTTTTAGTGTTTTCAATTATGCTCACATTATGATTTTGTACTAGATTATCTCTCATTCGTAAATTTTGTTTTAAAACATAAAAACAGTAACTGAAAAATGATCATGTGATTCTTGTTTTACTAATATATTTCTACAATTTTCATAAATTACATCGGTGGTTAGGAAAGAAAGATGCTTATGCCTGACCACATAAATATCTATAAAGCTTCAATATGTTCAGATATATATAACATCAATAACTTTAAAACATAAAATATTATCTATTTAATAAAAACAAACCCAAAAGAGAAACTGATATTTTTAAGAAAAAAAACGTCACAAAAAAATTTAATTATATAACTTTTAAACTTGTTTAAAACATAAAATTGTAACATAAACAACTTCAACATTCGCACATTTTATATTAAAATAATAAAAATAGGTTTTATATCAGTATCATATTCATCACATTTAATTTCACACTCTTCGTCCCTATCTTCACTCTTTTGATCAGAGTCAATCAAAATATTCACATTATATGCGTTGTCACAATTAAGAACATTTGTAGCAATGTCATCCCTATGAAAAGATACATTTTCTAATATTTGCATTTTCGTATTGCGGTCATAAATTTCAAAAATTTCATCTATATCAAAGTACTCATCATTTCCAACTGCTTGCATATTTGGAACATAAAATAAAAGCATGTGTTGAAATTTTTGCACTACCCTCTAATTTCCCCTTAATTTGGTGTCACCTGAATAAAAAACATACTTTGTTTGCACGGACAAAATAAATAAAAAGATCACTCTCATATCAACATTTTCTAGTAATGATACTTAGTATATGACCTTTACGAATTTTTCTTGCATGAAACAAATTTATAGTCTTTGATATAATTTAACTGAATAATATTAGTAAAAATATTATTAAAGTTGATTAGATCTTCTTCATGATTGCCTTCAACAGTTATTACACTATTTTAACTTGTTAAATATTTATTGCGAGCTTTTGTGTGGAACTTATCCCATTAACAATGCAACCTATATACTCGTCTGTCAAGACCTAAGTTAATGAAAATAATTCGCCAAATATTTCTTCTAAACCTTGATTGGTAACCCATCTTTTAAACAAAAAGAAATAAGCATAAATTATAATTAATATTGTACAGGATGTGAAAAAAAGTATAAAAACAACTACTTACATATATTTTAAATCATAAAAGAAATTGTGTCCTATGTCTTTCTTCAATAGACAACATATCTTGTAGCTTAATTTTCATTTTATGTTTTTCATTTCTATAAATATAATATAAGTCAAAGTACATTATTATTCAAAAACAGTCAAACCACGTTAAAAGTTGTTGATGGTCAAAATGATAGGGGTCGGAGACAATGGTCCAACAGTGATAGGGGTGACCATTCATCAAAACTCCTCAACACCTGACGCTGTAGGGCGTGTAGATGTCCCTTTTTTGTGAGAGCGCAAGTGCACACTCCTGCCAAGTTATAGTATAAAAGATGTCGAATCCCATGAGGACTGGATAGCTCGGTTCGTTTTGTAGTCCCTGTACAATGGTAAAATAAAAACACAAGTGAATTTGTAACACCCCCTTCTCGGCTTAGTAGAGAACCAGGTCAGAGCGTGTTACCGATGGACGTTACGGTGATCGGTGCGATAAAATTTCAACTTAACAACATCACTTAATCAATAATAGACATACAAATATTACCAATGTACTTACTAGTCCAATTTAATCAGGTGAGGACCACAAATAACCATTTAGGGTCAATTTGCAACATTAACAAATATTAAGGACTAATTTGTAATTTCGACAAACTAGAGGTCTTTCGATATGAATGACTTTACCAATATGAAATCCATTACTCAAAGGTTATGTCTACAAGATTTCATTCAATTCAGGGATCATTAACACAATCAATTTATCTTTGCAAAATTTAGTGACTAAATTGCAACATTAGCAATCTGTCTATTGAGCCTTTAACTAACTTACCTAACCCCGTATCGAAACACTCTACGCTGTTTCGTACCTAACCCATATTGGAACGGATTGACCACTTTTGACTTTGACTCGTTTCGGTACGCTATGAACTCATACCGAAACGTTGGTCTCTAGAGACAAAATGTTCTAAAACAACATTATTTCGTTTCGGTATGCCCATACTCTCAGGTACAATATTGTACACCCGTACCGAAATGTCATCACCCGTTTCGATACAGCCTTGCCTGTAATGACAGATTTTTGCTGGTTTTTATTCGTTTTAGCCTGTCGAACGATGTCCAAATGCAACGAAACTTTACACACAACATTTCAATAGTATAAACTACCAGCATGCCAAGCTTCATGACCATATGAATACGTTTACCATGTTTTCACCTTTTTGAGCTATGTTTGTAATTTCCATCCATTTTAAACTTCACCAAATGGCCATTTTTAAGCTATATAACTTATTACAACTTAGGCAATACACCAACATATCAAAATAGGCATAAATGACTAGTTCGACTACATTGCCACCTTCCTAAGAGTTTATAAGACAAAAACACATTACTTGAGGTTGGTAGTGACTTGTCTTGCTTGCCGATCTGATCTTCCAACGCACAAACCTTCTTAACCTGAAAATGCACGAGATGAGACACTTTAGGCATACTTTGCCTAGTGAGGTAGTCACAAACAATGTAAGTAACAATAATGCCATGGTTATACTTAAACATAATCTCATGCCAACGATGTCGATGCTATGCAATAATATACAATGTCTAAACATGTTTCAAATTCATTCTTAATCCTTGGATTGAATCAAGATCATGGATACACGAATTCCTATGCCTCGCCAAATCAATAAATGGTCTAGTCCCTCCGCCTCGCCAATGTGACCAATAGCAACACATCCATCCACCTCACCAAATCAATATAGGCTGTAGCCTTAGGACCGTAGTCCACCCGTACACTGAGCTCATGAATTCTATGGCATGCCAACTGTATCCAAAGTCCATTCCAATCCAAAGTTGTAATATTCATATTTATTTCAATAATCAATGATATACCAATGTCTAGTGAATTCAATATCGTCGATGACCAATATATGTATCTCATCATCAATAACTCAAAATTTGATATTAATATCAATGTCCGATGGTTTCTATGCAATAATCCAATGACAATGCCCATATCAATGACAATACACAATGACAATATCAATGACAATAACCAATGTTCAATGACGACTTACTGACACTTACCAAAGTGTCCGATTAACCATCCAATGCAATTTCTTCAATAACAATGTTAACGATGTAATCTAAAATATCAAATAATGATTCGGGAAGGCCTTTCGCCTAAACCCGAGACTTCGACTACACTCACCTTGACAATCTTAAGCTTTCAAGGCTCTCGGATAACAATCCCCTTGTTCCTAGCTTTGGATGGAGATGATGGATGCTTCTTATCAATGTCTTAAGCTAGGAAATCAATAGGAAGATTGTTAGGGTCGATATTTCGATATCAAAATCACTATAACAATATCAAAATCGATAACCGATCTCAATAGGAATGACAACAATGAGATATCCATGGATAGTCAAAATCCTAGCTTAGATTATACTTAATATATCCATGGAATCCGACAATTGTTTGAGGATTATTGCTTACTCGGACGATAGCAAGGATTTGATACCGATAGAACGGAGAAATCACAAAGCTTAAGATTCCTCCAATAGAGGTGTGTGCTTAAGGTTGAAGATGAAGAAGATGAAAAGATGGAGAGGTGTATGCTTCAATGTTTTTCGGGTAAGCTTTTCATTCTTTTCTCAATTTCTCTCTTTTACTAATTAAAGCTCATCAATTGAGTTTTCCTCACGGTGAAGCAACTTCACCAAAATTTCCCACGTAGGAGATTTTTAATTGTGGAGGGGCTAATCACAAGATTAGTCCCTCAACTCTCACCAATCTAGGGTTTTACCCTCCATTTTTCATTTCCCTTAATTTAGTCACAATATAGGTTCAATAATATTCAATAGAGTCCAATGGCGATGTTTTAAGCTCAATTGAGGTTCGATATCAATAATTAACTAGTCAATACAATATTTAGGCTTCATCAATGTAGGATTTCCGATCATCGGAACTTAATTTCTGACTAGACCGGATTTCGGGGTGTTACAACTCTCCCCCTTAAGAAAAATTCATCCTCGAATTTTTACCTGAACTGAAGAGATGCAGATATTGTTGTCTCATAGTCTCTTTAGGCTCCCAAGTGGCTTCCTCAACAGTGTGACTTCTCCAGAGCACTTTAACTAACGATACAGTTTTGTTGCGAAGCCTCCTTGCTTCCCTAGCAAGAATCTGAATCGGTTCTTCCTCGTAGAATAGATTTGGTCGAAGTTCTACAAATTCGGGTTCCACAATGTGTGAGGGGTCAGATCGATACATGAAAGACATCGTGGATTTTTCTCAATTCTGAGGGTAGCAATAGCCGATATGCCACTGGCCCAATCCTTTCAATGATTTTAAAGGGTCCAATGAACCGGGGACTCAATTTTCCATTCTTGCCAAATCTCAAGACTTTTTTCCACGGTGACACTTTAAGAAAGGCCTTTTCACCAATTTTATACTCAATGTCTCTTCTTTTAAGATCATCGTAAGCCTTCTGTCGATCAAAGGCAACCTTTAAACGATCATGAATAATGGTAACTCGTTCTTTAGTTTCACGAAGCAAGTCAGGGCCTAACATCTTGCCCTCACATAGCTCCGACCAACACAATGGAGTTCTGCATCGTCTACCATACAATGCTTCATACGGGGCCATTTGGATGGATGCTTGGTAACTGTTGTTGTAGGCAAACTTGACCAGAGGTAGAGATTTCTCCCAGGTTCCACCAAAGTCGATAGTACATGCCCGAAGCATGTATTCAAAAATCTGAATAGGGAGATTTAATAACAATGCAAATTTCTAGGATTTCAATAGACAGATTGTTCGATGATTTACCCGAATTACCCTTTCTGACTAACCGTCAGATTGAGGGTGAAAAGCGGTGCTAAGATTAACTCTGGTGCCCAGAGCTCCTTGTAAGGTTCTCCAAAACCGAGATGCAAATCGAGGATCTCGATCGGAGATGATAGACTTAGGTACTCCGTGGAGTCAGATTATTTCCTTGATGTACAAGTCGGCTAGCTTAGGAAGACCGTATTCCATTCTAACCGGTATAAAAGGAGCTAACTTCGTGAAATGATCTACAATAACCCATATAGCATCATGCTTTGCAGGAGTTAACGGTAGACCACTAACAAAGTCCATAGTTATCTTTTCCCATTTCCATTTTGGTGGATCAATAGGTTGCAATAATCCAGTAGGGGCACTATGTTCTGCCTCAACACGTTGACACGTGATACACTTGGAAATGTAATCAACTATGGCCTGCTTCATGCTTGGCCACTAATAGAGCTCACGTAGGTCTTTATACATTTTTACGGACCCGAGGTGAACAGAAAAAGAAATCATATGAGCTTAGGAAAGGATGTCGGTGCGAAGAGTTTCTTCATTAGGTACACAAACTCGATCATGAAAACACATGAGTCCTTTAGGATTAATTCTGAAGTCAGGGTTATGCGATAGCTTAGAGACAATGATTTGAAGCTCGGGATCTTGTTCTTGCAAATCCATGATTCGCGTAACGATGGTAGACTGAACTTGAAGTTCATCTACAAGACAATGATGCTTCCGAAGCCGGAAGTGAGAGTTAATTGCTCGAGGGACTACAGTATAGCAACAATGAGTTAATGTACTTCACAATACTTATAACTTCAAGTCTATTATCAATTCTTACCAGGCAAAGGTTTGCAGCTGAGCGCATCATCTACAACATTGGCCTTACCCGGATGGTAATCAATGACCGGATCATAATCTTTAAGGAGTTCCATCCACCTCCATTGCCGAAGATTCAACTCATTCTGAGTCAATAAATATTTTAGGCTTTTATGGTCGGTGAAAAGATAGCACTTCTCCCCGTAGAGATAATGCCTCCAGATTTTCAATGCAAAGACAACTGTAATCAATTCAAGGTCGTGGGTGGGATAATTCATCTCGTGTGAATTAAGTTGCCTCGAAGCATAAGAAATAACCTTGCCTTCTTGCACCAATACACATCCTAACCCTAGATGCGATGCATCACTATAAACTGTATAATCTTTTCCAGGCTCGGGCTGGGTCAAGACAGGTGCATGGGTCAGAACTTGTTTTAACTGATCAAAGCTTCGTTATTGAGCCTCAGTCCAAACAAAAGGGGCTTCCTTCCTCAAAAATTTGGTTAAAGAAGCAGCTAACATAGAAAACCCTTCACGAATCTACGATAATAACCAGCAAGCCTGAGGAAGCTTCTGACTTCACCGATGTTTTTCAGTGGATGCCAATCTACAATAGCTTGGATTTTCTTCGGGTCCACCTGAACGCCCGAAGCCTATACGATATGCCCCAAAAAGGCAACTTCGGTGAGCTAGAACTTACACTTGGAAAACTTCGCATACAACTGTTTTTCTCTCAGAGTCTGAAGTACAATACGAAGATGACCTCGATGCTCCGTTTCATTCTCGGAATAGATCAAGATGTCATCTATAAACACCACTACGAATTTATCAAGATAGGGTCTAAATACCCGATTTATTAAGTCCATAAAAGCTGATGGTGCATTAGTTAGCCCAAAAGGCATCACCAAGAATTTGTAATGTCCATATCTTGTACGGAAGGCAGTCTTAGGCACATCACACTCCTTGACTCTCATTTGATAATAGCCCGACCTTAAATTGATCTTGGAGAACACAGTGGCATCTTTTGATTGATCGAACATGTCATTTATTCTAAGCAATAGATACTTATTCTTGATGGTTACTTTATGCAGTTGTCTATAGTCAATGCACAATCGCATAGAACCATCCTTCTTCTTGACAAAGAGAACTGGTGCTCCCCAAGGTGAAGAACTCGGTTGAATGAAACCCTTGTTCATAAGGTCTTGAATTTGAGCTTTTAATTCTTTCAACTCCACAACCGCCATCCGATACGGTGCAATGAAAACTAGAGAAGTCCCAGGTTGCACCTCAATGGCAAATTTCACTTAACGGGTTGGTGGCAACCCCGAAAGTTCATCAGGGAAATCACATACGATGTCAATGTCCTGTAGTTGCAGCTCACCTTTGGTTTCCATTGACAAGGCATACAACGATGGATTCCTCGCACTCATCAGAACAACACTTTCTTTACCCAAACCCATAAGATACAACTCTCTCTTACAACAATCTACCCAGGCTTGATGTTCACTAAGCCAATCTAAGCATAGGATAGCGTCGAATTCATGGATCGGTAAAGCCAACAAATTGGCCGAAAAAAGAAAACCCTTGAATCATTAAGGGAAAATTCTTGCACACTACCCTTACGGTGACACAAATCCTAGGGGATTGGTTACAGAGACTCTTGATATCATTGGTTTAGAAGACACGTTATACTTTTTAACTACAATGGTGCTTATGAATGAATGGGTTGAGCCAGGGTTAATCAATGCATATAAAGGATACGAATATAACTCAATGATACCTGCTGTTGCATGTAAATAAGACTATCACAAATAGTGCAAGTGTACACGACGCAAGTAGTAAAGTGATACTAGGGTATCGGGTATCGTCTCCATAGGGACTGAAAATAACTCTATCCTTAAATTGCTGCACAAGAAAAAGAAATAGTTTAAATGATTGTTTGGAGAAATCTTGAGTAATAACTAAAGTAAAAGATAAGGTAATCAGATTGAGAGAATAGGCCGGTATTGATTTGCTCAATAGTGCAGGTGTTGCACTGTTCAGAGGAACTTCTGTTGTTCTGTCATCGTGCCTGTCGCGGCAGAGGTTCGTTGATGTCGCGGTAGCGATCAACAACTCCGTACTTCAAGTTTGGCAAGAATCCATGTTATGACTTGTCATATCCCTAGGCCCAAGTTCTGTTGATGAACACGTCTTGGATGATACCTCCCGACGTGAATCAAAGGATGAACACCAATGTTTGTGAATTCTTCTTTAGCCACTTAACCGTGTACTTATCCCTAAGCCAAGATGGTTTAACCATAAACTGGAAAACACGTATTTACTCATTTCAAATGCTTAACTCTCCCGATATCAAGCAAATGGATAACCTCACAATGCTCTCTCGATGCTCTTATGAGATGTTGAAAACCAGAATAAATAAACTTGAAGTTTTATTACTTGAACAGAAAAATCCTAAGAACAATACAATCCTTACAACTACTTTACAAGATCAACCCTTAGCCCTTGGGGAAGTTTAGAACATGATGGAGAGAGAGAAACGACTAAGGTTTTGGGGGAAGACGACTTGGAGCTAGATATCCTTCTCGAAGTCGAATTATATGCCTTTATATAGGCCTTGGGTCCAAGTTTTCTAATATGGCAAGAATACAAGTTTAAATTAAAGTACAACTCTATTAAGGACTAAATCTTATGAGTAGATGTCTTTAATTCGTCCTCTTTTCTTGCTTTGACTTTCTTCCTTGAACTTTAGGCCTGGCCTTCCTTCTACTTCAGGGCTCAGAAAAATATGGGAGTGATCCACGACAGACCAGCTCGAAATCCTCTACCTGTCGAGCTCCACTTCACTTTTCCACCTTAGTGTCTCTCCGTCGTCATTGCTGCCACGGCAGATGTCACGACAGACAGTGCTCTTCTGTCCTTCAACTTCAGCTCTGCAACTTGCCTCTGCTCCTTTGCTGCCCTGGATGCTGCCGCAGTAGATACCTGTAAAAGTGACCAAATTTAGCAGCATTTGTGCAGTTTTATCTAATTGTGATGTGTATGCAAAAATCTATCCTAAATGGAATTAAATCATGCTTGAGTGCAGCAAAAATATGGGTAAATGAGGGGTAAAATATACAACTTTTATGCACTCAACACACCCCGAAACTCAAGTTGATGCTTGTCCTCAAGCAGATGCTCCTAACTAAGAACAAAAACTTTTTGGCTTAGCTTAATTCAGTGAACTACCATTACCTACAACCCCTTCACTATCAAGAGCATTAGCTTTTCGGTTGTTCATGGATTTATCCGGAACAATGCTATAATTCTTGTGTAAGTGTGTGCGGGTTTTGTGAACAAATATGTGCCTAGACTCTTTTTGCAACTAGAATAAGTATGCTACTCACTTGATTTTTTATGCCAAACTAATTTTTTTCTTGGAGGCAATTGTAACCCCCTCGTCCCGGTCTGGACGACTGACCGGTTCGAGTAGGCTACACGGGGAAAACCGAAATGAAACCCGTTAGGGCCCCACCTCGGTTAGCAACCCTAGAAAATTTCTTTTAATTATTATCTTGTTTAAAGGCGGACGATACACTTGATGAGGGCATCGATACGCCTTGACTAGGTCAACAACCCATAGTCAACATAGGGGGACCGTATCGATACACTGGTTGACCGTACCGATATAGCCTCACTGGTCAATTTCTCACGGTCAACGATACAAGACCGTATCGATACACCCTAGACCCGTACCGATACGCCAAAATCTCGTCAAAATCTCAGATTTCCAGGGAGCTTTTGGCGTATCGATACATCCCCGTGTATCGATATGCTAGGCTTAAACTGAGCCCCAAAGTGTAGGACCGTATCGATACGGCCCTTGGGTTTACCGATACGCCCTGCACTGTAAGACTCAATTTAGCTGTCAATACGGGCCAAAACTCAACTCTAGATGCTTTTTAAGACACACCTAACCACAATCAAACATTCATACCACATTTAACAAGCAAGATCAAGCATGCGAGACCACTTTAAACGAACTAGCACGACATTCAACTCAGGAGAGGCATTTAGGTGGAAAACATGCATAGAACCATATTTGACTTCACCATTTCATACAAAGGCAAGAAACATTCAAAAGGCATAACATGGCAAGGTTTCACATACTTTTACACAATCATGTAAGCATTCATAGATCAAGGTCATAGACTCTCAAACACAAGCAATTAAGCAACGAAGTAGGCATTGTTCTCAATCCAAGACATAAAAGCATAACACATCCAACATAACATCAACAACTCCACATGCTAGAACATCAACAAAATCAAACTAAGGAGTTTGACATCAACTCCTACAAGTCTACACCCCTATCGTCTAGGCATTATTACAAATACGTAAATCATACTTGAGCTACTTTGAGAACTCCAAAAGCTCCTCCCTTGCCCACTTGCCTCTCGAACTCTAACGATCTGCATGTTGGAAATAAAGGAGAGCGTAAGCTAACTAGCTTAGTGAGAGAAGCTCTATAATTAAACAAGCATGTGGTTTTCAAAACACTTTTCATAATTGACAATAAATCAATGAATGCACGAATGATTATCACAACAAGACTACACATGGCTTGCACATGCACAACCAACATACACACGATGGGACCACACATCACCGTTCGACTAGTAGTTTTCCGATTGTACCACTCATCACCTTACTTTACTACTAGTCACTACCGGTGGGACCACTCATCACCGTAATTACGAAAACTATCACGTGATGCTCGACTTAAACACGACTACACAACAACAACGGTGTAAAACAACTCAAGATGCACATGATACCACAACATATAGTCACTCATCAACACATAACAAAAGGTAAGAGTAGTAACTTACACTTGGGTTTAGGTGAACCCTCTAGGTCCCACCCAAACCCCCAAGAGTCCCATTTCGAAAGCAAAATAAAGTTTGACATTTCTACTCACCGTTGCTACCCAAATAAAAGCCGAAAACCAAGCTCAAGTCTCCAAATTCTCCGGATTCGTCCCCGAAGCTTCACCAACTAAATTCCTTGCTTCTAATCATCCCAACACAATTAAAATAACCACAAATCCGTCCACAATTCAATGTAGTCAACCCGGAACACAAACCAAGCACAAAACACATGATTTCAAACTAAAGACAAATCCCAAATTCCTCATTTCTGAGCAGCCCCTAAGCACAACCTAAAACCAATGATTCCAACACTTAAATTACTCCCAAAAGTCTCCGAAACAACCCTTACCTATAGCCTAACCATCAGCCAACAAATTTCCACATTAAACACCCCCAAAACTCAACCTAAAACCCTCCAAAAACCTCCCCAAAACCCAATTTCGGGAAACACCACAAAACCTTGTAAAAATTGAATATGTTGGACCTTATAGATTGTAAACATCTTATCTAACATCAACAAACCGAAAACTTAAGTTTAAGTCAATAAAGTTCACATTTTTAATCCAAACTTTCAAAACTCTAAAATACAAAAATCATGAGCTTTATGGAAAATAAAGGTATGAGCTTGAAGAGAATGATGAGGACAGGTCGAAAACGAGTTTACCTTTGAAAAATATTCAACAATGAGCAAGATATGTGATGGAATAGTAACCTTAAGGGAGGGGATGTTTTGTCGTTGAAAAAGGAGAATGGGTGAGGGAAGAAGATGAGTTTAAAAGGTCTTTTTGACAAAATGGGTTTATTTAATTTCAAAGGCCTTGAAATTACAAGAATGCCATTAATGAGATGGACATCCTTCCAAATTCCAATTTCCATGGAATTTTGGGTTCCAATTAAATTTAAAATTTGATCCAACATATAAAAATGAATTTTTAAAATAAAAAGGGAAACCCGAAACAATATTTTAATATTATTTTCACCGACTCCCAAACCCGGGTGTTGCAGCAATGCTTAGGCTCCTTTAGTTTTTTCGAATTTAGACTCAAGTTTTTCTTTGTTTTTACTAGAGCCTATTTTGGGCACCTATAGGTATCTTCCTAGAGCCGATGTTGGGCACCTCTAGAGGCAATTGAGTCTAAGTTTTTCTTTTTATTCTTTTCCTAGAGCCAGTGTTAGGCACCTCTAGGGGCAACTCAAGTGATTAAGCTTTTCTACTCTAGTTCACTAACAGTAGTCTAGACAGCATATAAGTCACAAAAGTGTTTTTGGAGTTTAGAACTATAGCAAGGTTCTAAATAATTCCTAAAACATCCTAAAAGCACTGTCACGACAAAGATTGTCACAACAGGTAAGTGCAGTTCAGAGACTTAAGCCAAATTTTTATTTTTGTTTTTTTATTTTTTTACACAAAAAATAACTAAGATAAGACACGAATTAAAAAGTTCATTTAAATAACAGAGGGTTGCCTACCCCCAAACTCAAGGGTTACATTACCCTCAATGCATGACAACAAAATAAAATGACAAACAAGAAAAAGAAAACATCACAAATAGATAAAATAAACAACAGAAATAACAAGCATAAAAGAAAAACACTTCAGTTGATGAGCTTTCGTCGCTGCTGCTGCTGATGTGGCGCTGCCGGTGGGCAATTACCTTGATGGCAGAGGTTGGCTTGGGGCTGGGAGATGGTGAGGCTACCTTCTTTTTGGCCTCTCGAGGTGGCTGGACTCGGGTAGGTGAGATCTTTGGGGCCTTGTCCAGGACCTCGAGGTCGTCATCACTGCTGTTGCTACCGTCCGATCTGTCGTGGCAAGGTCCCTCAACATTTTCATTCAGCTTCTTCTTTTTCGTCGGAGGGAAGTCTTTGGCTATTTCCCGGACGACAGATGGCTCCGAGTCAGAATCATCCTGCCAGTCTGAGGATGAAGAGAAACCTTCGAAGTACTTCGGATCGATCTCCGGTAGTGGTTCCTTCCATTTTTCTCCTCGTGGAGTGGAAGATCGCCTGTCGCCATCTCCGGTCGTGGTAGGTGGTGTGGTGGAGGCAGCTGTTGGTGTGGGCGTTCTAGGGCTGGCAGTTGGTGTAGGGGTGGCAAAAAGAGTTTCTGGGAAAGAGGGAAACTGCACGTTGAGAAAATTTAAATAAACTTTAATGAAATTTACCGTTGCAGTAGTGAAATCCCTCATAAATCCCATGAAGCCCAGCTGTCGTTCCTCCATCTTCTTCAGCATGTGCAAGACTTGGTTGGAGGTGTCTGTCGGTTGTGTGGCCTCGGTCTGCTCAAGTTCTGCCGTGACAGGCTCTGTGGAATTAGGTTCTGCTGTTGGTTCTGTCGCGGCAGTAGGGTCCATATATGCCAAGGGGTGGTAGGCTTCAGCTCCATCAGACTGTAAAGGTTCTGCTGGGTCCATCCCTTGCCTTGGATCTTTACATCTTCATTGATCTCTGGCACATTGTTGGCTAGGCAGAGTGTGGTGATCAAGTAGGGGAAGAAAAGGGGGCCCATTGGTCTGAGTGCACACTCAAAAATCCCATCACGGATATATTTACCAATGTTGATATGCCGCTCGTTGATGAGTGAATGCACGAGGGCAAGTCTCTGCTGGTCTATCGTTATGTTGTGCGATGTTGGCATAATGAGTTTCTTCACGAAATAATTCCAAAGTTTGGCGACTGGTGTGAGCCGGGTCCTTCGCACCGTCCATCTGTGCTTGGGATCGTCGTTCCCTTGGGTGCCTGCTTCTGTCAAGTCTGCCATGATGCCATCGTAGTCTGCCGGTGACATACTATTGACGAATCTTCTATGTGCATCTTCCTTTTTGCTCACATTGAGGCCGTAAAGAGTGTTTATGTAGGCTGCCTCAAGAGAAATTTCATTGTCCCAAACGATCACTGTCATGGCATCTTTAGACGAGATGGCTGCATAGAACTCACGGACTAATGTGACGTTCATCTCCTCCGGCTGGATAGCAAACATCTGCCACCTTAGCGCTATGATTTTCTTGGAAATGAATGGTTCGAGCCCTAGATCCCCCATTTTCGTAGTGTAGGTGAAGCCTCTCTCCTCCCACATCTCTCGTTTCTGGAAGGAGTCGTAGTGTCTCTTCTCTGAATCTACTGTTGAGAATCGTCTGAGGATTCTGCTATAGCTGGGCGTAGAGGCTGCCGTGGAAGAGGTGGAGGCAGCACTCCTTCAGGTTGATTGAGTAGTCATTGCGAGGAAACTGTGGGAAAACAAAGGAAAATTTTCTGAGAGCTAAAATTCTTGAAAGCAAAGTATAGAGAATGAGAATGAGGTGAAAATGAAATGGAAGTAGAGGTTTATATAGAACGGGATTGTCTGCCCGTTAGAACTGTAATGGGTGGCACGAATAACGGGTCCAGCTATCACGCGGTTTCTTGACACGTCTGTCACGCGTTTCCATGTCTGCTGCGCGTCTGTTACGTGTTTCTGTCGTGACAAGCTGTATTTTTCGCGTCTGCCGCGACAGCTGGTAACAGGCTATCACGACAGGTTTGTTTCTTTGGGCTTTATGGGATGTTGTGAATGTGGTGGGCTAGTTCATTCCTCCTCTTTGCTTTGCTTCCTTTATTTACCTGAAAACTAAAATAAACAATATATTAAAATCTTATTTCCTAAAAATATAAATAAATAAACTAAAATAAATAAAATAAAACAAAACAAAACTAAGTTAAATTAGGGATGCCTTGAGGGGAATCTCCTAAAGTAACTACTTCTTGCATCCTTGGGGCTTCAGTCCCTTGATAGTGCTTTAGCCTTTGTCCATTGACTTTGAATTGGTGCCCATCCTTGATTGATCTGATTGTAATGGCACCATGAGGAAAAACATGGACTACATGGAAAGGGCCAGACCACCTAGATTTAAGCTTTCCCGGAAAGAGCTTCAACCTAGAGTTAAACAACAACACCTTCTCCCTGGGCAGAACTGTCGTGGCAGTAGTTTTCTGTCATGCCACTTCTTTGTTTTGTCGTTGTAGATCTTGGCGTTGTCGTAGGCCATGGCTCGAATTTCTTCAATTTCATTCAAGTTCAGTAGCTTTTTCTGCCCGGCCTTGTCCCAGTCCATGTTAACCGTCCTGATAGCCCAATATGCTTTGTGTTCTATCTCGACAGGTAAATGGCAAGTTTTTCCGTAAATGAGGCGGTAGGGTGACATTCCCAATGGCGTTTTAAATGCAGTCCTGTAGGCCCAAAGTGCATCATTTAGGTGAAGAGACCAGTCCTTTCGAGTTGGTTTTACCATCTTCTCTAGGATGTTCTTCACTTCTCTATTTGAGATTTCAGCCTACCCATTGGTTTGAGGGTGATATGTTGTTACAATTCGGTGCTTTACTCCGTATTTCTTTAGTGCACTAGCAATTACCCTGTCGTCAAAGTACCTACCCTCATCACTAATGATCGCCCTTGGGATGCCAAACCTTGAGAAGATATGCTTGTGGAGAAATCTTTGTACAGTTTTGGCATCGTTCTTTTGAGTGGCGATAGCTTCTACCCACTTAGACACATAGTCTACTGCCATCAGGATGTATAGATTCCCATAGGAGGCTGGGAATGGTCCCATGAAGTCGATTCCCCAAACATAAAAAATTTTGACCTCAAGAATGTTCTGCAGTGGCATCTCATGCCTTCTAGATATGTTTCCAGTCCTTTGGCATTTATCACGGCTCTTGTAAAAAGCTTGTGCATCCTTGAACAGTGTAGGCCAATAGAACCCAGATTGCAGAACCTCGACAACAATTTTATTTCCTCCCAAGTGTCTTCCATGAGGGGCAGCATGGCAGTGGTGAAGCACTTCTTTCTGTTCCTCATGTGGTATGCATCTCCTGATGATCTGTTCTGCATAGTGCTTGAAGAGAAGAGGTTCGTCCCAATAATAATGTTTTGCATCATTTTGGAACCTCTTCCTAGCTTGATAATTAAGTTCAGGAGGTAATAAACCACTTACAATGTAATTGACAATGTCAGCATACCAAGGGGTTTCAGGAACTTACCCGCCGCCATGGTTGTCGCGGCAGTACTGGTGGCAGTGAATAACTGCTCGTCTAGGAAAGTTTCCAGTATGTTGGTCTTGTCTTTCTCTTGATTCCTTCCCATCTCCAGTCTTGACAAGTGATCCGCTACTTGGTTTTCGGTCCCTTTTTTGTCCTTGATGTCAATGTCGAATTCTTGCAGCAACAGAATCCAATGTATCAATCTTGGCTTGGCATCCTTTTTGGTTAACAGATATTTGAGTGCTGAATGATCTGTATGGATCACCACTTTTGTTCCAAGTATATATTGTCGGAACTTGTCAATTGCAAACACCACTGCTAGTAACTCCTTCTCTGTTGTGGTGTAATTTATCTGGGCATCATTTATAGTTTTGCTAGCATAGTAGATCACATGGAAGAGTTTCTCTTTCCTCTGCCCTAGTGCTACCCCGACAGCATAATCATTTGCGTCACACATTATCTCGAATGGTAAGCTCTAGTCGGGTGGTTGCACTATTGGGGTTGTTACCAGCTTTTCCTTCAGTATCCTGAATGCTTCAGTACATTCAGTGTTAAACTCAAAGGCACAATTCTGTTCCAACAGGAGACACAGGGGTTTAGTAATTTTTGAGAAATTGGCAATGAATCTTCGATAAAACCCTGCATGCCCTAAGAAACTTTTTATTCCCTTGACTATCGTGGGTGGCGGCAGTTTTTCAATAACTTCGATTTTAGCTCTGTCTACCTCTATGCCGCGACAGCTAACCTTGTGTCCCAAACTATGCTCTCGTCCACCATAAAGTGGCATTTTTCCCAGTTTAAAACAAGGTTTGCCTCTTCGCATCTTTCAAGTACCTTCTGTAAATTGCTTAGGCAACCGTCGAAATTGTCTCTAAAGACGGAAAAGTCATCCATGAAGATCTCTAGGAAATCCTCCACCATGTCGGAGAATATTGCCAACATGCACCGTTGAAAGGTTGGTGGTGCATTGTACAATCCAAATGGCATTCTTCGAAAGGCGTATGTGCTGTATGGGCATGCGAATGTTGTTTTCTCTTGGTCTTCCGGTGCGATTGCGATTTGGTTATAACCTGAGTAACCATCAAGAAAACAATAGTAAGGCTTTCTCGCTAATCTATCTAACATTTGATCGATAAAGGGTAAGGGGAAGTGGTCCTTCCGGGTAGCCTTATTAAGCTTCCGGTAGTCCATACAAACCCTCCAACCGGTCACAGTCCTAGTTGGGATTAGTTCGTTGTCCTTGTTCGTTACCACGGTTATGCCTCCTTTTTTGGGTACACATTGCACCGTGCTCACCCACTTGCTATCCGAGATGGCGTATATTATTCCAGCATCAAGACACTTGATGATTTCTTTTCGCACTACCTCTCACATAGCTTCGTTCAGTCGTCTTTGGGCATCAATCGTTGGCTTATGGTCATCCTCCAAGAGGATATTATGCATGCAAATCGCCGGACTGATGCCTTGGATGTTGGCAATGGTCCATCCAATAGCCTTCTTATGCTGCTGAAGCATTCTGATCAGCTGTTGTTCTTGTTCCTGCATCAACTTAGAAGAGATGATTACGGGCAACGTATCATTAAGACCAAGAAAAACATATTTAAGTTGCCCTGGCAGGGGTTTAAGGTCTAAAATAGGTGGCTGCTCAATGGAAGGCTTTTGGATCACATGTTCATTCGAGGTATAATTCAAAGGCTCGAAGAACTTACCTGGACGTGTGCCTATCCAATTTACCTCCTCAAGGCCTTCAGTATCGAATGCATCTGTGTCTGAGGGGTCACTGTCGTCGATGCTGTCGTGACAGTCTTCAAGGTGACTGCGGTGGCAGTGGCCAAATTTCTTGTCGTGACAGTTTCATCTGATGCAGGGTTGTTCTAGGACTACTTCTGAAATTGCCTTGCATTCTTCCTTTGCATCAGCTTGTTTTATTGCATGGAGAACATTAAGCTTTATTTGTTGGTCATTGACTCTCATAGTCAGTTCTCCTTTCTCTACGTCGATCACTGTTCTTCCTGTGGCTAAGAAGGGTCACCCCAGGATGATCGGTGCATTTTCATCTGCTTCACAATCTAAAACAAGAAAGTGAGCAGGAAAAATAAACTTATCCATTCTTACCAAGATATCTTCAATCTTTCCTTCCGGTTGTACGTAAGAGCGGTCTTCCAGTTGCAGCATGACTGTCGTGGGCCTTGCTTGTCCAATACCTAGTTTCTGAAATATAGATTTGGGCATTAAATTAATGCTAGCACCAAGATCACAAAGTTCCTTACCCACAAACTTGTCACCAATTATGCACGGTATGATGAAGCTTCCAGGATCCTTCTTTTTTGGAGGTGGACGCTTATGTAGGATTTCCATGCATCCTTCTGTCATCATCACTGTTTCAAATTCCTCAAGTCTGGACCTCCTGGACATTGCATCCTTTAGAAACTTTGCATAACCAGGCATCTGCTTAATGGCTTCTAACAATGGAATGTTGATGTGTACTTGCTTAAAAACATCATAGATTTTCTTAAGCTAGTACTCATGTTTCTATTTCTTTAGTCGCTGTGGAAAAAGGGGTGGAGGACGGTAATCTTCAAGGCGTCCTTCACATGGAAGTCGGATCTGAGGAGGCTCAAGATCTTCAGTTTCTTCTTTTTGCTCCTATGTTTCTGCTGCTGTCTTAGCAGGTGTGACGACAGCAGACTGTTTCTCTTCTGTCGGGGCAGTGTTCACGACAGGTGTCTGTAGGGTCGGTTCCTTACTCGATGTTTCTTTTATTATCGACCCTTGTAGTTGTTTCCCACCCCTCGTTGTAATAGCCTTGCACTGCTCATGTGTGGGTTTTCTAGTGACCTCAGTATCACTAGGGAATCCTCCATTCTGCATTGGGTTTATGAACTGTGAAACCTGGACCATTTGTGTCTCTAAGGATTTTAGGGTAGCCTCATGGTTTGTCATTCTCATCTCTGTCTTGTCCATGAAGGATTCAGTTTTCTTGACAAAGTGATCCATGTTTTCCATATATGCTCCTGTTTGAGACATGAACGTGGCTAGGGTCTGTTCCAGTATGCTCGTTGTGGCTGTCGGCTGCTGTTGTGGCTGTTGTCGTGACAGAATCCTAGGACCTCCTTGGTTCTGGTTATTCTGGACTGGAGGGTTCAGTGCGTTGTTGGGGTTACTCCAGGAAAATTTGGGGTCCTTCCTCCAGTTTGGATTGTAGTTGTTGGAGTCATAGGTTTTATTCCTATTATAGTTTCCAACACTCATCCCTTCTTCCAGTTGTAAAGGACACTCCTCTGTACTGTGGTTTCCGCTACAGGTTTCACACACCTCTTCGGCAGAAAATACAGCTTTAGAATCCTTCCGCTGCAGATTTTCAAATATTTTAGTGAGGTATGCAATCTGAGTTTTGACCGAGTTGCCAGCTCCGCATTCCTTTACAAATATTCCTCGTCTACCTCCTCTTCGAGCTGTAAGAAACTACTCATCGTTCTTTGCTAACTTTTTCAACACCAGCATTGCATAGTCTGGTTCTTTATCTAGTAATAACCCATTTGCTGCTGAATCTATCCTCATTCGAGTGTGTGCATTGGCTGCATTGTAGAATTTGATAACCTGATTCCATACAGGGAATCCATGCATTGGGTAGTTTCGTAAGAGAGTCGTAAATCTATCCCATGCCTCATGCATTGGTTCGTCATCTTCCTGTTGAAAAGTAGCAATCTCGTTACGCAATCTTTCAGATAATTGAGAAGGGTTAAAACGAGATAAAAATCACGACAGAGATCCGCACAAGTTCTTATTGAACCCGGCGATAACTTATTCCACCAGGTTTTTGCTCTATCCCTCAATGAATGAGGAAATAGCCGGAGCCTCAGTACTTCCAGGCTTATTCCTGGTTCTCTGAACGATCCACAGATCTCCTGGAAAGTTTTCAGATGTTCACGTGCGTCCTCAGTAGCAGAACCACCAAATTGGCCAGCAGAATTTATCATGCTGAACATTACAGGTTTCAGTTCGAAGTGTTCAGCTTCCACATCTGGCAGCGTAGTTTCAAGTTCAACATGGTCGTTATCCATGTACTCTCGACAAGTTTGTCGTGCTGCTGGGGTAGCAGGCGGCGGCAGATCGTTTCGGGGATCATTAGGAGGATCTACATTACCCATGGGGTTGTTGTTGTTGTTGTCATCTTCCCTATTGCCTTGTCTTCCGTTCACCATTGCTTCCAGTCTCTCCTCAAGATAGTTGTTTCTTTCTATCAAGAGTCGAGCATGGTTCCTGAGTTGATATGTGCGTTCGATTTCTGGGTCTAATTCGTACTCAGGTTCCTTACCACGTCTCGATCTGCGCATAAGCAATAAGAGAACCTTATGAAGAGCACGGGGAAAATAAAACAACTAAAAACAAAAAACAAAAGCAAAAACAAAGTGCAGTAATTAAAAGGTAAAGGTATGTTGCCAGTCCCCGGCAACAGCGCCAAAAAAATTTTGCGTGTAAATAAGACTATCGCAAATAGTGCAACTATACACGACGCAAGGAGTAAAGTGATACTAGGGTATCAGATATCGTCTCCACAGGGACTGGAAATAGCTCTATCCTTAAATTGCTGCACAAGAAAAAGAAATAGTTTAAATGATTGTTTGGAGAAATCTTAAGTAATAACTAAAGTAAAATATAAGGTAATCAGATTGAGAGAATAAGCCGATATTGATTTGCTCAGTAGTGCAGGTGTTGCACTGTTCAGAGGAACTTCTGTTGTTCTGTCGTCGTGCCTGTCGTGGCAGCACCTATCGTGGAAGGGGTTCGTTGATGTTGCGACAGCGATCAACAACTCCGTACTTCAGGTTTGGCAAGAATCCCTATTATGACTTGTCCTATCCCTAGGCCCAAGTTCTGTTGATGAACATGTCTTGGATGATACCTCCCAGCGTGAATCAAAGGATGAACACCAATGTTTGTGAATTCTTCTTTAGCCACTTAACCTTGTACTTATCCCTAAGCCAAGATGGTTTAACCATAAATTGGAAAACACGTATTTACTTCTTTTGAATGCTTAACTCTCCCGATATCAAGCAAATGGATAACCTCACAATGATCTTCTGATGCTCTTATGAGATGTTTAAAACCAGAGTAAATAAACTTGAAGTTTTATTACTTGAACAGAAAAATCCTAAGAACAATACAATCCTTACAACTACTTTACATGATCAACCCTTAGCCCTTGGGGAAGTTTAGAACATGATGGAGAGAGAGAAACGACTAGGGTTTTTGGGGAAGACGGCTAGGAGCAAGATATCCTTATCTAGGTTGGATTACATGCCTTTATATAGGCCTTGGGTCCAAGTTTTCTAATATGGCAAGAATACAAGTTTAAATTAAAGTACAACTCTCTTAAGGACTAAATCTTCTGAGTAGATGTCTTTAATTCGTCCTCTTTCCTTGCTTTGACTTTCTTCCTTGAACTTTGGGCCTGGCCTTCTTTCTACTTCAGGGCTCAGAAAAATATGGGAGTGATCCACGACAGACCGGCTCGAAATCCTCTACCTGTCGAGCTCCACTTCACTCTTCCATCTTAGTGTCTCTCTATCGTCATTGCTGCCACGGCAAGTGTCACGACAGACAGTGCTCTTCCGTCCTTCAACTTCAGCTCTGCAGCTTGCCTCTGCTCCTTTGCTGCCTTGGATGCTGTCGCAGCATATACCTGTAAAAGTGACCAAATTTAGCAGCATTTGTGCAGTTTTATCTAATTGTGATGTGTATGCAAAAATCTATCCTAAATGCAATTAAATCATGCTTGAGTGCAGCAAAAATATGGGTAAATGAGGGGTAAAATATAGAACTTTTATGCACTCAACACTTGCAATGACATCAGGCTCATCTTCTTCTTCCCTTCTCCCCACATGATACATTTGGGCAAGAGCCTTTGAATCTTGTCTATTAAAGGGCTTCCTTTGTCCACTCGATCGTCCAAAAGTCCCAGAAGAACCCTGCTTCGACCCTTTACCTCGAAAGGATTAAGCATGAGAAGCAACAGTAGTCGGTGTGGCCACAAATTTAGTTGTATTCATAGGACAATCATGTATAAAGTAACCTTGCTCACCACAATAATAACAAGCTCCAGTATGCTTACGACCTTGTCCATCGGATGCTTGTTTTGACAATAATTACAGAGTGGATATTGGTTGCCTCGATTTGATCCTCCAGTGCTATCAGCAGACGCTGCTTTGGCAAAAGACTGCGTCACAGACTGAGATCTCTCAAAGTTCCCAGAGCGGGAAGGTTGTGGGTAGACATTATGCTTGGGGCCTTGATATCTCCCATTTTTGTTCCATCTCGGAGGTCATGAATCATCTCTAAACCTCTTCTCAAACTTCCCAGACTCACCAACTCGTTGAGCTTTCTGGACAGCTTCGGTGGCCTTGACTCGGTTCACCAAATCCTGGAAGTTGGTGATTCCAAGGGCTATAAACATAGGTCGCAATTCATCACTAAGGCCAGCTATGAACATTCTGCACTTGTCTTCTTCCTTCTTTATAAATTCAGCTCCATATCGACAATATTTACAGAAGTCATAAATATACTGCTCGATAGGTCGTCCTCCTTCTCTCAGATGGAGGAAGGTGTTTCGTCTTTCTGCGAGATAGTATTCACTGATATATTTATTTCAGAACTCCCGGAGAAAGAACTCCCAGGTAACCGATTCTTCAGGAGCTATGAGAATAGTTGTTTCCCACCACATAAGAGCTTCATCGGTCAACAATGCAATAGCACATTCCAACTTGTGTTCATCCAAACACTGCAGCTATTTATTCAAGATACGAAGTGTGTTGTCCAGCCAATATTCAGCAATTTCAGGATTATCATCATCCTGTCTGGTGAAAGAATAGGCTCGGAGCGAAGCCAGCTTGTCCACGGGGGCTCGGACATACTGGACAATAGAAGGGGTAGGCTGAACTGATGGTGTATCTTGTATCGGAGTCATAAACTGCTTGAACATGTTAGCCATGTTTTGGTAGCATTCAGCCTGAGCGGTAGGTGATGCAGGGTTAATACCCTGTATAGGAGGGTCTTGTGGTTACGGTGGATTCTGAGGATTCCCTTCTCTAATCTCATCACCATGTGTTGAGGAGCCAGTAGCAAGCTCGTCAATATGAGCTTCATTTGTCTCAGACATATCTATACGAAAGATCGAATTAGTCGACAAGTCACAATATACACAATATAAAACTCCTAGGTGACAAAGTAACACAATAACAACGTAATAGACTTCGGTTTAGTCCTAGAATCGACTAAACTCTAGCTCTGATACCACACATGTAACACCCCCTTCCCGGCTTAGTAGAGAACCGCGTCGGAGCGTGTTACCGATGGACGATACGTTGATCGATGCGATAAAATTTCAACTTAACAACATCACTTAATCAATAATAGACATACAAATATTACCAATGTACTTACTAGTCCAATTTAATCAGGCGAGGACCACAAATAACCATTTAGGGCCAATTTGCAACCTTAACAAATATTAAGGACTAATTTGTAATTTTGACAAACTAGAGGTCTTTCGATATGAATGACTTTACCAATATGAAATCCATTACTCAAAGGTTATCTCTACAAGATTTCATTCAATTCGGGGATCATTAACACAATCAATTTATCTTTACAAAATTCAGTGACTAAATTGCAACATTAGCAATCTGTCTATTGAGCCTTTAACTAACTTACCTAACCCCGTATCGAAACCCTCTAGGTTGTTTCAAAACGGGTGCACGAGAGTCAACACTTGTTGACCTTCTCTTTAGACCGTTTCGATATAGGTTTGACCCGTATCGGAACAGATTGACCACCTTTGACTTTGACTTGTTTCGATACGCAATGAACTCGTACCGAAACGTTGGTCTCCAATGACAAAATGTTCTGAAACAGCATTATTCTGTTTCGGTATGCCCATACTCTCAGGTTCAATATTGTACACCTGTGCCGAAATGTCATCACCCGTTTCGATACGGCCTGGCCTGTAATGACAGATTTTTGCTGGTTTTTATTCGTTTTAGCCTCTCGACCAATGTCCAAATGCAACGAAACTTTACACACAACATTTCAATAATATAAACTACCAGCATGCCAAGCTTCATGACCATATGAATACGTTTACCATGTTTTCACCTTTTTGAGCTATGTATGTAATTTCCATCCATTTTAAACTTCACCAAAAGGCCATTTTAAGCTATATAACTTGTTACAACTTAGGCAATAACCAACATATCAAAATATGCATAAATGACTAGTTCGACTACTTTGCCACATTCCTAGGAGTTTATAAGACAAAAACACATTACTTGAGGCTGGTAGTGACTTGTCTTTCTTGTCGATCCGATCTTCCGACGCACAAACCTTCTTAACTTGAAAATGCATGAGATGAGACATGTTAGAAAGACTTTTCCTAGTGAGATAGTCACAAACAATGTAAGTAACAATAATGCCATGGTTATACTTAAACATAATCTCATGCCAACGATGTCGATGCTATGCAATAATATACAATGTATAAACATGTTTCAAATTCATTCTTAATCCTTGGATTGAATCAAGATCATGGATACGCGAATTCCTACGCCTCGCCAAATCAATAAATGGTCTAGTCCCTCCGCCTTGCCAATGTGACCAATAGCAACACATCCCTCCACCTCACCAAATCAATATAGGCCGTAGCCTTAGGACCGTAGTCCACCCGTACACTAAGCTCATGAATTCTATCGCATGCCAACTGTATCCAAAGTCCATTCCAATCAAAGGTTGCAATATTCATATTTATTTCAATAATCAATGATATACCAATGTCTGGTGAATTCAATATCGTCGATGACCAATATATGTATCTCATCATTAATAACTCATAATTTGATATCAATATCAATGTCCGATGGTTTCTATGCAATAATCCAATGACAATGCCCATATCAATGACAATACATAATGACAATATCAATGACAATAACCAATGTTCAATGATGACTTATCGACACTTACCAAAGTGTCCGATTAACCATCCAATGCAATTTCTTCAATAACAATGTTGGCGATGGAATCTAAAATATCAAATAATGATCTGGGAAGGCCTTTCGCTTAAACTCGAGACTTCTAATACACTCACATTGACAATTTGAAGCTTTCAAGGATCTCAGATAACAATCCCCTTGTTCCTAGCTTTGGATGGAGATGATGGATGCTCCTTATCAATGTCTTGAGCTAGGAAATCAATAGGAAGATTGTTAGGGTCGATATTTCGATATCAAAATCACTATAACAATATCAATATCAATAATCGATCTCAATAGGAATGACAACAATGAGTTATCCATGGATAGTCAAAACCCTAGCTTAGATTATATTCAATATATCCATGGAATCCAACAATTGTTTGAGGATTATTGCTTACTCGGACAATAGTAAGGATTTGATACTGATAAACGGAGAAATCACAAATCTTAAGATTCCTCCAATGGAGGTGTGTGCTTAAGGTTGAAGATGAAGAAGATGAAAAGATGGAGAGGTGTATGCTTCAATGTTTTTCGGGTAAGCTTTTCATTCTTTTCTCCATTTCTCTCTTTTACTAATTAAATCTCATCAATTGAGCTTTCCTCACGGTGAAGCAACTTCAACCAAATTTCCCACGTAGGATTTTACCCTCCGCTTTGCATTTCCTTTAATTTAGTCACAATATGGGTTTAATAATATTAAATAGAGTCCGAGACGATGTTTTAAGCTCAATTGAGGTTCGATATCAATAATTAACTTGTCAATACAATATTTAGGCTTCATTAATGTAGGATTTCCGATCATCGAAACTTAATTTCTGACTAGGCCAGATTTCGGGGTGTTACAGAATTGGTTGTTGTGATGAAAAGTAATTGAAAACACAAATAAAGGAGATGAATCAGGTTGATAGAGCAAGCAGGGTTATGCTGCTCCTTAGTGTGAAAACTACGTTGTAAAAGGACTAAGTTGTTTCGTGCTGCCACAATAAGCTGGCTCGGTGGGTATGGCGGGCCGTAGGCTACAACCCTGTCACACGGCCGCAGCGGGTCACTACCCCTGCAACTTTCGCTGCCTCGACAGGTAGAACAGAAATAAGTCTCGGCGACAGATCTGGAAGATACTCCAAGTTCGACGGGATGGTCGATAGTGATCCCTCCTATTTCTAGGCAAGGATGCTCGAGAGCTAACGTGACGTAGGCAATACCTAGCAATCTCAGCGTAATCATAACACATGCTAGTCTACTCGATTGGTGATCCCTTTTAGCCGCTGAAACTTGTGAACTGGTTAGGAACCAAGTTAGTCACGCCTTAGCACATTGTGACCGTACTTAACCCTTTCGTGAGCCTTACACTTTCGTGTCTGACAAATGGATTCTGTCAATTGACTGGTGTAGAATAATTGAAAGAATGAAGCGCAAATATTAACCATACTTGGAATATTTTATTAAAGAAAACAACTCAAATCCTAAAACAACCGTTTCACAACTAATTTACAACATAACCCTAACCCAAGTGAAGTTTAGAACATGGTGGCGGTAAAGAAAACTAGCAAAGTCTATAGAAAAAATAAGATGATTTAAACTAGGAGTACAATGAGTATTTATAGACAAATAAATAGGTTAAGTCCTCCTTAAAGTAGAAGTCCTCAAAAGTAGCTTTCCACATTGAACGCGACTTTAAACTCTAACTTCTTTGCATTGAATGTGGACTTTATCTCGTTTGCCTTAGCCCGCAAGTAAGCTCGTTCTTCTCCTCCGGAGGTGTTGCGTGTAAAATAGTCTATCGCAATGGTAGTGCAAGTGTACACGTCGCAAGTAATACAGTGATATTAGAGTATCGGATATCGTCTCCACAGGGACTGGGCTAACCCTTTCCTTCGCTATCTGCACAAGGGGACAAGAATAGATTAAGATATTGTCACAAAAATAATAAAGAATACTGGAAAATAAAAGTAGAGAAATCAAGATAGAGAGAATGGGCTGGTATTGAATTGCTCAGTAGTGCATGTATTGCAGAGTTTAGGAAATCCAGTTCTGTCGTCGTCACCCGTCGCGGCAGCACCTGTCGCGGCGACAGTCCATTGAACGTCGCGGCAGCAAGCGCTCAACTCAGTACGTTCAAGTTTGGCAAGAATCCCAGATCTACCTTGGCCTATCCCTAGGTCCAAGTCTGTCGATGATCACGTCTTGATGATACCTCCCGGCGTAAATCGAAGGATGAACACCGATGTGTATGAATTCTTCTTTAGCCACTTAACCTCGCCCTATCCCTAGGCACGAGATAGTTCAACTTTAAACTAGAGAACTTGCTCTTATTTCTTTCGTATACTTAACTATCCCGATGCTAAGTAAATAGATAACCTCACAATGCTCTCCCGATGCTCTTGCAAGATATTAATAACCAAAATAAGAGAACTTGAAGTTTATTTTATTGAACTGAAATTCCTAAAACAAAACAACCCTTGCAACTACTTTACAAATCAACCCGTGGCCCTAGGGGGAATTTAGAACATGTCGGCGGCGGGTAAACGGCTAGGGGTTTTTGGTATCGGTTATGGGGTAATCGGCTATTGGATCTAGGTTAAGATATATGCCCTTATATAACCTTTGGGCTCAAGTTTTCTAATTTAATACGGTTTACAACTTTAAATTAAAGTATGATTCTAATAAAGACTAAATCTTCAAGGAATCTACTTTCCAGCCGTCATCCTTGTTTCTTGGGATTATCTCTCCTTAAACTTTGGGCTTGGAATATCTTCTGATCTAGGGCTTGGAAAAATATGGTGATTTCACACGACAGACGGGCTGAATTTTCTCTATCTGTCGAGGTCCACTTTGCATCTTCTCCACAAAACTGCTGTCGTCCTTTGCTGTCACGGCGGCAACCATGGCAGCAACGTCCTCCTTGACTGCTCATTCCAGATTTTATGCATCGCTGCCCAGCGTCTGCCACGATTGCTGCCCTAGGTGATGCCACGGCTGCTGCCCTGGGTGCTGTCACGGCTGCTGCCCTGGGTGCTGTCACGGCTGCTGCCCTGAGTGCTGTCACGACTGCTACCCTGGATGCTGTCACGACTGCTGCCCTGGATGCTGTCACGACTGCTGCCACGGTAGATACCTGCAAAAGTAACCAAATTTAGCAGTATCTGCGCAGTTTTATCTAAATGTGATGTTTATGCAAAACTTAACCTAAAATGCAGTTAAACATGCTTGAGTGCAGCAAAAATAAGGATAAATGATAGGTAAAATATAGAACTTTTAAGCACTGATCACACCCCCAAACTCGAATCTTTGCTTGTCCTCAAGCAATTCAGACCTAAAAGAAAAATGAAATATTTTTGTTTTGGCTTTCAAAAAGTGAACTTTCCCTTACCCGTCGTTCGTTCCCTGTGACGGCAGCACCCTGTCAGATAATCTAGGATCTGTCCGGAATCTCTCTATAGTCCTCGTGCAGTGTGTGCATGCTTGTGAACAGTTATATGCCAAGACTCTCTTAGTTTCACTAGAATATTATACTTTAGCTTGTTTAGAGTTTTTTTTACGAGACTGATTTCTTTCTTCTTCTTACTAGAGCCAGAATCGGGCACCTCTAGTTATTTCCTTTTTTCTAATTTCTTCTTTTTTTTCTACTAGAGCCAGTATTTCAGGCACCTCTAGTTAACTGTCTAGAGCCGGTGATAGGCACCTCTAGAAGTTTTTCTCTGGTTATCTGCCTAGAGCCAGTGGTAGGCACCTCTAGGTTTCCTGAGATTCTAGTCTCTTTTCTACTCTAATTGCTAAGTTTTCTATTCTAGTTTGGCTAAAAGAAGACTAAGCAGTATAACAGTCACAATGGTGTTTAAGTTTTCAGAACTATAGAAAGGCTCTAAACTTCTCCTAAAGACTATCCTAAAGTTGTTGCCACGACAGGGCTGTCACAGCAGGTAAGTTCAAGTCACAGTTTTCAGCCAAAGTTTTCAATATTTTCATTTTTTTGCATAAAATAAATGCGACACAATTAAAACTAAATGCAATATTATATTAATAATTAGGAGGACTACCTACCCCCAAACTCAAGGGCTGCATTGTCCTCAATGCATGACACAAAAGATGAAAAACAGAAAGAAAAAAATGACAGAAAAGTTAAACATTACAAAAAAATAATATATATAGAAGGCGACAGAGAAGAAGAAAAAGAAAACTTAAGTTGTGTGGCTGTCGTCTCTGCTGCTGGAGTTTTGGATGAGGAGTTGTCGGCAGGCAGTCTTTTTGAACTTTGTCGGAGGAGCTGTGGGTGCTGCCCTGAGAGTATGAGTGCTGCCGCGGCAGGGGTGGAGGCAGAGCTTCCTCGGGTTGCTTGTATCGTCATTGTAAGGGTTTTTCTCTAATAACAAAAACAAACTAAAAACTAATATCAAATTTCTAATTCCTAAAATAATAAAGATAAAATAAGATAAAAATAAAATAAAATAAGTTAAATTAGGAGTGCCTTGAGGGGCATCTCCTAAAGTAACTACTCCCTGTTCTATTGATGCTTGATGGGTCGTTTCCGGTACTTCTTGAAGTCCATCCGTACCTTCCATCTGGTGATTATTCTCATGGTGGAGGCTCCTTTCTTTCTCTTCCCTTTGTAGTCCATGAAGTCCTCCCTTCTTGGTAATGTTTCTGAGAGCATGAATATATGATTAGAAAAAATTAAATTGACATTCGACCACAAACTTACCTTGTTTTCGTTTAATGTTGTTGTGGTTGAATGTAGCCCTTGCTGTCGTGTTTGCTGCTGTGGCAGCCAGTTATTTTGACAGTCCATTGTCAGGTTACTTTGCAGGTCAATGAGACATTGGTAAGTGTCGTCACTCTTTATACCAAATTCTGTTGACCACTCGTAGATCTCCATCAGTAGAGACTTTGATGATTTTGTGTCCACCGGCGTTGGTTCCTCAAATGCTTGCAATGGAATTGGTGAGTTTTCATATAATTCAAAAGGTTCGTTTATTACCTGCTCATATTCCATCGGCGAGGCATTGTCATTGGGTAGCTCTTCTAGGTGGTCGTGCGAGTGCCATGACAGGGATGGATGTGTGCAATCTTGGTCAGGCATAATCGAGGTGGTGGGTTGAGAATTTGCCTCTGATGTGGTTGCTGCTTTAGCGTCAGTTGCTGCCGAGGCGGCAGTTTCCGCTTTGACTGGGGTTTCTGCCTCAGAAGTGGTTGCTGCCGTGACATTCTCTTAAATTTCACTCAGCGTTGTCGCGGTGTTGCTCCATTCCGGCTCCTCGATCATTGCCATGGCAAGTTGTTGCTCAGACTCATCATATGTTGGGTATTCCTTCACATGGGCATCCTCGTCATCTTGCCTCAGGATTTCAGGTTCATCTATGGCATGAATGAGGACTGGTCTGCTCAAGAGTTCATCCATCTTGGTGATACTTGCGTTCGTAGAAGCTGACACTTTTTGAGTGAGTGCCAAGAAGGCTTGCAGTATGTCTTCTAAGGATTTTGACTCCTCTTGAGGGTGATGACATTGCCAGGGCATGTCGGGTTCTGCAGCGAAACTGTTATGGTATAAAAAAATTTGCGAGTTTTGATCGTACCATAAAAAGTTTTGCTGCTGCGGCATCGGTAGTTGCTGTTGTGGCAGCATATCTTCTTCTTGTTGGTTCCCTCGTTGGTTGTCCATATATTCACCGAAAAAATAAGGATGGCTTTCGAATGCATGATTACCTTTACGGTAATTGCAAGAACTTTCCTACATCAACTCTCGAATGGTTTTTCCTGGCATGTTGATGCTCCTTAAACCTGTATTTCACCTGAGTTTTTTTTGTTGTTGATAAAAATAGAAAAAGAAAAAAATTAAAAATAGAAAAGAAAAGAAAAGAAAAGTGCAGAAGCTAGGGTAACAGTTTGTTGCCAGTCCCTGACAACGGCGCCAAAAACTTGTTGCGTGTAAAATAGTCTATCGCAATGGTAGTGCAAGTGTACACGTCGCAAGTAATACAGTGATACTAGAGTATCGGATATCGTCTCCACAGGGACTGGGCTAACCCTTTCCTTCGCTATCTGCACAAGGGGAAAATAATAGATTAAGATATTGTCACGAAAATAATAAAGAATACTGGAAAATAAAAGTAGAGAAATCAAGATAGAGAGAATGGGCTGGCATTGAATTGCTCAGTAGTGCAGGTATTGCAGAGTTTAGGAAATCCAGTTCTGTTGTCGTCACCCGTAGCGACAGCACCTGTCGCGGCGGCAGTCCGTTGAACGTCGCGGCAGCAAGCGCTCAACTCAGTACGTTCAAGTTTGGCAAGAATCCCAGATCTACCTTGGCCTATCCCTAGGTCCAAGTCTGTCGATGATCACGTCTTGGTGATACCTCCCGGCGTGAATCGAAGGATGAACACCGATGTGTATGAATTCTTCTTTAGCCACTTAACCTCGCCCTATCCCTAGGAACGAGATAGTTCAACTATAAACTAGAGAACTTGCTCTTATTTCTTTCGTATACTTAACTCTCCCGATGCTAAGTAAATAGATAACTTCACAATGCTCTCCCGATGCTCTTGCAAGATATTAATAACCAAAATAAGAGAACTTGAAGTTTATTTTATTGAACTGAAAATTCCTAAAACAAAACAACCCTTACAACTACTTTACAAATCAACCCGTGGCCCTAGGGGGAATTTAGAACATGTCGGCGGCGGGTAAACGGCTAGGGGTTTTTGGTATCGGTTATGGGGTAATCGGCTATTGGATCTAGGTTAAGATATATGCCCTTATATAAGCTTTGGGCTCAAGTTTTCTAATTTAACACGGATTACAACTTTAAATTAAAGTATGATTCTAATAAAGACTAAATCTTCAAGGAATCTACTTTCCAGCCATCCTCCTTGTTTCTTGGGATTATCTCTCCTTAAACTTTGGGCTTGGAATATCTTCTGATCTAGGGCTTGGAAAAATATGGTGATTTCACACGACAGACGGGCTGAATTTTCTCTATCTGTCGAGGTCCACTTTGCATCTTCTCCACAAAACTGCTGTCATCCTTTGCTGTCACGGCGGCAACCATGGCAGCAACGTCCTCCTTGACTGCTCATTCCAGATTTTCTGCATCGCTGCCCAGCGCCTACCACGATTGCTGCCCTAGGTGATGCCACGGCTGCTGCCTTGGGTGCTGTCACGGCTGCTGCCCTGGGTGCTGTCACGGCTGCTGCCCTGAGTGCTGTCATGACTGCTGCCCTGGATGCTGTCACGACTGCTGCCCTGGATGCTGTCACGACTGCTGCCACGGCAGATACCTGCAAAAGTAACCAAATTTAGCAGTATCTGCGCAGTTTTATCTAAATGTGATGTTTATGCAAAACTTAACCTAAAATGCAGCTAAACATGCTTGAGTGCAGCAAAAATAAGGATAAATGATAGGTAAAATATAGAACTTTTAAGCACTGATCAGGAGGCTTTGTCTGCTACTCCAGGCGTTAGAAAATTGCGTGATCGGCACCATTAGAATCAAGATTTTCCGCTCTATCGATCGCACTCTAATTCCCCAATTCCTCAGTTTTCTTCCCTGGGCGGCACTGGGCAGCGCTTGGTGGCACTAGGCTCACTTTGCTGCCCTCGTCTGCTACCTCAGCATCCTCTCCTCTGGTTTGTCCTTCTCCTGTCAGCTTCTAGCCCTGGAAAACTAAATCTACACTAAAACAACATCTTTACTTCACCAAATAACAAATATTCAATAAAATCATGGTAAAACAAAGAATACTGTATTTATGCAATGCATGACCTAATTATGTCTAAAATGTACTTAAAAACAGCAATAGTATGAGATGGAATGTGCATGAAATATAGAACTTCTAGACACTTTATAGACGCCAACATATAGGTTTTAATTTCCTTCAACAAGCAGTAACAGAAACGATTACAACTTTCCCTTTCCTTAGGAAGCAGCTCATGAGCATACTGCTCAATCTTACAAATTTGACCTCATACTTAGCCACTGACATCTTTCCTTGCACCAGGCTTATAAACTTGCGCTTCCGCGCATGTTGATATTAAGTGCCCAAATACATCCTCCAAAAATATGTACGAAAGAAAGTCCAAGTCACACGGTTGGCAGCAACTCTAGCTCGGGTGGTTTTCCACCAGCTATAGGCATCCCTATGAAGCATAGAAACAATGCAACCCAACTTTTCCACATCAGTGCAGGACATTTGCTCCAAGATATGCTCCACGCTCTTCAACTATCGCTCGACATCCATTGGATTGTTGTTGTTCAAACCATGAAGATCTCAACCTCCCAACCTCCTAAATTTTTTGATTGGTAGACCTCTAGCTACAGGCACAATAGGGGCAGGTGGAGGAGCATCAACTACCACTTGAAGAAATGCTCTAGTAATAGCCTAGATTAATGGTGTTTAGACACCGATAGGTGGTTCTTGCAGAATCGGAGGAGGAAGAGGTAACATGTTCTCATTATACATATTAACACTCGTACTAACCAGGGTATTCCAAGCTCCACCAACATTCACACATGTTTCGCTGTTCCGACAGCATTTACTACTCCTAGAGCATTCATAGTGTTCTCTGCTGAATTAGCCAGAATCTCACGATGAGGTGGCATATTGAATAATGTCTAATCACATAAAATAAATTAAATCAGGGATTACCATCAACAAGTGATCCAAGACAAACCTGAAAGAATTTTCAAACTAATTGTAATAGGCAATGTGTTCCCGATTTACCCCAACATATATCAAAGCACATACGGGTATATTTAAAAATTACTCAGAGTAATCAAACTTAATTCAATCAGTCTGAGGTTGTGAAGCATGGGCTCTGATACTACCAAATGTAACACGCATCACCCGGTCTAGAAAGATTGGACCCGAGTGATGGAAGTCACATTGATTCACTAAGTGAATCTGAATCGAACTACATAAATTAAGATTATTTTTTAATCTTTTCCAAATTTTAGATGCAATATTAAATCGTATGTGTCTTAGTTAAACTAAGATTAAAGTTTCATGCCAAACGAACTTCAATTACATGTTTAATGAACACAATCACGAATTTAGAGACCAAAATGTAATTTTACTGATTTATGGGAACTTACAACAAACTAAAGTCATCATTATGAAATCAACCACCTTTTAAACATACATGTCAAATTTCAAGTCATTTAGAAATTAATAGCTCATTCAATTGATGCATGAACATACAATGACCAAAATGTAAAAAATCTAAACATGAACAAGCCTAATAACTGAATTAACTACTACCGTACCGGTACATGAGAGCTCCGTACCGATACACGAGTTTCAATACAAAACCAATAGCTCGATTTGGTACCAGTACAACCCTTCGTACCAGTCCGTTAGGGTCCATATCGATACCTAAACAGGGCATACTGATACACCCTGGCCCAAAATGCTCCCATTTTTCGCCATGAGTACCAGTACGCAATGACCCGTACTGGTACGACCTACTTTGTATTACTTATTCAAATTTGCAATACCAACTCAAATCACCTGAAAATACCTACAAACATCCTAAACATGCTCCCACCATTAAACCAACATACAATAAACTTGATCAAGCACTTACATGCCAAATTTCATAATGTATATCAAAGAATCTAAAGGCATGCTTCATATACATGCATATTTACCAAAATGAAAATACTAAAAGGAAACATCAATGCATAAAAGGTCACATCAATAAGAAAAACCAACATTATAAGTCCACCATAATTTAAGCAACACGTCCAAACCATGAAGCATAAATCGTCAAGAAACCATACTAGCAAATTCACACCAACTAATAGGCATGCTTCACGCAACAAATCAACACAAGCAATTGAAACCAACCAACTCCATTGTAACGCCCTGGTTTTGGACTTAGGAGTGTCAGTGGTGTTTTTAGAGTTGGTTGAACATGTTTTTGAAGTTCGGGTAAGTTTGGGGAGAGTCCATGGAAAACTACCCTCGAGTGTTCTTAGAAATGTGGAAATAATTTCTAAGATCCTTATATATTATATATCTGTCGTGTGAAAAATCAATTTTGGAAAATGAGTTCCGGAATCATGACATTTTGGTTTAGTAACTAAAATGTGAATTTTCAAAACTATTTAAGTGACTATTTTGTAAAAGAATAAAAACATTGAACTTTTAAGGAGCTAATTAGCCTAGTCTAATTTCAGACTTTTCTCTTATTTATTTTATTCCTAAAAATTATTTTAAAAATGTTTTAATTGATATTTTAAAAGGGTTTCACATCATTTCAAGAATTGACGTTAAAACTTTCAAAAAGCTTTTCTTTATTCTCTTTTCAACCAAGCAACAACTTAGCAGCATGTTTTCAAAGGTAAACTTCTTTTTAAGTTGATTTTTAATCATCAAAGCATTTTTCTTATGATTTCTTCTAAAATCCAATTGTTTTTCTTTAAATTTCTTAAGCTTTTTCTTGAAAATCAAGGGCAAATTCTACCATTAGAGGTGAGCTGCATTTTTCTCCTCTAACGTAAGGTTCTTTATTGATATTCCCATGTTATTGAATCTTTTATGGTTTTAGATTAAAAGTTGTACAATGGTATTTACGAAAAAGTGAGAAATCAAGCTAAAATGGTTGTTTAGTGAGTTTCTTTGTTAGATCAGGTTTTGCTGGGTTTTAGATTTTTGTGGGCAATGTTTTTGATGTTAATATATGTTGAGATAATGTGTTAATAAAAAGAATCCCGGATTTGGTTGAGTTCATGGAGTTTCAGATTGATATTTTTGGATTTTTGCTTGGATTTGTGAGAAATCAGTAGCTGGTGGATATTTGATGATGGGTTAATGTTTTTGGATGCTATTAGATGTATCTATGATGATAATCTTGCTGGGTTTTGGCTGGAGATTGATTGGGTTGATTTATTCAATGTTTTCGGATTATTTCGGATATGTTTTGATAGTCGATTGTTGTTAGATGATGAGTCTCTATTTTCCAGCACGTTTGTGAGTTGAAATAAAGTCTAATGCTCTGTTTTGTAATGGTTAAAAACTTGGGTTTTGGATTTGGGATCATCAGACGCGTTTTTGGGTGATCTGAAGGCTTGAATCGGCATTTCGGCTTGTGTTTGTGGTTTTCTAGTGAGTGGAAATGTTTTTAAAGCCTTAACGTGGTTAAGGACATGTTTTAAGGGTTTGGATTGTGTCCGAAAGATCAATCTAAGCTCAAGCGTAAGTTTGGGTATTTTCGCCCTTGCTTTCACCTTATTTCCAATTGTTTTGGTTTAATGAGATGATGCGATTGCATAGGTGGTTATGATAAATCCTACTGTTTTTATGCATAATGAGTTGTTTTAAATGTTGTTATATGAAATCCCATGAGTTGATGTTATGATTTCAAAGTTTTGTAATTATGTTGAGAAATGATATGCATTGTATATGTTTTGAAATGGGATGTTGTGGTCATGTTTATGCATTGAGATCATTGGGTAAGCTTGGAGGTAAATTGTATATTGGCAAGTGATGAGATTATATATATATCGGATATGTTGATCAATCAATAGGATGTGGAGAGCTCTATTATACAAAATTTACGAGTGTGGTATCCTTTAGTTTCACAATATGGATAATGCTATTGTGATGCGAGTGGTAGGGGTAGTGCTATCACCAACAGGCTCTGCGGGTAGTGGCATCTGTTGTCACTAAATTTTCACCCTACCTTTTAATAATTAAAAAAATAAAAAATAAAAAATAAAAAAAAACTTTTAAAGCTCACCTTTTTTAAATAAAAACCTATTTTTCAAAAAAGCCCATTTTATTGTAGCCCATTTTTAAAGTAAAAGGTTAAAAAAAAGAAAAGGAAAAAAATAATAATAATTATGGTGTTTAGTAAAGGAATGAAATGAGGTAATAATTATGAAATGTGATGAAAAAAAGAGAAAAAAAAACAACAAAGAAGGGATAAAAACAGTCAAAAATAGTAAAAAAAACAAAAAAAAAACAAAAAAGGGAAAAGAGAGCCAGCCCGCGCGTCACGCGCCGGCGCGTGCAGTCCAGGAGCGCGGGGCTGGGCTCTCCAAACCCTTGTCGCGAACATTGGTGGCCACTGTTCTCCATCCACCGGTCGCGGCATCCGGCGTGGTTGGTGCTAGGGGTGTTCACGGTTAACCATTGGTTAACCATTAAGAATGAGTCCCTAATTTTCTATGCATTCTTAAGTACATTCTCTATGTATTTTCCCTCTAATTACATTAAGAACATATAATTTTTGCACTAATAACATAACTTATAGGTTAACCGTTATAGTATTTTGGTTAACCGCGAACACCCCTAGTTGGTGCCGATCGGACCACCTGGTTGTCGCTGTCATTTTGCCGCCGACGTCGCTTGCCGCCGTTGCCTATAACCGCCGGAATCTGCAAAAAAATGAAACTAAATAATAAACCTTAGATTCGAATTAAATGGGAAATTTTATCCCGAAATTTGATAAAAATGGATGATTTCTTGGAGTTTTTACCGGGTATCAAGTTGTTTTTCTAATTTAGGCTCCAATTTGGGGATTTAATTTAGAAATTACCTTGATTTTGAAGCTCAAAGTTTAGTATAAAACCCCCTTCACCCACTTGTTCATCACACCATTTTTGAGAGAAAACCCACTAAAAAGGGTTCAAGAAAAATCCGAAAAATTCTCTGAATTTTTCTTGAGTTGGCTTGAAATTTTTGAAGTGGAAATTCGAGTTTGGAGCAATTTTCCGGAGGTGGTTTGGAGCATTTCGAGAAGCTTGAATTCGAGTTCATCGTTCGTCGATTTCTTGGTAAATTTTCTATCTTTTCTTTGTTTATTTTTATGTTGATTTTATTGTTGTTCTTGGTTGAATTTTGGTGTTTTTGCTTGTGTTGTTTGTGATTTTTAGGTTGCTTTCTCGAGGTTGGAAAATTTTTTCGCGATTTCGGTAACTCATCTTTTGTTTTAAATGTCGTTTAAATTCCTAGTTTGATCTTAAAATTTTTGCATGCTTTAGAAAATGTTGTTAGGGTGATTTTGATCTTTAGAAATGTAGAAAATAATTTAAAATGTGTTTAGATTTTAAATGCATGATGTAAAAATGAATAAATGTGGTTAATTTGAAAAAACATGAAATTAGAGATTTAATTAGAAGAAATAATAATGTGAGGTGTTAGATAATAAATGGCCTGATTTTAGAAAATGAAAAGGATTTTAGTGAAATTTAGTTTTAAATAATAGATGGGTAAAAATGATTTTAAAAGAAAAAAATAAATAAAGATGTTTTTTTAGAAAAAAAAGATAATAAGTTTTCAAGAAGGAAAAAATAAAAAGGGTTTAAAAGTAAAATTAGGGTCTAGGATATTTAAATAAATTTTTGGAAAAAAGAAAAAAGTTCTTTAAGGAAAATAAAGTTTATTTTTTTAAAATGGGTTGTTTTAAAAGAAAGATTTTAAAAAGTGGAAAAATGAAGGCTTTTTAAAAGGAATAATAAAAAGGGTGAAAATCATAAGAATAAAAGACTTAGACGTTTTTAGGGTTTTTAAATAATCGAACTTAGAAATTAATAAAATGCTCAACACACTAAATTTATATGTTTTTTGAAATAGTGAAACTTAATCAATGCGGTGTCTTATCAAACGTGAACGACATGTTAGCGCCAGAAATGTTGGCGGTAATTAAAGTTCATCTCCCAGGCGACAAGGTCGTTAAAATAGACTAATATTCATTAAACGGACAAATAAAGTTGAACCTTTTTGAACTTGCAAATTCCAGTTTTTAAAATGATTTTAAAACCAATTAGGTACCAATTTTGGGCGTTCTAACCCTTCCCCACGCGTAACCAACCCCCGAACCTGTTTTTTTATTTTTCGTAGACCAAAATCGTTATTTTATTAAAACCAAAAAATATTTTATTAAAATAAACTTATTTTTAAAAGTGATCCAATCACACTTTTTTTTCAAAAAATGATTGGTGGCGACTCCGTTGATTTGTAAAAGTGTTTTTCCAAATAGTCGAAGCCTCCCGTAAAAAGGCGGTTGCGACAAATTGACGACTCCACTAGGACGTGTTTTTGTTTTTTTTTAATAAAAACAAAGAGGGCCATGCCACAAATTGGTTTTAAATGATTTTCAAAAATAAATGTTTTTCAAAATATGGAATTTGCAAGTTCATCATAGGTTCTATTTATTTGTCCGTTTAAATGAATATGGTTCTATTTTACGCATTTAAGACTTAATTCCAAGCTCTATTCCCGAGCTTTGTCCCGTTCGTTTTAAGTGGGGGGAACACGCATTGCTCATGTAAGAATATTGATTCTTCGTATAACCATCGCAGAGTACCTTCGGGACTCAATCCCTTTGCCTTCGTAATAATATTGATTCTTCGAGAAGGCTTCGGTGGTGAGTCATCCTCAGTTGAACTCGATTCGTTTGTAGCCTATAATGGGTGAGAATCGAGGGCCTTGCTACTCTTAGTAGAGGACAACAAGGACAGCTTGGGTACCTTTTTAGAACTAAACCAAGTTTTAGAATTTAGAGCCTACCCCCAATAGAGCCATGCGGAAAGCATAGGGTGTTGAGTCACATGAATATTGGGCATTGTTCTTGATTGTTTTATCTATTGTCTGTTCTTACTTGTTAATATTTGTTTATTTTGCATGTGCATCATTTCATATTAGAAGGGGTTGATTCTTGAAAATTGTTCAATTATGAATGGAAAGCTTTTAAAGGAGGAGAACCAAGCAGGTGACAACATTGGCAACTGAAGCTGCAGCTCTTCGACAGTACGTCAAGCCCATTGGAGAAATTGGACCAAGACTCATGTGGCTAATTGAAGAAATCAAGGAGTTAGGCGTTCAAGCAGAAAAATATTTGTAAAAAACAAAAGAAAAAAAGTTGTGATAAAACTTTCTTATTTAATAAAGAGTTTCCTTTCATGAACAGTTTTTCAATAGAATTGATGGCCCTTTGTCTGCATTCATGCATTTGCATTATTTTGTTTTCTTTGTTGTTTGCTTTTTGTGAATTCATTTCTGCATTCATTCATAAACTAACTTAATAATAAAAACGATAGAATATCTAAAATATCTAAGACAACCCATAAATACGGTATGCGAGCCCAAACCCGATCCATGAACTCTAAGGAAAGGTTGGCAACTTTATAGGCAAATGAAAAGAACATTTAGGATAAGATGGAGAAAATGGAGGTTGATATGAAACATCAAGTTGAGGTAGTTCACCAAAAGACGGCCAGTTCGATAATTGCTATGCTTGGATTTAAGGACCCAGATGCAATTGAAGAAGAAGGAAATACTTCTGCCATTCCATGATTCCCAGGGATGACCTTTAGGAAGGAGGCTGCTACCAAGGCCAAAACACATGTTCATGTAGCTGAATCTTCCTTTCACGCCAAAAAACCATTCCTCGATGAAGTCACTGATAAGGCTCAAACTAAAAAGAAGTTGGAAGAGAAATACGAAAAGTTAGAAGGAATGTTCAAGTCCTTCCAAGATGGAGCTGCTTATGGTGGAATTGATGCCAAGGATCTGAGCTTGGTAACCGATTTGGTTGCGCCACCAAAATTCAAGATCAGGGACTTTGAGAGATATAATGGGACCACATGTCCGTCAGCACATCTTACTATGTACTGCAGAAAGATGTCCATGTACCTCGACAATGAGAAGCTGCTCATTCACTATTTTCAAGACAGCCTAGTAGGGTCTACCGCATGTTGGTACTCGCAGTTAAGTCGAGTGAACATCAAATCATGGAGGGACCTATCCAGAGCCTTTAGTGAACAATACAAACATGTTTCAGACATGGTTCCAACTCGTTTGGTCTTGGAAGGGATGGAGAAAAAGCACCACGAGAGCTTTCGCCAATACGCTCAAAGGTGGAGGGATGTAGCAGCACAAGTGCAGCCACCGTTGCTGTAGAAACACTAAAGGGTCCCTTTTATGATCGTATGCTCAACCACGCCACGAAAAACTTTGCAGACATGTTGATGAATGGCGAACTAATCCTGGAAGCCTTGAAGAGTGGAAGGTTGGACGGTGGGGAAACCAAGAAGACATATAGGAAGAAGGATAACAATGAGGTTAATGCAATGAATGTCTACAATCCCAACTACTCAACAAGAGTGGTATTCAACAAGCCTAATACATTCAACAAGCCAAACACCTCAGCTCCGACGGTTGCAAATGCCCCAAAAGGAGAGCAAAGATATCAATGAAATTTGAGGCCTTACTTTCCTCATATCCCAATGACTTATGCAGAGTTTTTTCCCAGTTGATCAAATCGTAAATGGTGTTACCAAGACATGTTACTCCATTCTCACCTCCCTATCCACCGTGGTATGACGAGAAGGCCCAATGTGAATATCATGCAGGAGTAAGGGGGAATACTATCGAAAATTGCACCGCATTCAAAAGGGTGGTAGATGATCTAAGAAAATCAGGCATGTTGGCATTTGAAACTTCCGAGGAAAAAGGAAACACATTACCAAATCACCAAAAGACGGAGGTGAATGCAGTGCTCGAGGGAGAGAAGAGGATGATCAAGGAGAATGTCGATGAAATTAAAGTGCACATGATCTGGGTGTGGGATCAGTTGATAGCAGGAGGGATATTGAAGGGTGAGAACCCGAGGAAGAGGGGTGATGAAAAACCATACTGCAAATACCATGAAGCTGAAGGACATGGGATCCAATGTTGTCTGGAGTTTAAACGAATGGTTCAAGCCAAGATGGATAGCAAGGAGCTTATGTTTTTCAAGAAGGGAGATGTTGAGCACGAAGAAAATATATGTGCTATAGAGGAAATCTCCTTTGGGAAGCAAGGGGAAGAAATTAAAGAAGAAAGATGATGAAGGCCTTATCCTGTGGTGACCCCGGTGAAGAGGGATATTCGGTTTAGGCTTTAGGACTGATAAGTGGCAAAAGAAAATTGAGAAGCAGTAGGAACACATGAAAATGAAGCGGAAAGAAGAAGAAGTTGAAAGGGAGCCAATGACATACCCACCCCTAAGTGTCACTTTCAAGGCCGGAGGGCTTCTAGACCCTAATGCCCAATTCGATGAGGAAGAGAAAGGAAAGAATGACCTATGTATCAACGCCATCATTGACGAGGAGGAAGAAGAAAAAAAAATATCTATCCAAGATTTTCCCCTGTGCTGAATTGAAGAACTGGACCGCGGAAATAGTCCCCGAAGTTTTTAAGACTGCCTTAGAGTAATTCTCAAAACAAACTCTTTTACCCTTAGACCCTGGGGTAATTAGAGATCTTATGCAAAAGGGTCTATTTTCAAAACCATGATTTGAATTTCAATAAAAGATGCATTTTTTCCAATTACATCTTGTGGTAAACTTCCTTTCACAAAACCAATAACACCAAAAGTTCATAAAACCCCAAAAAGCAAAAACAAACCCTAAAAACATAACGAATCATATCATTTCATTTATTCTTTCTTTCTTGGTATATATATATTTTGCCTCCTTTTATTTGCAGGTTTTTAGATATCAGTGGTCCAAATAACTTCGAATCAGATTTCGAGGTTAATTTTGAGTTACCGTTATGTTTAGAGGAAGTTGAGAGTACTAGTGATGAAAAAGGGTATGACTTGTCAGATGATTTGCTTAGAATGGTAGAAGGGAAGGAAAAGCAAATTCTGCCCCACAAAGAAAAGTTAGAGGTTTTGAATCTTGGAACTGAAGAAGAAAAGCGTGAAGTAAATATTGGAACCACCATCTCAGTTAAGACACGTCAACATTTGATTGAGCTTCTACAAGAATACAAGGACATCTTCGCCTGGACTTACCAAGATATGCCTGGTCTCGACACGGATATCACCATGCATAGGCTTCCTATAAGAGAATGATGGGAGCCCGTGAAACAAAAGCTTAGAAGAATGAAGGCTGATACACTCTTGAAAATTAGGGATGAGGTCAATAAGCAGTACAATGCAGGATTGCTCGAAGTAGCTAAATATCCAGAATGGGTGGCGAACATCATCCTAGTGCCTAAGAAAGATGGAAAAGTAAGAATGTGCGTCGACTACAGGGATCTTAATAAAGCAAACCCTAAAGACAATTTTCCGCTTCCACATATCGACACCTTGGTCGACAATACAGCTGGCCATTCCCTTTTCTCGTTCATGGATGGATTTTCCGGTTACAATCAAATAAAGATGTGCCCAGAAGATATGGAGAAGACTACTTTTGTAATGCTTTGGGGAACCTTCTGCTATAAGGTAATGCCCTTTGGATTGAAAAATGCAGGCGCAACGTATCAATGAGCTATGGTTACCCTTTTCCATGACATGATGCACAAAGAAATAGAAGTTTATGTGGATGATATGATTTCCAAGTCCAGAACTGAAGAAGAGCATCTGATGAACTTTAGTAAGCTTTTTCAAAGATTAAGAAAATTCCAGTTAAAGCTTAATCCTACCAAGTGCACATTTGGGGTTACATCTGGGAAATTGTTAGGCTTCGTAGTAAGCAGAAGAGGGATTAAAATTGACCCAGACAAGATAAAGGCCATACAAGAACTTCCACCTCCTCAGACACAGAGGCAAGTTCGAGGATTCTTGGGAAGGTTGAATTACATAGCTCCTTTCATCTCTCAACTTACAAATAAGTGTGACCCAATATTAAGGTTTCTTAGAAAGAACAACTCGGGGACCTGGAATGAAGAGTGCCAAGCAGCTTTAGAAAAGATCAAGGAGCAGCTAACTAATCCTCCAGTGTTAATGCCACCCGTTTTGGGGAAACCGTTAATACTCTATCTGACGGTGTTTGAAAACTCAATGGGTTGCGTACTAGGTCAACATAACGAAACTGGAAGGAAGTAAAGGGCGATATATTATGTGAGCAATAAGTTTATAGACTATGAAACAAGATATATGGCAATTGAGAAGGTATGTTGTTCTTTGGTGTGGGCCACAAAGAGTCTTAGACAGTATTTGTTGTACCACACCACATGGTTGATCTCACGGTTAGACCCATTGTAGTTCATGATGGAAGCTCTAGCCCTATCAGAAAGAATAGCGTGATGGCAAATGTTGCTCTCAGAGTACGACATCCAGTATGTGAACCAAAAAGCAGTGAAAGGAAGTGCCATAGCAGATTTTCTTGCAAGTCGCACACAAGACGATTATGAGGCCTTAGATTTCAGTTTCCCCGATGAAGACTTAATGTGTATTATGGAAGATGAAGAGTCACCAACAGAATCCTGGGTCATGCATTTCGATGGTGCTACAAATGCTCTAGGGCAAGGAATTGGGGCAATTTTGGTTTCGCCAAAAGGAGATCATTATCCTTTTACTTGTCGATTGAAGTTCTTTTGCACCAATATATATGGAAGAGTACGAGGCATGCATATTGGTCCTAAGGGAAGCCATCGACAGAAAAATTTGAAAGATGAGAGTCTGTGGGGATTCAGATTTGATCATCTACCAAACACGTGGTGAATGGGAAACAAAAGATGCAAAACTGATAGAATATAACAATTTGGTCCTTGAGTTAGCAAAAGAAATCGAGGCAATCACTTTTAAGCATCTCGCAAGAGAAGATAACCAGATAGCTGATGCGTTAGCTACTTTGGCTGCCACGTTTAAAGCAATTGAGGATTCGAAGATGATACCCATTAAGTTACAAATGATGGAGTCCCCAGCATATTGTTACAATGTGGAAGAAGAAGAAGATGGTTTACCGTGTTTTCATGACATTTTACAGTATTTAAAGCTGCAACAATACCCAACACAAGCTTCAGAAAATGAAAAGAAAATGATTAGGAAAATGGCATCAGGATGCATACTTAACAGGGAGATCCTCTACAAACGAAGTCGAGACCAGGTATTACTAAGATGCGTGGATGCAAAAGAAGCGCAGTTGATCTTGGAAGAAGTCCATGAAGGAATTTGTGGAACCCACCCTAGTGGTTTCACTATGGCAAGAAGAATTATGCGCTTTGGATATTATTGGTCGACAATGCAAGGGGATTGCATTAATTATTCCCATAAATGTCACAAGTGCCAAATATACGCTGACCAGGTTCATGTGCCTCCTCAGTCTCTTCATGTCATGTCGTCTCCATGGCCATTCTATATGTGGGGCCTATATGTCATTGGGAAGATTCATCCGAAAGCATCAAATGGTCATCACTTTATCTTGGTAACCATTGATTACTTCACAAAGTGGGTGGAAGCGACCTCATATGCAAATGTAACTAGATCCACTATATGCAAGTTCTTAAAGAAGGAAATCATTTGTCGATACGGTTTACCAGAAAGCATAATCACTGACAATGCCTCTAATTTGAACAACTAGATGATTGCTGGGGTCTGTGAGCAATTTAACATCAAGCATCGTAATTTGGTAGTATGTCGCCCAAAGATTAATGGAGCAGTAGAAGCAGCCAATAACACCATTAAGAAGATAGTTGCAAAGATGACTGATACGTATAAAGATTGGCATGAAAAGTTACCATTTGCTCGGTATGCATATCGAACAGTGATACGAACATCTACTGGGGTAACCCCGTTCTCATTATTATATGGAGTTGAAGCTGTGCTACCAATCGAGGTGGAGATACCATCATTGCGTGTCTTGATGGAGGCCAAGTTAGATGAAGTAGAATGGGTACAGGCAAGGTATGATCAGTTGAACTTAATTGAAGAAAAGAGATTGAAAGTTGTGTTCCATGGTCGAATGTAACAAAGAATGATGATTAGGGCTTATGAAAAGAAGGTTCGCCCTAGAGAATTCCAAGAAGGTGACTTGGTCTTAAAGAAGAAATTGTCAATCCAAAGTGATCCTCGAGGAAAATGGGCACCTAATTGGGAAAGATCGTACATTGTGACCAAAGTTCTTTCTGGTGGAGCATTGATCTTAGCTGAGATGGATGGAAATGAGTTCCAAAACCCAGTAAACTTTGATACTGTCAAGAAGTATTATGATTGAAGAAAGAAGAAGAAAAAGAAAAAGAAAAAGAAGAGAAAAAAAAAGAAAAGAGAAAGAGAAAAAAGAAAAAAGAAAAGAAAAATGAGGGTTCAAAATTAAAACCCGCAAAGGGCGTTTTGAAACCAAGGGAGGGTCTGAGGCTAAAATTCGTAAAGGGCGGCTCAGATAATTTGACAGATTTTGAGGCTCCACAGATTATGCACTGTACTCAAGGCTTTTTTCGGCACTGGCGGCATTCAAGATTACTTCTAGCGTTTGAAAGGAGAAGTTTGGACTATTGATATTTGAATACTTGTTTCCATTCCTTTTTATAAACCTTCTTTTGTTTTCCACAACATTAATAAATTTGATCCATGAATTTTTCTTGCTTTCTTGTTTCTTTCCCTATCTTTGTTAGCATCTTGCTTTGAAATAAGGATTAATGGATTCGACAATCGTTTATATATGTACAAGATTTTTTAGCATTACTTTGAGAATGTTTTGAAAAGTTTAGGGACTATGAAGTGTTCCATAATTATTTATTTGGGGCATATGGTGTTAAAATGTTCAAAGAAGATAAAGTAAATCCTTGTTGCGAAACTTTTAAAATGAAGAAGATCCATGTGAATGTCAAGGTGCTCAAACAACATTTCTTAACCACCAACTTTCCTTATATGAAGATAGGAACAACCTTACAAGGTCGAAATTTGACTTAGGGTGTGCATCCATGAATACGAAAATGTCGAATGAGAAGATAAACAAGGATTAAAAGTTTTCAATGAAATAAGAATGGGATTGAACCAATCAGCAGAAGATCAAAAAATGTGGAAGAGGCGGAATAGTTCATAACTCATGAGTCATTTCTAAAGCAAATGGTGAATTCAAAGCCAAAAAGCCAAGAAGGGTTGAAAGAAGAGTGAAGTAAATCATTTTGACCTACACAAGTTTAGGAGAGAGAGTTCATGGTTAATTAGGTTGGCCTCTATAACATTCCTTATGCATTCATGTTTTAGACATCCCTAGGGGCATGCACATCATAATTGCATTGCATGTTGCATTTTGTTTTTTCAGGTACATGGAAGACATGTTCAAATGAGAGTTTGCTTATTCATCTAAGCATAAGGATGATGAATTTTTTTAGAAGAGTTTACTTATTCATCCAAGCATAAGGAGGATGAAGTGTTTCAGAAGATTCGCCTATCCGTTCAGGCATAAGGAGAATGGAGCTTGCTTATTCATCCAAGCGTAAGAAGGATGGAAGTTTTCAGAAGACTTCGCCTAATTGAGCATTTGGGAGAACAAAGCCCATTTCAGCTGTTTAGGCATTTTGGGAGAATAGAACCCAGCTCAACTATTCGAACATAAGGAGAAAAGAACCAGCCTATCCGTTCGGGCATTTGGAGAATGGAACCCAGTTCAACTATTTGAGCATAAGGAGAATAGAACCAACCTATCCATTCGGGCATTTGGAGAATGGAACCTAGCTCAACTATTCAAGCATAAGGAGAATAGAGCACGCCTATCCGTTCGCGCATTCGGAGAATGGAGCCAATCAGTAAATAAGGTGAAATTTTGTGTCTTTTTTTGTCTTTGCTTTATCTTTGTTTCACAGAGATAAGCAAAGAGGGGCAACTGTTGTCACTAAATTTTCACCATAGCTTTTAATAATTAAAAAAATAAAAAAATATATAAAAAATACCTTTTAAAGTCCACATTTTTAAAATAAAAACCCATTTTTCAAAAAGAGCCCATTTTGTTGTAGCCCATTTTAAAGTAAAAGGTAAAAAAAAGAAAGAAAAGGAAAAATAATAATAATAATAATAATAATAATGGTGTTTAACAAAGGAATGAAATAAGGTGATAATTATGAAATGTGATAAAAAAAAAAAGAGAAAAAAGCAAAAAAAAGGTAAAAAAGAAAAAAAAAGGAAAAGAGAGCTAGCACGCGGGTCACGCGCGCGGGGCTGGGTTCTCCAAACCCTTGTCACGAACGTTGGTGGCCACCGTTCTCCATCCACCAGTCGCGGCAGCCGGCGTGGTTGGTGCCGATTGGACCGCCTGGTTGTCGTCGTTGCCTATAACCGCCGGAATCTGTAAAAAAACAGAAACTAAATAATAAACCCTATATTTGAATTAATAGGAAATTCTATCCCGAATTTGGATCAAAATGGATGATTTCTTGAAGGTTTTACTAGGTATCAAGTTGTTTGTCTGATTTAGGCTCCAATTTGGGGATTAAATTCTGAAATTAGCTTGATTTTGAAGCTCAAAGTTTAGTATAAAAACCCCCTTCACCCACTTGTTCATCACACCATTTTTGAGAGAAAACTCACTAAAAAGGTTTCAAGAAAAATCCAAAAAATTCTTTGAATTTTTCTTGAGTTGGTTGGAAATTTTTGAAGTGGAAATTCGAGTTTTGAGCAATTTTCCGGAGGTGGTTTGGAGCATTTCGAGAAGCTTGAATTCGAGTTCATCGTTCGTCGATTTCTCGTTAAATTTTCTATCTTTTCTTTGTTTATTTTTATGTTGATTTTATTGTTGTTCTTGGTTGAATTTTGGTATTTTTGCTTGTGTTGTTTGTGATTTTGAGGTTGCTTTCTCGAGGTTGGAAAATTTTTCGCAATTTCTGTAACTTTTTTTATTTTAAATTTCGTTTAAATTCCTAGTTTGATATTAAAATTTTTGCATGTTTTAGAAAATCTTGTTAGGGTGATTTTTTTTGAAAGGTTGTTAGGGTGATTTTTTATCTTTAGAAATATAGAAAATAATTTAAAAGGTGTTTAGATTTTAAATGCATAAAATAAAGATAAATAAATGTGGTTAATTTGAAAAAACTTGAAATTGGGGATTTAATTAGAAGAAATAATAATGTGAGGTGTTAGATAATAAAGGGCTTGATTTTAGAAAATGAAAAGGATTTTAGTGAAATTTAGTTTTAAATAATAGATGGGCAAAAATGATTTTAAAAGAAAAAATAAATAAAGATGCTTTTTTAGAAAAAAAGAAAATAAGTTTCCAAGAAGGAACAAATAAAAAGGGTTTTAAAGTAAAATTAGGGTCTAGGATATTTAAATAATTTTTTGGAAAATAGAAAAAAGTTCTTTAAGGAAAATAAAGTTTTTTTTTTTAAAAAAATGGGTTGTTTTAAAAGAAAAATTAAAAAAAGTGAAAAAATGAAAACAAATTTAAAAAAGATAAAATTCATTTTGAAAATGAGAAAATATAAAAATGGAAAAGATAAAAAACACAAATAAAAAAACACAAAAAGTAAAAAAAAACGTATAAAGAGTTTTAGCTTAGAAAATAAATAGTAAAGAAGAAATGAAGGCTTTTTAAAAGGAATAATAAAAATGGTGAAAATCATAAGAATAAAAGTTTACTTGCTTGATTTAGAAATAGGTGAAAACTTAGGATTAGGGACTAAAGCTTAGATAGAGACTTGTTTGTTGATAAATGTTCTTCATAAAAATAAAATACACTTAAGCAAACTTAAACTTTTAATTAGGAATAAAAGACTTAGACGTTTTTAGGGTTTTTAAATAATCGAACTTAGAAATGAATAAAATTCTCAACACACGAATTTTTTATGTTGTTTGAAAAGTGAAACATAATCAATGCGGTGTCTTATCAAACGAGAATGACAGGTTAGTGCCAGAAATGTTGGTGCTGATTAAAGTTCATCTCCCGGGCGATAAGGCCGTTAAAATAGACTAATATTCATTAAACAGACAAATAAAGTTGAACCTTTTTGAACTTGCAAATTCCAGTTTTGAAAATGATTTTAAACTAATTATGTACCAATTTTGGGCATCGTGGGGGTGCTAACCCTTCCCCACGCGTAACCGACCCCCAAACCTATTTTCTGATTTTTGGCAGACCAAAATCGTTGTTTTATTAAAACCAAAAAACTTTTTATTAAAATAACCTTATTTTTAAAAGTGATCCAGTCACAGTTTTTTTTCAAAAAAAAAGATTTGTGGCGACTCCGTTGATTTGTAAAAGTGTTTTTCCAAATAGTCGAAGCCTCTCGTAAAAAGGTGGTTGCGACAGCATCCCAGCCGAAGTGAATTTTATGCATCGGTAATGCATGTGACTTGATGAGGGTAGTGCCATCAAGGTGTACGTATATCCGATTTGGGAGTGGTAGGGGTATTGCTATCACCTTGGGCTCTGCGGGTAGTGGTATCCCGGATCACTTGTGGCCAATATACATGTGTTAATTCGCAATATGTTTATATTATGTTTTGGTATGGTGTTTGATCATGTGTTAATTCACAATATGTTTATATTTAAAAAACCCACTAATTGCAAAATGGTAACAATAATTTCATGTTAGGTCCCTATTTTATGATAGAATTGCATTTTGGTCCTTATATGCTTGTTTGTCGATTCGAAGTTCGTTTCGTCATGTTTTCATTCGCTGCGAGTGTTTCTCACCTAGGTTTTTAAACAGAGCATTTAGAAAATATAAGTCTAAAAGTTTGTTCCTCTTTTAGGATTGCTAATCAGAGAGAAATCTTCGGGTTTTTCTTCGGTTAGTCCCGTGTGACCATCTCGGGTTGGTCTTGTGGCTAGACCAGGCTGAGGGGGTTACATCTGTTGGTATCAGAGCCATGTTATCGAGCAATCAAGAAGGTAAGTGAGGTAAGTTTGATGTGGTTGTTTGATGTTTGCGTTGTACGGTGTTTGTGAGTGTGTTTGGAGTCTTGTTGTTGCGTAGGTTGTGGTTAAAGGCACCCATTGCTATACACTATTGTGAAATGTGGTTTTTGAAATAAGGAATTGAGCATCTTGGATCCTTGCCATTGCTGACCCAAATCATTTTTGTAGTTTATTGTTGTGTTGTTAGATCGTTATCTTTGGTGTTGGTAAGATGAGACTGAGGCGTGGACCTACAGTTGGAAGTACTGGTAGTGACAATGTTGAGGATGTGCGAGAGGAGAACTTGCCTCCTCCTTCACTGGGCGGTGGTAGAGTTGATAACGGAGGTGTTGGACCTCAAGGTGGCCAGGGTCAGGCCGGTGTTGATATGACTCCTTTGATACAGGCTATAGCCGGATCATTTCAGACAACATTAGCTGGGTATCAGGTTGCAGCTGCACCACCTCAGGGTGAGAGGAGTGGCTTACCCCTCGGGAGACTTCGTAGTTTAGGCAGAGTTGAGTTCCATGGTTTATCACCCGAGGGTTCTGAGGCCTGGCTCGAGAGTATTGTTCGTATCTTGGGTCAGATGGAGTGCACTGATTCACGGAAGTTAGGATGTATTGTTTCTCTACTGAGGGTGATGCATATGCCTGGTGGACTACTGTTACTACTGGTATGCCTACAACTGATGTTACTTGGGATTTCTTCAGAACTGCCTTCCGGAAGAAATATATCGGTCCTAGATATTAGGATGAGAAGAAGAGAGAGTTTATGGCACTGGTTCAGGGTAGCATGATAGTATCGGAGTACGAGGTGCAGTTCGTCCGATTGAGTCAGTATGCTTCAGAGTTGGTTCCCACTGAGAGGGAACGGTGTGAACATTTTAGTTATGGTTTGATCGATGATGTGAAGACCTATATGTTAGCTTCAGATTACACAGACTTTGATGTCTTGGTCACTAGGGCCAAAGATATCGAACAGAGCTTGGGCTTGGCATCTCGAGGCGGTGGGTCCAGTTCAGGGAAAATGCCTGCCGAGTGGGACAGAGATCGTGCCAAGAGGAACAAAGATAAGAGGCATCATGGTGTTCATAGGCGAGGTGGTGGTAACCCGGGGCGAGGCCATCAGGACCAAGGAGCTGCTAATCTTTCCCCTGAATGTGTTAAATGTGGGAGGCGACACTTTGGTGAGTGTTGGGGTACTTATGGTACATGATGGAATTGTGGATCACGAGCTCATCTAAACTGAGATTGTCCACACCCTATTTGAGATGTTCAGGCTCCGGCACGAGCTTCCGAACATTAGAGAGGCCGTGGGCGCGGTCGAGGAAACTTCCAGCCTAGGAACAATGGTCAGAGAAACGTGGCGCACGTTTCCGCAGTACAACCTGAGGGAGGTGGACTAGCTAGAGTTTATGCGCACCGCGAGGGTAGGAACGACACATATGTGATTGTAGGTAATTTTATGTTAAAATCGTTGAAATTTCTCTCTTTGACTGATCCCGGTTCTATGCATTCGTATATTTTAAGTGAGCATGCCAAGTTGCTAGATTTACCGTGTGAAATCTTGGATGTGGGTATGAATGTTACTAGCTCCTTTGGCGAAACAATTGTGGTTAGAAAGGTATATCGAAGATGTCCGCTAATTGTTCAGGGTCATGTGTTTCCGGTGGATATGATGGAATTGCCATTATATGGATTTGATGTGATCTTAGGTATGGATTGGCTCGTAGAGCACAAGGCTAGGGTAGATTTTGAGACAAAAAGAGTATCGTTGAAGCTATCAGACGATTACGAAGTAGTGGTAGATGGCAAGAACATTAAGTTCTTGTCTAATGTTGGTTTAGTGTTTGAAGCTCAGAAATTGTTGGTCCATGGTTGTCAGACATATTTGGCTTATGTAATGAATCTTAATATGAGTGAGGCCCGACCAAAAGACATTAGAATAATTTGCGATTTTCTCGAAGTATTTCTGGAAGAATTGCCTGGTGTATCGCCCGATCGAGAGATTGAGTTTGCTATTGAGACATATGTTGATTTTGCTCCCGTATCCATTGCTTCGTACCGAATGGCCCCGAAAGAATTGAAAGAGTTGAAAACACAGCTTCAGGAATTGTTAGCCCGAGGATTCATTTGTTCGAGTATTTCACCGAGGAGTGCACCAATGTTGTTTGTTAAGAAGAAAAATGGTAGTATGAGAATGTGTATAGACTACCGACAGTTAAACAAGTTGACAGTGAAGAATAAGTATCCTTTTCCGAGGATTAATGATTTGTTTGATCAGTTACGAGATGTTTCATTGTTTACTAAGATAGATTTGAGATTCGGTTAGTATCAGCTGAAAGTAAAAGAGGCAGATATACCGAAGACAACTTTCTGCACTCGTTATTGCCATTATGAATTCTTGGTGATGCCCTTTGGTCTGACTAACGCGCCAACTGCTTTTATGGATATGATGAACAAAGTATTTCATGAATATTTAGATCAGTTTATTGTAGTGTTCATTGATGATATTCTGATATATTCTCGCACCGAGGAAGATCATGATAAGCATTTGCGATTAGTGTTGTAAACTTTGCTAGATAACCAGTTATATGCCAAGTTGAGCAAATGTGAGTTTTGAATTAGGGAAGTAGTCTTCCATGGACATGTTGTGTCAGCCGAGGTAATCAAAGTGGATCCTATAAGATTGAAGCAGTTGTGAGTTGGAAGCAACCGAGATCGGTAACCGAAATCCGCAGTTTCTTAGGTTTGGCTGGTTATTATCGACGTTTCGTAGAAGGCTTTTCTAAGGTTGCTGCTCCTTTGACCAAATTGTTGCAAAAGGATGTTCGTTTCGAATGGACAGAGGCAAGACAACAAGCCTTTGAGAAATTGAAAGAAGCTTTGACGAAAGCTCATGTTTTAGTGCAACCGGTGACAGGGAAGGAGTACGTAATTTACAATGATGTATCGTACGTTGGACTAGGTTGTGTGTTGATGCAAGAAGGAAGAGTAGTAGCGTATGCATCGAGGCAGTTGAAGACACATAAGCGTAATTATCTTACGCATGATATAGAGTTGGCCGCGGTCGTGTTCAATTTGAAGGTTTGGAGACATTACCTTTATGGTGAGAATTGCACAATATTTACAAATCACAAGTGATTGAAATACTTGATGACGCATAAAGAATTGAATCTCAGACATCGAAGATGGCTAGAGTTGCTAAAAGACTACGATCTTACAATTGAATATCATCAAGGGAAAGCCAATGTAATGGCTGACGCTTTGAGTAGGAAGGTGGCAGTTGAGTTGAGAGCAATGTTTGCTAGGCTGAGTCTGTCTCATGATGGTAGTTTAGTGGCCGAACTGCAAGTGAAACCTTCGTTGATTCAGATGATCCGAGAGAAATAGTTGCAAGATAGAACGTTGGCATCTCATGTACAGGATAATGCGGAAGATATACTGACAAATTTCAACTTTAGTAATGATGGTTTTCTATGTTTCAAAATTAGGATAGTGGTACCGAATGATATTGAGTTGAGACACACCATTTTGACTGAAACACATAGTAGTGCGTTCGATATGCATCCGAGTAGCACAAAGATGCATCGTGGTTTAAAAGATGAATACTATTGGATTGGGTTGAAGAAAGATGTTGCCGAATATGTGAGTAAATGTATGGTTTGTCAGCGTGTTAAGGTCGAACATCAGTTACCTTGAGGTTTGTCGCAACTGTTGAGAATTCCAGAATGGAAGTGGGAAGGAATTACCAGGATTTTGTATCGGGTTTGCCTTTGACACCATCTAGGAAGAATTCAGTTTGGGTAATTGTTGACCATCTCACGAAATGCGCACACTTTATAGTTGTTCATACTACGTACACATTAGATAAGTTGACTGAGTTGTACATCAAAGAGATAGTGAGATTGCATGGTGCACTGAAATCGATTGTGTCAGGTAAAAGATCTGAGGTTCACAACTTGATTTTGGGAATGTCTGCATGATGCTAGGGGTACTCGGTTGAATTTCAGCACATCTTATCATCCACAGACCGATGGTCAACTAGAAAGAGTAATCCAGGTGTTAGAGGATATGTTGCGGTGTTACATTATTGATTTTCAGGGTTCATGGGAGAAACATATACCGTTAGTGAGTTTGCGTATAATAATAGTTATCAGGCAAGCATTCAGATGGCTTCCTACGAAGCTTTGTATGGTAGGAAGTGTAGAAGACTTGTCTGTTGGGCCGAAGCGGGACAAAAGTTACTATCGTTGCTGGATATGCTGAATGGTACTATGGATAAGGTAAAATTGATTTGTGACCGCTTGAAAGCAGCTACAGATCTTCAAAAGTCTTATGCGGATTTGAAACACCGAGAGATAGAGTATGATATGGGTGAGAAAGTGTTTCTGAAAGTTTTACCTTCGAAGAAAGTGATGAGATTCAGTAGGAAGGGTAAACTGAGTCTGAGGTTTATTGGTCCTTATGAGATAGTTGAGCGAATTGGTCCCTTTGCTTACAGATTGTATTTGCCATCCAAGTTAGAAAAGATACATGATGTGTTCCATGTTTCAATGCTTCGGAAGTATAGATCGGATCCATCTCACGTTATGCATGTTGAAGAGATTGAGTTGAATTCGGATTTTTCTTACGATGAAGAACCAATCGAAATTTTGGCTACGGACAGCAAGTTGTTGCGTGGTAGAAACATTGAGTTGGTGAAAGTGAAATGGCAATGACGTGGCGTGGAAGAAGCCACTTGGGAGAGAAAAGACGACAAGAAGAAGCAGTTTCCGTATCTCTTTCCATCAGGTAAATTTCTAGGATGAAACTCCTTAAGTGGGGGAGAGTTGTATCACCCTGGTTTTGAGCTTAGGAGTTCCGGTGATGGTTTTAGAGTTGGTCGAACCTGTTTTTGAAGTTCGGGTGAGTTTAGGGAAAATTGCCCTCGAGTGTTCTTAAAAATGTGGAAATAATTTCTAAAATCCTTTTATATTATATATATGTCATGTGCAAAATCAATTTTGGAAAATGAGTTCCGGAATTATGACATTTTGGTCTAGTGACAAAACTGTTTTTAGTAACTGTTTTGTAAAAGAATCAAAACATTGAATCTTTAAGGAGCTAATTAGCCAATTCTAATTTCAGACTTTTCCCTTATTTGTTTTATTCCTAAAAATTATTTTAAAAAGGTTTTAATTCATTTTTTAAAAGGGTTTCACATCATTTCAAGAATTGACGTTAAAACTTCCAAAAAGCTTTTCTTCATTCTCTTTTCAACCAAGCAACAACTTAGCAGCAAGTTTTCAAAGGTAAACTTCTTTTTAAGTTGATTTTTAATCATCAAAGCATTTTCCTTAGGATTTCTTCTAAAACCCAAATGTTTTTCTTTAGATTTCTTAAGCTTTTTCTTGAAAAACAAGGGGAACTTCTACCATTAGAGGTGAGTTGCGTTTTTCTCCTCTAATGTAAGGTTCTTTATTGATATTCCCATGTTATTGATTCTTTTATGCTTTTAGATTAATAGTTTTACAATGATATTTATGAAAAAGTGAGAAATCAAGCTAAATGGTTGTTTAGCGAGTTTCATTGTTAGATCAGGTTTTGATGTGTTTTAGATTGTTGTGGGCAATGTTTTTTATGTTGATATATGTTGAGATAATGGGTTAATCAAAAGAATCCCGAATTTGGTTGAGTTGATGGAGTTTCAGATTGATATTTTTGGGTTTTTGGCTTAGACTTGTGAGAAATCAGTAGCTAGTGGTTATTTGATGATGGGTTAATTTTTTGGATGCTATTAGATGTATCTATGATGATAATCTTGCTGGGTTTTGGCTGGAGATTGTTTGGGTTGATTTATTCGATGTTTTCGGCTTATTTCAGATATGTTTTGATAGCCGATTGTTGTTAGATGATGAGTCTCTATTTTCCAGCAAGTTTGTGAGTTGAAATAAAGTCTAATGCTCTGTTTTGTAATGGTTAGAAACAGGGGTTTTGGATTTGGGATCATCAGACGCGTTTTTGGGTGATCTTGAGGCTTGAATTGGCGTTTTGACTTGTGTTTGTGGTTTGCTAGTGAGTGGAAATGTTTTTAAAGCCTTAACGTGATTAAGGACATGTTTTAAGGGTTTGAATTGTGTCCGAAAGACCAATATTATCTCAAGCGTAAGTTTGGGTATTTTCGCCCTTATTTTCACCTTGTTTCCAATTGTTTTGGTTTAATGAGATGATGATGCGATTGTATAGGATGTTATGATAAATCCTATTGTTTTTATGCATAATGAGTTGTTTTAAATGTTGTTATATGAAATCCTATATGTTGATGTTATGATTTCAAAGTTTTGTAATTATGTTGAGAAATACCATGCTTTGTATATGTTTTAAAATGGGATGTTGTGGTCATGTTTATGCATTGAGATCAGTGGGTAAACTTGGAGGTAAATTTTATTTTGGCAAGTGATGAGATTATATATATCGGATATGTTGATCGATCAATAGGATGTGGAGAGCTCTATTATACAAAATTCACGCGTGTGGTATCCTTCGCTTTCACAATAGGGATAATGCTATTGTGATGTGAGTGGTAGGGATAGTGCTATCACCAACGGGCTCTGCGGATAGTGGCATCCCGGACGAAGTGAATTTTATGCATCAGTAATGCATGTGACTTGATGTGGGTAGTGCCATCAAGGTGTTCGTATATCCAATTTGAGAGTGGTAAGGGTAGTGCTATCACCTTGGGCTCTGCGGGTAGTGGCATCCCGGATCACTTGTGGCCAATATACATGTGTTAATTCGCAATATGTTTATATTATGTTTTGGTATGGTGTTTGATCATGTTTTGGTAAGTTGAGTTTTGAAATGCATCGGTAATGCATGGTTTGAATGAGTTTGGCAAGTTAGGGTTGATATGCATCGGTAATGCATGAACTGTGGTATTGTGGTTTTGACTATTGAGGCTATACCTTGTGTTAAAATTCTAGCTTGTTTATTGTCTTTGTTGTAAGGAAATGATTTGGAGGAAGGTTTTATTTTATGAACAAATTATATGGTTTTAAAACTACATTGTTGTTTCTTTGGTTTTGAGCGCCGCTCACTAAGATCTCTAGCTTATGCTCTCTTTTCCAACAATTCAGATCATTAGACCTTTCGGGGCAGCAAGAGAGCAAGGAAGGTGTTAAAGAGTCTCAATCTTAGCTCAAGTATGGTTTGTTCCGATAGTAGTGTAGTAGCAATGGGGCAAGACCTTTATGAGTGTTGGGAGATTGTGTTGGACTCCCTTTTTGTTGAGACATGTTTGTTATGATCTTTTGAAGTTGTTTGAGGTTTGGTTTCGCTGTTTTAAAGCTTAACTTGTGCTTTGACCTCTTATGTAAATGTGGTTCTTTGTATGAACCGTTCTTGTTTAGTCGTTACATTGGGATGCTCTTGTTCGATGTTGTTGAGTTCCTTTATCTGAGAAATGCATGTTTTGTTGATCCTTTGTTGATGGTATGTGGTTGGGTTGGTATCGATAAGCTTTGGGAATGTCTAAAACTCATTTTGGACCAATCTGGGCACAGGGATTTCGAAATAGGCTCGACCGTATCGAAATAGGCATGAATTATGCCTAGTTGTTTCGAAACGCCCCTTGGTGTTTCGGAACGGTTTGCTTCTGGAAAATCTGGTTTTAAAGCCCTGTTTCGAAACGGGCAGTGGTGTTTCGAAACACCTAACAGTTATGTTAGTTGAAGGCATCTCCTAAGTTCTGTTTTCTTGCGTTTTGGTACCCGGTTGATGTGTTATCGATTGGGTGAGTTTGGATGGTTGTTTGGAGTTGCATTTTGGCATACAAGTATGAAAACTTACTAATTGCAAAATGGTGACAATAATTTCATGTTAGGTCCCTGTTTTATGCTAGAATTGCATTTTGGTCCCTGTATGCTTGTTTGTCGGTTCGAAGTTGTCTCGTCGTGTTTTCATCCGATGCTAGTGTTTATCACCTAGGTTTTTAAAGAGAGCATTTAGAAAAGATAAGTCTAAAAGTTTGTTCCTCTTTTAGGATTGCTAATCGAAGAGAAATCTTTGGGTTTTTCTTCGGTTAATCCCGTGTGACCATATCGGGTCGGTCTGGTGGCTAGACCGGGCTGAGGGGGTTACATCCATGTCGGTAAAACAACATTAAACAACAAACCAAAAAGAATTACAACCCTCAACAAAATCTAAAAGGGAAACAACCCACATTGCCTTATTACACTTTTATGAAAAAGGATCCAGCATACTCAATAAAATTGGTTGTCTTAGAAATCGGTCTTGCTTGTTAACAACCTTTCAATTGTTCAATTCTCTACAAAGATGAAAAGAGAGCATAAGCATAACATGCCTAGCGAGTGCGCTCTAAAATAACTCATCAATGTATTTTTAGAAAACCAAAATACAAATATTTTGCATATATAAAATAGAGCAAATGTTCAGAAAAAATACTTATAAAGAAACCTTTTCCAATGAAATATCATATAATATCTAGTGTTATATTAACATATTTAAGTGTGACTTCTCAAATGTTCAAAACCATCATATAAAAAGATCAAAATTTTAAAATGTGGGATGAAAGGTCCCCACCCCCATCAAAACAAAATTGTAACTCCCTCGATCCGGTCTGGACGATTGACCGAACCGAACAGATCACACGGGGAATATTGAAGTAACCCGAGAAGTTTAGTCCAATAAACAACCCCAATAATTTTTTTATTTTATCTTTTCTAGATACTCATTATGATCCTATGTGATAGACTTTGCAGCGGAACGATTTACATTGCAATTAGACAACAATTTGGGACTTGGTTGCATACAAACGCATTTTAGGGACCTTTTGTAATTGTACCAAATTACATGGACTTCTTCACTTTTTAAGTTACCAACCTTTAATTAATCTCATTACATGCATCACTGTCAAATCTCAGCTCAAAATAATCATCCATGCTCATTTAATTGCATCCACAAAATTTAGGGACTAAAACGTAAAGAAATAGAACATTCAAAGATACTTTTAATCAACTTACCAGCTGGCCGTGTTGATACCCTTAGAACCAGTACCGATTCGCCCACAACAACACGTCTCTAATATTCAAAGATGAAAGGCATGTATCGATACCCTCTCGAACTGTACCGATACCCAAAAACTAGCAGCTAAAACCCGTATCAGTACACCCCCGTGAATCGATACGCCCCCTTCATTTTCGTAAGGACCATATTGATACTCTTCTCCACCGTACCGGTACGCCAAGCCCAAAATGGCTTACCCATACCGATACGGTTCCTCGAGTACCGGTACGCCTGTACCAAAAATGCATTCTTTTGCTGATTTTTCATACTTTTAATCCATTGTAATGCATTCCAATATACTTCCAGCGTGCATACAACATATTTAAAAATCAAACCACAATCAAACATAGCAATATCAACAACTTGGTATAGAGATACGCAACATTTAAATCTATAGGCATGCTTCCTATGCAAATATGCTAGTCAAGAGTCAAAACTCAAACTAAAGCAAAATCCAACAAATAAAGGCCATTTACAAGTCATTAAGGGAATTTCAAACATGCCTCAATCCAGGGAGTTCCAAAACACAATCTCCCAAACACAAAGCATCCTCTCATTGCCAATTTATTACTAATGTGTAAACTTAAAACCATACTTGAGCAAAGTGTCACTCCTTGGTAATTCTTCCTTGCTTTCTTGCTACCCTAAAAGTTATTTCTCTACATTGCTGGAAAAAGAGAGCTTAAGCACAATTGCTTAGTGAGGGATGCTCAAAATAAACCAACAACATCAATTCATTTTAAAACCATTTCTCATTTAGAAATCTCCATCTCATCATGCTCTTTATTTCTCATGCTTTAAATCATTTTCAAAGAAAAATCCACATCATTTAAACACCACATGTACCATCTATCTCATGCATTAGCCAAAATGCAAAGTCTCAAGGCAAAGCCTTACGTGCTTAAATCTCGTAAAACATTTCTCAAATCATATTCTCATATGCAAAACACAATGCATAAAATCATTTATAATCAAGGTACATGTGAATCTCATAATAAATATCATATATTGGTATTTTAACAACATTACTCAGATATGTGGATAGCTTGACGGAATCTCACATCGTCAAGTCCTACCGCGGTGGAATCTCACATCACCAGACTCTCATGGTGGCATCTTTCATTGCTAAAAATCTTGGGTGTTTCACCAAGACCTACCGTGGTGGAATCTCTCATCACCACACTCCCACTTTGGAAGGGGATGACAGTACCCCCATTGCCCGAACTAAAGAGCACGTACGAATTTTGTATATTATAGTGCACTTCTCATCCTATTGGTCAACAAATTATATTCGGAAACTATAATCTTATTTTATGCCAATATACAACATTTTAACATCAAATACCCATTGTTTTCAATGCATCAACATAAAACAATTTCATCCCATATCAAATGCATATTTGAAACATAACATTTTCAAAGCAAATCTATCTCTTTGAAATCAACATTCTATCTCATGGGATTAATTAAGCCATCACAATATTTCTCAAATCATGCATAAATAGTGGATTATCATCTATCTTTAATACAAGAGCATGAACATGAAAATCAATGGGACAAAAGCCGAGAAAACGAGAGCGGAACAACTCAAACTTATTTCTAGGTTTAGATTAGTGTTTCCAACTCAATCTAAACCCTGAAACCTTGCTTTTAAGTCCTTGACAACACTTTAAAATCCAATTCCACTCACCGATCATGCCTCGCTTGCTTTGCCGAAGCAAAATCAAGCTTCTGAAGGTTCCGAAACTTCACCAATCGTGTTTGATACAAACTCCCATGTTTATACCACACAAAAACAGAGAATTAATGCATCTCAATGCATTAAAAACACCAGCAACAAATGTTAACTCGCTGCTCTACCCAAAAACACCAAATCACCCATTCGAAACAACCGAAAACACCTTTGATTGCTCCACAAACTCAACCCAGCCATAATCTATCACTTCCATTAGATTTTAATCGTCAAATATCATCCAAAACTATCTAATCGCGTTCTTATACTTCTAGCAACCAAGATTTCAAACCAGATTTTTCTGTTCACCCTAGGTTTGTGAAGATGTTTAAGGACCTTCGTGAACACTATTGGTGTCTAGGCATGAAGCATGCCATAGTTGATTTCATATATAAGTGTCTCACGTACCAATGTGTTAAAGCAGATCATTGTGTCCCTAACGTATTGTTACAACCTATCAATTTACACAATGAATGTGGGTGAAGATCACTATGGACTTTTGTAGAGCGTTTTGTGTTCTCTAAATATGAGCACAAATGCACACTCCTGTCAAGTAATAGTATAAAAGATATCGTCTCCCACAGGGATTGGGCAGCTTAACTCACTTCGTTGTTCCTGCACAAGAAAAATAAATTGCACAAATAAGTTGGTTTATATAAGAAGAAATTAAAATAAAACACAAGTAAATAAAAGGGAAGAAATCAGATTGATAGAATGGGAAGGTTATGTTGTTGCCTAGTGTGAAACTGCGTTGAATAGTACAAGTTGCTCTGCGCTGTCAGACTCTGCTTCCTCGGCGGGGGATGGTAGTTAGGTTGCTGAGACGCTCTCGCTGCCTCGGCAAGGGAATGGACTTATGTCTCGGTGACAAACTCGACAAAACTACAAGGCTCAGCAGAATGCTTCGAAAGTGATCACGCTTATGTCTAAGTCAGAATGTTGTTGACGCCCACTACAGATAATACCAGTCGCGGCGTGAATCGTGCAAAGACAGCAATGTTAACTCGTCCTTTTTTAGCCGCCTTAAACCCTAACCTATGTCTAGGCTGGATTGATCAACACCGTCTATAGATGAGATCGTTCTTACTCCTTTTGTGAGTTCGACTCTCTCGACACCGAACAAATGAATAGTAATCAACTAATCTTTCGCCTTAATTGAAAATTATGAAGAACATGGAATAAGCAAACTTTGAAGCTTTATTGCAAAAACAAACTTAAAATCCTAAACAATCGTTCTCACACTAAATACAACATAACTCAAACCCAAAGAGAATTTTAGAACATAATGGCGGAAAGAAAACCTAAACTATGCCTAAGGGAAAACCTAAGTTGTTTTGAAGTACAATTACAGTGAGTATATATAGGCATTAGCTAGGTCTAGTCCTTCTTGGAGTATAAGTCTTCAATGTTGCTTTTTGCATTAAATGCAACTCTAAATGCTGACTTCTTTGAGTTGAATGTGGACTTAAATCACGTTGCCTTGCTCCACAAGTAAGCTTGAGTTCCTTCTTCGACGGCTCTGCCTGCTGCTACAGTCATCAGAAAATTGAGTGGACAACATCGTTAAAGTTAGGATTTTCAGCTCTACATATCGCACTCCAGTTCTCCAATTTCTCATCTTGCTGTCTTGGGCGACATGTCGGGCATCAGTAGCTGCTGTCTCTGTCTAGAACTGCATCAGTACAGCTCCACAGTTTACTGCCTCTGCATCATGTCCTTAGCTCCTCTCTCTCTGTCAGCCTCTAGTACCTGAAACAAAAACTAAACTAAAACATTACCTTTTCTTTACCAAATAACATAAAATCAATACAAAGCATGGCAGAGTAAAGAATACTGTAAAATGCAATGCATGAACCTAATTATGCCAAAATGTACTCTAAAACAACAATAATATGAGATGGAATGTGCATGAAATATAAAACTTATGGACACTTTACAACTTTTTAGTGGTATACCTTTAAGCATGATGTTATATGGGTCATTATAGATCGTTTTACCAAGTCAGCTCATTTCATACCGGTTAGAATGGTGTAACGCCCTGGTTTTGGGCCTAGATGTTTTAGAATCAGATTGGACCGGTCGAGAACGGTTCGAATCGCGTAAGGTGATTTACGGAAATCAAGGATCGGGATAGGATAAAATTGTGATAAAAATTGATAAAATCCTCTAGAAATATGTTTAAGAGGTTGGTCAAGTCAATTTTACAAAATGGATTTCGGAAATGGGACATTTTGAGTAGTGACCAAATTATAATGTTTAAAACTAGGAAAATGTGATTTTTAATGTGGAAGCCAAAATCTTAGAATCCTTAGGGGCTTTTAAGTTAATTTGAACTTTTCTCAATATGACATGTGTTTTAAAAGGTTTTTAATTAAATGGATTTAATTGGGTTTATATTAATTAATTAATAAAGTTAGTTAAAGTTACATTTCATTTGACGTAACTACCAACTCTTTCTCATTTTCAGCCAAACACTAATTCTCTCATCTTTTCTCAGAATTCTTTCTTCCAAAAACTCTCTCAACATTTTCTAAACCATTTTCAAGAGATCTTTTCTAATTCTTCAAGATTTTGCTAAGGAAAACTTGTCATTCATTGGGAGAAGCAAGGATTGGAGGTAAATCTCATTCTCAACCTCTAATATATGTTGTTTATTGAAATTCCCAAGATATTTGGCTTCTAAATACTATTTTTGGCTGAGTTTTCATTATAGTTTTGATTGGAGATCAAAATCTTGTGAAATTATGGTTGAAATCTTAATTTTCGGACTTGTTGAGTTAAACTCTGTTTTGTGATAGTTTTAAGTGAGATTTTGGGGTGAAATGGTGGATTCTTGCTTGTTGGAGGTATAAGGTTGGGTTAGGATGTTTGTTAGATGTGTTTTGATGTTTATAATGCTTTGGAAGTGATGTATGTTGGATGGGCTAGGTTTAGGAAGCAATCGATTGAGTTTCGGTTGTTTTGGATGGGTATTTTGGTGTAGTTTGGGTGAGCAACGAGTTAGTGAATTGTTGCTGGTGTTAGAATGCATTTAGATCTCTGTTTTGATGATGTGAAAACAGGGGATCTTAATTCGGAAGCAAACGAGGTGATTTTGGAGGCTCCGGAGGGGTAATTTTCGTGTCGGCGAACAAGGCTTCGCGTATCGGTGAGTGGAAATGCAATTTCCTGCTTCGTAACGCTTTGAGTGTGGTCTTGGGAGCTTAGTGTAAGTTTGATACACTTAGCTAAGCTCAAGAGTAAGTGGTTCGAAAATCCCTCTCTTGGAAATGTGCTATGTTTGGTGAAATTGCACTTGAAGTAAGTGTGGATTTGTTTACTGTTTTAAGCATGGTTTAATGCTGGATTTTAATGCCATTATGTTAAGGATGCACTAGGTAAGTGATCCTTGGTTTGCATGTGTTGAATGCATATGATATTAAGCATGTGATGCTTGTGGAAATTGCATTGTGGTTATACTTGTAAAACAGCGGGTTCATGTGGTTAAATGATTATATTGGCAAGTGATGAAAATGGTTTTTGGGTTACTTTAATCGGATATAGTTAGCCGGCTATAGGATTGGGTGCACCGTGAATAAAGTCGCCTTGGATGTCGAGGGGTTGTGATTGTACCGTATACTCCATCCAAGTACCCTAACGATTGAGGTTAAGATCACAACGATGGTTGTTAATTCCGTGTGTGGATCTTGTATTATGTGTCTCGTGCTCTCGTTAGTAGAATTATACAACTACCGATGAGTGGTGTTGAGGGGTTGAGATTGTACCGTTATACTCCACCACGGGTGTCACAACGATGGAGGGTTGCTCTCGTGTGTGAGCCTTGTGTAGTCTAGCAGTGTGTATGAAGCGTGTGGGACAACGTTTGTAATCCGCGTATCCAATTGTGTCTTGTGTTGAAAAGGTTTATGGACTATCACTTGTGAGCCAATATAATGTAAATGAATAATTTGAAGCATGGGATGCTTGTAAATGATGCGAGAATGCATGAGATTCTTGGTAAAGCATGAGAAATGGTTTAATTGTTGTTTTTAAGTGATGCATATGAGCTTGTGTTTATTAAATGCATTGTTGTCTTGAGAAGACATGGTTTATGAAAAAGCATGTGATAAAAGTGATGGTTTTACAAATTATGTTAAATGCATTGATGAATGTGGTTTAGCGATCCTCACTAAGCTATATGCTTACGCTCATTTGTTTCATCAATGTAGAGAATTGAACATTTCAAGGCAGCCCAAAAGCAAGATGAATCCAAGGCTTTGTAAAGAGATGTATGTGGTTCATCCTTAGTGTAATAAGTGGCAATGGGTGGGACTTCTACTTTCTGAATTTTGTTGTAGATGTTTGTTGTTACAAGCATGTTTAGTTTTTGATTGTGGACTTGTATTTGGCCTTTATATGGTTCTATGGCTTGTTTGTGGTGTTTTACCATTTTAATAGCTTGATATCTTAAGCATGCTAGAATAGCTAAATGCCATCATGATATGAAGTGGTTGATGTGTATGATTTGTTGTCTGATGGTGTTTAAAAGTTTATTAGATAGAGTTTATCTTGTATGCATGATTTGAGCTTGTTTGAATGTAATTTGATATGTTTAAATGAAGTTGGTTAAAGCCAATCTGGTATGTGTATCGATACACGGGGAAGCGTATCAATACGCTAAGGCAAAATGAGGAATTTCTGTACATGGGCATCGAAACAGATTGCCCGTGTATCGATATGCCTAGGCCAAGTTTGAAGGCCATACCGATATACGAGGAAGCGTTTTGATACGCTTAAACCTTCTTTAGCTACTGTCTTCCCGCGTATCGGTAAAGGGCCAAGTGTATCAATACGAGTAGTTAAATTTCAGTTAAAAGTATCTTTTAAAGTTTTGAAATGTTGCATTTTGGTCCCTGAATATTGTGTGTGCAATTGAATGTGTTTGGATGGTCCGTTTGAGCTGAATTTTGACATGTTGGCATGTTACATGACTAATTGAGGATTGAGAACTTTAAAATCATGAAAGTCTCTGTAATTTATGGAATTTACAGTTTAGTCCCCAAAAGTCAAATGTATGCAATTGAACCCCTAATTGAACTCTGATCGCTGTGCCGTTTTCACCTAATCGCTTTGATGAATGTATAGGTTAATAATATGCATCTAGAGAAGATAAAAAGGAAAAAATGGGGTCGTAAATCAAGGTTGACTTTTGAGTTGACTTTGGTTTTCCCCGTGTAATCTTCGTAGTTTGGGTTAAACGTCTAGACCGGGCTAAGGGGGTTACATTTGTTGGTATTAGAGCCAGGTTATGAAAGAATTGGGAATGTTGGTATGTGAAATTGATATGTATGGTTGTATGTTGTCTATAAAGCATGTAATTGGTTGAGTTCTGAAGCTTATGCCATGCTTGATTTATGTGAATTGCATGTGAAATGGATATGAGTCCGTGATGATGATGTAATGTTGTTGTATGCTAAATTTGAATGATGAAAAGCATGTTGAGCTTGATGAGTCATTATATGCTATGTCATGTTAGGGGAAGTCGGGGTGCCCATTGCCTTATTACACTAATCAAATGTTTACACCAATGTGTTAAAGCAGAGCATCGTGTCCCTAACTGATTGTTACAACCTATCGATTTACCGCAATGAATGTGGGAGAAGATCACTATGGACTTTTGTATAGCGTTTTAGTGTTCTCTAAATATGAGCGCAAATGCACACTCCTGTCAAGTAATAGTATAAAAGATATCGTCTCCCACAGGGATTGGGCAGCTTAACTCACTTCATTGTTCCTGCACAAGAAAAATAAATTGCACAAATAAGTTGGTTTATTTAAGAAGAAAATAAAATAAAACACAAGTAAATAAAAGGGAAGAAATCAGATTGATAGAATGGGAAGGTTATGCTGCTGCATAGTGTAAGACTGCGTTGAATAGTACAAGTTGCTCTGCGCTGCCAGACTCTGCTGCCTCAGCAAGGGATGGCAGTTAGGCTGTTGAGACGCTCTCGCTACCTCGGCAGGGGAATGGACTTATGTTTCGGTGACAAACTCGACAGAACTACAAGGCTCAGCAGAATGCTTCGAAAGTGATCACGCTTATGTCTAAGTCAGAATGTTGTTGATGCCCACTACAGATAATACCAGTCGCGACGTGAATCGTGCAAAGACAGCAATGTTAACTCGTCCTCATTTAGCCGCCTTAAACCCTAACCTATGTCTAGGCTGGATTGATCAACACCGTCTATAGATGAGATCGTACTTACTCCTTTCGTGAGTTTGACTCTCTCGACACCGAACAAATGGATAGTAATCAACTAATCTTTCACCTTAATTAAAAATTATGAAGAACATGGAATAAGCAAACCTTGAAGCTTTATTGCAAAAACAAACTTAAAATCCTAAAGAATTGTTCTCATACTAAATACAACATAACCCAAACCCAAAGAGAATTTTAGAACATAATGGCGGTAAGAAAACCTAAACTATGCCTAAGGGAAAACCTAAGTTGTTTTGAAGTACAATTACAATGAGTATATATAGGCATTAGCTAGGTCCAGTCCTTCTTGGAATATAAGTCTTCAAAGTAGCTTTTTGCATTAAATGCAACTCTAAATGCTGACTTCTTTGAGTTGAATGTGGACTTAAATCATGTTGCCTTGCTCCACAAGTAAGCTTGAGTTCCTCCTTTGACGGCTCTGCCTGCTGCTACAGTCATCAGAAAATTGAGTGGACAGCATCGTTAAGGTTATGTTGTTGATGGGTTGAGATTGTACCGTTAAACTTCACCACGGGTGTCACAACGATGGAGCGCTGCTCTTGTGTGTGAGCCTTGTGTAGTCCGGTAGTGTGTATGAAGCGTGTGGGACAACGCTTGTAATTCGCGTATCTGATTTTGTCTTGTGTTGAAATGGTTTATGGATTATCACTTGTGAGCCAATATAATGTAAATGAATAATGTGAAGCATGAGATGCTTCGTAAAGCATGAACAATGGTTTAATTGTTGTTTTTAAGTGATGCATATGAGCTTGTGTTTATTAAATGCATTGTTGTTTGGAGAAGACATGGTTTATGAAAAACATGTGATAAAAGTGGTGGTTTTACAAATTATGTTAAATGCATTGATGAATGTGGTTTAGCGATCCTCACTAAGCTATATGCTTACGCTGATTTGTTTTATCAATGCATGGAATTGAACATTTCAAGGCTGCCCAAAAGCAAGGGGAACCCAAGGCTTTGTAAAGAGATGTATGTGGTTCACCCTTAGTGTAATAAGTGGCTATGGGTGGGACTTCTACTTTCTGAATTTGGTTGTAGATGTTTGTTGTTACAAGCATGTTTAGTTTCTGATTGTGGACTTGTATTTGGCCTTTATATGGATTTATGGCTTGTTTGTGGTGTTTTACCATTTTAATAGCTTGATATCTTAAGCATGCTAGAATAGCTAAATGCCATCACGATATGAAGTGGTTGATGTGTATGATTAGTTGTGTTGAGTGGATCGCAAGATCGATATTGACCAAGAGGGGGGGTGAATTGGAAATTTAAAGTTTTGTGGTGGAAATTTGCAAATTAAAAATGATGGACAAGAGATTTAGAGTGGTTCAAGTTCCAAATGAACTCTACATCCACTACCTTAGCTTCACTAAGGATTTGCAACAATTCCACTAAATTGCTCTTCCCCTTTTCTAGGACAAGGAGGCAACCCTTTACAATTTCGGTTGATTTTTCTACCCAAAAATCAACCCAATTCTCACACAATTGAACAAAGAAATTAGATGGCTAATAAGGTATCTCTCAATACAAATGATAGCCCCAATACAAGCACTCAACCCAATTTGACAAAATATGAATGAAGATTACAATTGGGAATTCTAGACAAATAGGAATTTTTGGCACAATTGCTTGGATTTGATGAATAAATGTTTTCTTGAAGATCAATAGTTGTTGCTGTAGCTTTTGGATGTGTCTTTTATACCTCTTCATTGATTTCTAGCCGTTTGGGTGGTTGGGAACATAAATGGAGCCGTTGGAACCCTCTCTTACCACCATTAATGCACTTCTGCAGCTACCGGTATCGGTACGCGGGAAGGAGTATCGGTACCTGTCTCAGAAAAGAAAGAGTCGTTGTGTGCATTTAATAAGGGGTACCGATACGCGCGTAAGCGTATCGGTACGGGGTATCGAAACGGCAAGGGCCGTATCGATACTATTTTCTGAACTTAGCTCACTGTCCACAACCGTATCGGTACGAGGGTTTGGCGTATCGATACGGGTCAACGAACTTTTAAAGTTTGGTTACCAACCAACTGACACCAACGGTCATATTTTTAAACCGACTTAACTTTCAAAAATTATAAGGGTCGTATCGATACGAGGGTTTGCCGTATCGGTACGATATTCAAACTCTTTGAATTTTAACACAGGGAAGTATCGATACGATGGTTTGGGGTATCGATACTGGTTCCGACAGTAACCAAGTTTGGTAAAATGGTATCGATACGCCTGGACGATTTTCAATGGTTTGCCTTGGAACACTTAGAAAATATTTTGAGTTTGAGTTTTATAAATCAGTTTCAAAGTGTTGGTGTTTTAAAACTTATTAAGGGACTTAAAAAATAATTTTAAGTTTTACAAAATGATCCTTAAGGATTTAATTATATCAAAATCAAACATAGGTTTTACAATCTCCCCCTTTTTGATATAACAAAACTAAAACTTAAAATTTTTGAAAAAGCTTTATAAAGTTAACTCCCCCTTAATATAAGTTTGGTAACCTTTGAATTAAAATCAAAATATTTTAAAGTGTGAGCTAGTTTCTTCTCCCCCTTTTTGTTAGATCAAAAAATCTTTGAGACAATTAAGTGCATAAAGAAATCAAAGGTATAATAAGCAACATAGATATTATTCATTAAAGCAACATACTTAAAATCCAAACAGAGGCAAAATAGAAATCAAAGCATAGGTTTTAATCCTAAAACAACCTTAATCCTAAGAACATAAAACATAGGTGCATAAAAATATAAAATCCTAAATGATATGCATGACAAACAAGAGAAAACGTCTAAGCATCGTCTTCTTCGTTTTCATCATCTTCATCATCAACTCCCAAAGGCTCATTAGTGCGCATGCTATTACGCCATTCATCATGGAAAGCGGCAATGGAAATATTCAAGGAATTGTGCCCACTTTCAATGTAACGCCCCAATTTTGGGCTTAGAAGTTTTGGGTTTGGACCGGTTCGGTCAAAGTGCGGTTCGAATATAAAAGAGTGAAATTAGGAAAGCCTAGTTCGTGTTGCATTAAAAATATTGAAAAATGTTCTAAAATCCTCTTTTATTATATATAAGAGTTTGGTGAAATCAATTTTTACAAAATGAGGTTTGGAAGGGTGACATTTTGGCTAGTGACCAAAATGTAATTTTTGAAAATTGTGAGACTGTTATAAAAAGGATTGAAACTTTGAATCTTTAAGGAGCTATTTACCCAATGGGAGTTTCTCCAGATTTTTCTAAGATATTAAATGATTAATTAAAGGTTTTTAAATAAAACAAAAGTGGAGGGAATATATTTTGGCCATAACTAACTTTTCTCTCAAATCTTCCATTTTCATTTTCTCTCATTTTCTCTCAAACCAAACACCTATTCTCCAGAGCTTTTCTCTCTGATTTTGTCACCTAAATAACTCATTTCAATTCCCTTTTGATCTTCAATCATCTCTTCAACAAAACCTCACCATTTGCTAATTGGATTTTCAAGATTTTGGTTCCAAAAAGGGAGAAAACTCAAGTTTGGAGGTAAGAACGTCCTTCTCCTCTAAACTCTCAGTTCTTTACTGAAATTCCTAAGTTCTCAATCCTTAATTTGTGTTTTATAAAAGGTTTTAAGGTTGTGTTCTTGATCTTGGCTTTTAAATGCAAGATTTGGTTGATTTTGGTAAAAATTCGTATGATCTGTTTAAGCAGTGATTTGAGGTGTCTTGTTGATGTTAAATGAATGTTAAATTGATGAGAAGTTGAGGTTTAATTAATGCAATCCTGGATAGGTCGAATTTCCTAAGTTTTGCTTGAGTATTTGATGGTTTTTGGAGTGATCTTGTTGATCTGTTATAGCTGGAGGTATAAGGACGTGGTTAGATCCTTTTTGGATGTTAATTGATGTTTAAAGATGATTAGATTTGATGGATCATGGCTGGGTAATGTTGTGGAGTTGTTTGGATGCATTTTCGGTTGTGTTTGGTAGCCGAAAATGGAGTGTGGATGAGAGCAGCGGGTTTAGGTGCTTTCATTGAAGCTATTAATGCATGATGAGGCATTAATCCTCTGCTTTGATGTGTTTAAAACAGGGGAGTCATCTTTGGATCCAAGTGGTGGTGATCCGGAAGCTTGATTGGTGTTTCGGCAAGTGGCGAAACGGAATCGGTGAGTGGATTTTGGTTTCCAGCTTTGAAACCATTGAATTGAAGGTTTGGGATCTTAGTTTAAGTCTAAGCAACTTAGCTAAGCTCAAGAGTAAGTTTTTGGAAAACTCTCTTGATGATGAGCCATGGATTGGTTGTATGCAATGTGGTTGTTTGCATGTTTTAAATCCTGTTTTGAAAGCATATTTAGCATGTTTATTTGCTGAGATTATAAGCCATGTGTTGAAGGATGCTCAAGGTAAGAGATACTTGTTTTTGAACATTGTTATAATGTGGTTTGATGCTTAAAAATGCATGATGTTTATGGCTTTGATAAATGCTTTAAAACAGTGGATTATTGTTGTTAATGATGCATATTGGCAAGTGATGGTTAAGGTCACAAAGGTGTTTAAAAGTCCTTGTGTGAGCCTTGTTTATTTTAGAACAACATGGTGGTTAAAAGTCCATGGGTGGTTCTTGGTTAAGATCACCAAGGTGGTTAAAATTCCTTGGGTGAGTCTTGTGTATTTAAGGACAACATGGTGTTTAAAAGTCCATGGTTGGTCCTTGGTTAAGGATACAAAGGTGGTTAAAATTCCTTGTGTATGCCTTGTTATTTAAGAACATCAAGGTGTTTAAAAGTCCTTGGATGATTCTTGTTAAGGACACAAAGGTGTTTAAAAGTCCTTGTGTGGTCCTTGCCATGGTGTTTAAAAGTCCATGGGGTTAAGGACACAATGGTGTTTAAAAGTCCATGTGTGGTCCTTGGAAATTATAAGATCACAATGGTGTTTAAAAGTCCATGTGTGAGTCTTATGTTGAATGTATCACTTGTTGCCAATATGACATGATATGAACTTGAAGCATGAGTTGCTTGATTTAATGCTTATGTGCATCTGCAAATGATGTTGAACTAAGGTTTATACATGTGTTTTATAAGTGCATTATTGTGTGGTTTTAATGAGCATTCCTCACTAAGCTTTTGCTTACGCTCTCTCTTTTCTTAAACCAATAATGCAGAGCATTAAAGTGCATTGAGGGCAGCAAGGGGGACAAGTATCCAAGTGGTGAACAAAGCTCATGTATGGTGAAGGTTTCTTAAACACTATTAGCTTTTGGCATTTGGCAATGGGGGACCTATGTGGATGTTTTGGGAGATGTTTTGGACTCCCTAAGTTGGATTTGTGTTGTTGATAATGTTGGTACTTGTAATTGGCCTTTATGTGGTATGTTTGGTGATTTAATGCTTGAATGGTTTGCTAAGTAGGAAGCATGCCTATAGATTTGGGGATTTCCATAATTGATGCCATGTTGATGTTTGGTTGATGCAATTATATTCCTTGTATGTTGAATGTCTTGCTGGTAAAGTTTGGTGACATTTGGAGCATGTTTGATAAGTCAATTGCATGATAAACCAGCAAATTTTCTGCAATCTGGGCAACCTGTTTCGGAACAGGTGCTACCGTATCAGAACGGGGGCCTGAAATGGCCTGGGCGTTCCGAAACGGGAGGCACTATTCCGGAACGGTTTGGCCACTACTAGGCCATGTTTTGGTACCAGTTTCGGAACGGTCCCGCGTTTCGGAACGGGTCTTCCCTGTTCCGAAACACTCGACCGTTGGGCACTGAAACTGATGGTTAAATTTTTTGCAATGTTTGCGTTTTGGTCCCGAAACTTGTTTATGCAATTGTGTGAGTTTGGGATGTCCATTTGAGCTGAAATTTGGCAGAGAAGCATGAAACCTGACTAATTTCATATTGGTAACTTTAATTTGGATTATGTCCTTATAATTTTCAAAATTTACAATTTGGTCCCTAAAGTTGTAATTTGTGCAATTGAGTCCCTGAATGTTCTCTGATGGTTATGATCTTTGAATATGATGATCTTGTGATTATATCTAGGGATAATGTGCATCTAGACAAGATTAAAAAGAAAAAAAAGGTCGTTAATCAAGGTTGACTTTCGGGTTGACTTTGGTTTTCCCCGTGTAATCTTCTTAATTCGGGTCAACCGTCTAGGCCGGGTTAAGGGGGTTACATTTGGTGGTATCAGAGTCATGTTCTCGAGTAATTGGGAATGGTTTATGTGAATGATTTAAGCATGTATGCTTTGTATGCTTGTTGAGTGAAAGCATGTTGAGTAAATTGTAAATGTGATGCAATTGAGTTGTATGCTATGATGAAGCATGTTGTGGGTACCCATTGCCAAATCAAAGCTAATGTAATGATGTTGTTTTTAAGTAAAAATGAGCTTGAGTACTTGGATTACTTACCTTGCTGGGCCTGATTTTGTTTAATTGTATTGTGATTATATTGTTAGAGTATCGCACCTCGTAGAGAGTTAAAGAGTAATGTGCGAGCTGCGGCTCAAAATGAGAATGAGAATGAAGAGAATGTTGAAAGTGCGGTTTTACCTCCTCCACCTGGTGGTGGTGGTGGTGCTGAGGGTGAAGGAGCTGGAGCTGCAGCTGGTGCTGGGGTCGCTGGACCTGAGGCTGGTCAGGGGCAAGCTGTTCCTGATATGACAGTGTTGATACAAGCTATTGCTGGAGCTTTTCAAGCCGCAGTAGCTGGAGCTCGAGGAGCTGGGCATTAGGGAGATGCTGGAGTTAGACTACCCTTGGAACGTCTGCGCAGTCTAGGAGGGACTGAGTTCAGGGGTTTGTCAGCTGAAGGTTCGGAATCTTGGTTAGAGAGTGCCAAGAGAATCTTGGGTCAGATGAGTTGCACTGATGTGCAAAAGTTGGGTTGTGTGGTATCCTTGCTACAGGATGATGCATACACGTGGTGGACGACCACAATCTCTGGGATGGCAGAAGCTGATGTAACTTGGACATTCTTTCAGAATGCGTTCAAGAGAAGGTATCTAGGTGTGAGGTACCTAGATGAAAAGAAGAGGGAGTTCATGTCTCTTACCCAGGGGAGCATGTCTGTAGCTGAGTATGAAGTACAGTTTGTTCGACTCAGTCAATACGCATCTGAGCTTGTCCTGGATGAGCGGGAGAGGTGTGAAAGGTTCCGTTATGGTTTAGTGACGGAGGTGAAGATGTATGTGCTGGCTACCGAGTTTAGTGATTTTGATGTGCTGGTGGGTCGAGCAAAGGACATTGAGATGAACTTGGGTTTATCTGCTAAAAGTGCTGGGTCAAGTGCTGGTAAGCGAGCAGCTGAATATAGTTCCGGTGGTGGACGGAACAAGAGGGGACGTGACCAGAAGTATCAGTCCTCAGCTAAGCGAGGTGGTGGTGCACCTGCTCGGGGAGGCAATGCTAGAGTTGATCCGAGTGCATGTTGGACATGTGGTTCACGTGGTCACATGAAACGTGATTGTCCTCGAGCTGTGAGGGAAGTGCAAGCTCCTGTTGCGGCAGCTGGTAATGGGTGCTGGAATTGTGGATCTACGGATCATATGAGGCGAGAGTGTCCTATGTTGGCTGGTGGCCAAGTGCGTGCTCCTGTTGTTGCTGCACCACAGAGAGGTCGTGGACGCGGCCGTGGTAACTTTCAGCGGAGAGAGGAAGGTGGTAGGGGTGTGGCTCATGTCGTGGCTATTCAGCCTGAGGGTGGCGGCCAAGCTAGGGTGTATGCTCAGCGGGAGGGAAGGAATGACGCGGATGTGATCGCAGGTACTTTTACTTTGCAATCCTTGTCATTACTTTCCTTGATTGATTCTGGATCTACGCACTCATACATATTGCATGAGCATGCTGAATTGCTTGGTTTGCCTGTTGAGTCTTTGGATGTTGGTGTGCGTGTCACTAGTTCTTTTTGTGAGACTGTTGTGACTCGAAAGTTATATAGAAGATGTCCTTTGGTTGTTCAAGATCATGTTTTTCATGTTGACCTTATGGAGCTGCCTTTATATGGTTTTGATGTAATCCTTGGTATGGATTGGCTTGCTGAGCATCGTGCTGTTGTGGATTGTGAAAATAAGCGAGTTTCGTTGAAGCTTGCGGATGATTATGAGGTGGTTGTGGTTGGTGAGAATTTGAAGTTTCTTGCCAATGTGGTGTCTACATTGGAGGCGAGTCGGATGCTGAGGCAAGGTTGTGAAGCTTATCTAGCTTTTGTGATGAATCCTAGCTCTAAGGAGTTGCGTGTGCAAGATATCAGGGTTGTGCGAGAATTCTCTGGTGTGTTTCCTGAGGAGTTGCCTGGGTTACCTCCTAATCGTGAAGTGGAGTTTGGAATTGAGCTGTATGAGAATACAACTCCTGTGTCCATTACCCCTTATAGAATGGCACCTAAAGAGTTGAAGGAGCTGAAGACGCAATTACAAGAATTGCTTGATCGTGGGTTCATTCGGCCAAGTGTGTCACCTTGGGGTGCACCGGTCTTGTTTGTGAAGAAGAAGGATGGCACTATGAGAATGTGCATTGATTGCCGTCAGCTGAACAAGTTGACTATCAAGAATCGGTATCCTTTGCCGAGAATTGATGATCTCTTTGATCAATTTCGGGGAGCAGCTGTGTTCTCTAAGATTGACTTGAGGTCAGGGTATTACCAGTTGAAGCTGAAGGATGTGGATGTGCCTAAGACAGCTTTCAGGACGAGGTATGGGCATTATGAGTTCCTTGTGATGCCGTTTGGTCTGACAAATGCTCCTGCAGCTTTCATGGACATGATGAATCGTGTGTTTCATGAATACCTGGACAAGTTTGTTGTGGTGTTCATCGATGATATCCTCGTGTACTCGCGTACTGAGGAGGAGCATGAAGAGCATTTGAGGATTGTGCTGCAAGCTTTGTTGGAGAATCAGCTTTATGCCAAGCTGAGCAAGTGTGAGTTCTGGTTAAGTGAAGTGGTGTTTCTTAGGCATGTGGTTTCTGCTGAGGGGATTCGTGTAGATCCTCAGAAGATTGAGGCGGTGATAAATTGGAAGGTTCCTAAGTCTGTTCATGAGGTTCGTAGTTTCCTTGGTTTGGCGGGATACTACCGAAGGTTTGTGGATGGGTTTTCTAAGATAGCTGCACCATTGACGAAGTTGTTGCAGAAAGATGTTAAATACGAATGGACGGAAGCGAGACAGCAGGCTTTTGAGAAGCTTAAGGCAGCTTTGACGCAAGCTCCTATCTTGGTTCAACCTGAATTAGGGAAAGAGTTTGTGGTCTACAGTGATGCGTCCTATGTTGGTTTGGGATGTGTGTTGATGCAAGAGGGTAAGGTGGTGGCTTATGCATCGCGGCAGTTGAAGGTGCATGAGCGTAATTATCCTACGCATGACATTGAGTTGGCTGCGGTGGTTTTTGCTTTGAAGATCTGGAGGCATTATCTGTATGGTGAGAAGTGTACTGTGTACACGGATCACAAGAGTTTGAGGTATCTGATGTCTCAGAAGGAGTTGAATCTTAGGCAGCGACGTTGGGTGGAGTTGCTCAAGGATTATGATTTGACGATTGAGTATCACCCTGGAAAAGCTAATGTTGTAGCGGATGCCTTGAGTAGGAAGGTGGCTGTTGAGCTGAGGGCTATGTTTGCCAGTTTGAGTATTTCGCGTGATGGTGGTCTTGTGGCTGAGTTGCAAGTGAAACCATCTTTGGTTTAGTTGATCAAGGAAAAGCAGTTGTTGGATGATTCCTTGGTACCACATGTTCAGGATATCGCGGAGGGTAGGCCTTCGGATTTCTGCTTTAATGACGATGGAGTGTTGTGTTTTGGGAGTCGAATAGTAGTGCCCAATGATGTTGAGTTGAGGCTTGCTATTTTGACTGAAGGTCATAGTAGTCCTTTTGCTATGCACCCTGGTAGTACTAAGATGTATCGTAATCTTCGTGATGAGTACTATTGGGTGGGTTTGAAAAGGATGTTGCAGAGTTTGTGAGCAAGTGTATGGTGTGTCAGCGAGTTAAGGCTGAGCATCAGGTTCCTTCAGGATTGTTGCAACCGTTGAGAATCCCTGAATGGAAGTGGGAAAGGGTTACCATGGATTTCGTATCTAGTTTACCCTTGACACAATCGAAGAAGAATTCAGTGTGGGTGATTGTGGATCGCCTGACGAAGTGTGCGCATTTCTTGCCTGTGCATACTACGTTTTCTTTGGATAAGCTTGCGGAGCTGTACATTGCTGAGATTGTGCGGCTGCATGGTGTGCCTAAGTCGATTGTGTCGGATAGGGATCCGAGGTTTACATCGCGGTTCTGGCAGTGCTTGCATCAAGCTTTGGGTACAAGGTTGAATTTCAGTACATCTTATCATCCTCAGTCGGATGGTCAGTCCGAGCGTGTTATCCAGATTTTGGAGGATATGTTGAGGTGCTGTGTGATTGAGTTCCAAGGCTCTTGGGAGAAACATTTGCCTTTGGTGGAGTTTGCTTATAACAATAGTTATCAAGCAAGTATTCAAATGGCACCTTATGAGGCTTTGTACGGGAGGAAGTGTAGGACTCCTCTTTGTTGGGCTGAAACGGGTCAGAAGTTGGTTTCGATGCCGGCTTTGTTGAAAGGAACCACCGAGAAGGTGAAGCTTATCTGTTAGCGTTTGAAGGCAGCTTCTGATCGGCAAAAGTCTTACGCGGATTTGAAGCGTAAGGAGATAGAGTATGCGGTGGGTGACCGTGTGTTTTTGAAGGTTTCGCCTTAGAAAAAGGTGATGAGGTTTGGCCGTAAGGGTAAGTTGAGCCCTAGGTACATTGGACCATACGAGGTGATTGAGCGTGTGGGTCCTGTTGCATACAAGTTGAGGCTACCTCAAGAGTTGGAGAAGATTCATGATGTGTTTCATGTTTCTATGCTCCGGAAGTATAGATCAGATCCTTCGCATGTGATGCCTGTGGAGGAAGTGGAATTGAATCGGGATTTGACCTATGATGAGGAACCGGTGAAGATTCTGGATTCGGACAGCAAGGTTCTTCGTGGCAAGACCATTGAGTTGGTGAAGGTGTTGTGGAAGCATCGTGGTGTTGAGGAAGCCACGTGGGAACGGAAGGATGACATGCTGAAGCAGTTTCGGTATCTCTTTCCTTCAGGTAAATTTCGAGGACGAAATTTCTTAAGGGGGGAGAGTTGTAACGCCCCAATTTTGGGCTTAGAAGTTTTGGGTTTGGACCGCTCGGTCAAAGTGCGGTTCGAATATAAAAGAGTGAAATTAGGAAAGCCTAGTTCGGGTTGCATTAAAAATATGGGAAAATGTTCTAAAATCCTCTTTTATTATATATAAGAGTTTGGTGAAATCAATTTTTACAAAATGAGGTTTGGAAGGGTGACATTTTGGCTAGTGACCAAAATGTAATTTTTGAAAACTGTGAGACTATTTTAAAAAGGATTGAAACTTTGAATCTTTAAGGAGCTATTTACCCAATGGGAGTTTCTCCAGATTTTTCTAAGATATTAAATGATTAATTAAAGGTTTTTAAATAAAACAAAAGTGGAGGGAAGATATTTTGGCCATAACTAACTTTTCTCTCAAATCTTCCATTTTCATTTTCTCTCATTTTCTCTCAAACCAAACACCTATTCTCCAGAGCTTTTCTCTCTGATTTTGTCACCTAAATAACTCATTTCAATTCCCTTTTGATCTTTAATCATCTCTTCAACAAAACCTCACCATTTGCTAATTGGATTTTCAAGATTTTGGTTCCAAAAAGGGAGAAAACTCAAGTTTGGAGGTAAGAACGTCCTTCTCCTCTAAAATCTCAGTTCTTTACTGAAATTCCTAAGTTCTCAATCCTTAATTTGTGTTTTATAAAAGGTTTTAAGGTTGTGTTCTTGATCTTGGCTTTTAAATGCAAGATTTGGTTGATTTTGGTAAAAATTCGTATGATCTGTTTAAGCAGTGATTTGAGGTGTCTTGTTGATGTTAAATGAATGTTAAATTGATGAGAAGTTGAGGTTTAATTAATGCAATCCCGGATAGGTTGAATTTCCTAAGTTTTGCTTGAGTATTTGATGGTTTTTGGAGTGATCTTGTTGATCTGTTATAGCTGGAGGTATAAGGACGTGGTTAGATCCTTTTTGGATGTTAATTGATGTTTAAAGATGATTAGATTTGATGGACCATGGCTGGGTAATGTTGTGGATTTGTTTGGATGCATTTTCGGTTGTGTTTGGTAGCCGAAAATGGAGTGTGGATGAGAGCAGCGGGTTTAGGTGCTTTCATTGAAGCTATTAATGCATGATGATGCATTAATCCTCTGCTTTGATGTGTTTAAAACAGGGGAGTCATCTTTGGATCAAAGTGGTGGTGATCCGGAAGCTTGATTGGTGTTTCGGCAAGTGGCGAAACGGAATCGGTGAGTGGATTTTGGTTTCCAGCTTTGAAACCATTGAATTGAAGGTTTGGGAGCTTAGTTTAAGTCTAAGCAACTTAGCTAAGCTCAAGAGTAAGTTTTCGGAAAACTCTCTTGATGATGAGCCATGGATTGGTTGTATGCTATGTGGTTGTTTGCATGTTTTAAATCCTGTTTTGAAAGCATATTTAGCATGTTTATTTGCTGAGATTATAAGCCATGTGTTGAAGGATGCTCAAGGTAAGAGATCCTTGTTTTTGAACATTGTTATAATGTGGTTTGATGCTTAAAAATGCATGATGTTTATGGCTTTGATAAATGCTTTAAAACAGTGGATTATTGTTGTCAATGATGCATATTGGCAAGTGATGGTTAAGGTCACAAAGGTGTTTAAAAGTCCTTGTGTGAGCCTTGTTTATTTTAGAACAACATGGTGGTTAAAAGTCCATGGGTGGTTCTTGGTTAAGATCACCAAGGTGGTTAAAATTCCTTGGGTGAGTCTTGTGTATTTAAGGACAACATGGTGTTTAAAAGTCCATGGTTGGTCCTTGGTTAAGGATACAAAGGTGGTTAAAATTCCTTGTGTATGCCTTGTTATTTAAGAACATCAAGGTGTTTAAAAGTCCTTGGATGATTCTTGTTAAGGACACAAAGGTGTTTAAAAGTCCTTGTGTGGTCCTTGCCATGGTGTTTAAAAGTCCATGGGGTTAAGGACACAATGGTGTTTAAAAGTCCATGTGTGGTCCTTGGAAATTATAAGATCACAATGGTGTTTAAAAGTCCATGTGTGAGTCTTATGTTGAATGTATCACTTGTTGCCAATATGACATGATATGAACTTGAAGCATGAGTTGCTTGATTTAATGCTTATGTGCATGTGCAAATGATGTTGAACTAAGGTTTATACATGTGTTTTATAAGTGCATTATTGTGTGGTTTTAATGAGCATTCCTCACTAAGCTTTTGCTTACGCTCTCTCTTTTCTTAAACCAATAATGCAGAGCATTAAAGTGCATTGAGGGCAGCAAGGGGGACAAGTATCCAAGTGGTGAACAAAGCTCATGTATGGTGAAGGTTTCTTAAACACTATTAGCTTTTGGCATTTGGCAATGGGGGACCTATGTGGATGTTTTGGGAGATGTTTTGGACTCCCTAAGTTGGAATTGTGTTGTTGATAATGTTGGTACTTGTAATTGGCCTTTATGTGGTATGTTTGGTGATTTAATGCTTGAATGGTTTGCTAAGTAGGAAGCATGCCTATAGATTTGGGGATTTCCATAATTGATGCCATGTTGATGTTTGGTTGATGCAATTATGTTCATTGTATGTTGAATGTCTTGCTGGTAAAGTTTGGTGACATTTGGAGCATGTTTGATAAGTCAATTGCATGATAAACCAGCAAATTTTCTGCAATTTGGGCAACCTGTTTCGGAACAGGTGCTACCGTATCGGAACGGGGGCCTGAAATGGCCTGGGCGTTCCGAAACGGGAGGCACTGTTCCGGAACGGTTTGGCCACTGCTAGGCCATGTTTTGGTACCAGTTTCGGAACGGTCCCGCGTTTCGGAACGGGTCTTCCCTGTTCCGAAACACTCGACCGTTGGGCACTGAAACTGATGGTTAAATGTTTTGCAATGTTTGCGTTTTGGTCCTGAAACTTGTTTATGCAATTGTGTGAGTTTGGGATGTCCATTTGAGCTGAAATTTGGCAGAGAAGCATGAAACCTGCCTAATTTCATATTGGTAACTTTAATTTGGATTAAGTCCTTATAATTTTCAATTTGGTCCCTAAAGTTGTAATTTGTGCAATTGAGTCCCTGAATGTTCTCTGATGGTTATGATCTTTGAATATGATGATCTTGTGATTATATCTAGGGATAATGTGCATCTAGACAAGATTAAAAAGAAAAAAAAAAGGGTCGTTAATCAAGGTTGACTTTCGGGTTGACTTTGGTTTTCCCCGTGTAATCTTCTTAATTCGGGTCAACCGTCTAGGCCGGGTTAAGGGGGTTACATTCAAGAGATGTGAGGCGGTTCTCCAAACCCGTCATCCTAGTATCAAAGGTAGTTTCCATGGAAGTGAGACGAGTATTCATGTCCGTACGCAACCCGGTAAATTGCTCATTGAGATAGGTCATGAGAGCATCCATATTGGGTTGTTGGACTTGAGGAGCTTGAGGAGCTTGAGGAGCTTGAGCCTCTTCAAACATGGCGGCGGCTTCCGGTGGTAACTCGGCAACACGTATCCATTCACCATTGAGATAAGTAAATTTTTCCCGAGCAAGAGATCGCTCATCAATACGATCGGTGAGTGGAGTTGGAATGTCATAGGAGCAATCAATATCCTTTTTAACAAAGAAATAGCTCAAAGCCGAACCGTATGTGAAGGAGGTGACATGAGGAGTGTTACGATTTTAAACGAGGTAGACGATCTCCGCGAACATGACTCGAGCTAGATTTGGTCGCTTGGCTTCACGGAAGCACCGAATCCAAAAATCATCCACTTGACGGATGGTGGAATATTTTCCTCCGGAAGGAAGAAACCACCACGACACCATCAAATGTAGAATCCGGTCGTGAGCATTAAGGGCGGTGACGGACCCACTAAGAACATGCCCCATACCATGCTCATCATCAAGGCCTTCATCATCCAACTTGAAAACCTCACAAATAGACTTGACATCAAGGATTATTTTCTTTCCCATAAGATAAGAGCTAATTGCAACAACTTCCCCATTATGACTTATACATCTTGCATTAGCATAGAAAATCAAAACCAAGAGGCGATAGTAAAAACCGGGAATAGAGATAAAATCCATGAAATTCCAACGATGAAGCAAGGGGAGGTATTCAAACTTGAAACGCTCCGAATTGAGAAAAGGGATGGATATTACCCTTTCGGCACGGATCTTGTAATTCTCATATTGACGAAAGTGATTTAGACCCGAATTGCCTTCAAAAGATTGCTCATAGATTGTCAAGTAGTTAGGACGAGCAATCGCTCCAAGGGTGGAGGATTCACCGGCTTGATTAGCCCTTGGCCGCTTCCTCGATGGTTCTTTTGGTGCCATGATCTAAAAGAGAAATTAAGCAAGGGAGATTTCTTCAATTTGAGTAAAAATCAAGGTAAAAGGAATTTAAAAGAAAATTTTTTAAAGAGAAATTTTGAAAAGAAAATTTCAAGAAAAAGTTTGAAGAAAAACAAAGTTTAAAAAAAATCAAAACAGCAAAAAAAATTGGAAAAGAGAAAGAGGGAGATTACCTTGATAGAAACTTGAAGATTTGAAGAGAACTAGCACAAAGATGAGAAAGATAGCACAAAGCCTTGCTTGATTCAAAAACTCTTTTAGGTTTGAGTTGAGATGTGAAAAATATGAAGGAGGAAGTGCCTTTTTATAGGCAAAAACGACTAGGGTTAATTAGGTTTTGAAAAGTTTGAATTTGGGTAAAAGTTGAACTCATTAAAAGCTAATTAAAGCCATCAGCGCAGTCGAGTATCGATACGCCCGTTGGGGTATCGATACGGGGATATAGATGTCATTTCGCAAATATGCACGTTGGAAAAGTCGTATCGAAACGGAGGGGTCCGTATCGAAACGACCCGTATCGATACGGGATGAATCGTATCGATACGCGTGAAGCGAAGAAAATTCTGGGAAACGAAATGAAGAACAGGTATCGATACGCGTACAATAGTATCGATACTGTATGCCCAAAATTACATATTTGGTTCAAAGAACAACCAAAGGCTCGAACTTAACATCTCCTATGAGTATGCAAATGATGTATGAGCAGTTCTAAGCATATTTTAACAGAATCATACTCCCCCTAACTATAGGCATGGAAGAAATTGGGAGTTTAAACATATAAACATGGCATTTCACAAAATCAAGCATATTTAAGCACAAAAGAGGTCCTCAAAGGTCAAGATAGGCTAGCTAGACCTAACTCTCTCCTAAGGGACCAAAAACGCTCTTTGTCTAAGGGTTTTGTAAATATGTCCGCTAATTGATTCAAGGTGTCTACATACTCTATAACCACATCTTCTTTAAGGACATGATCTCTAATAAAATGATGCCTTATTTCTATGTGTTTGGTTCTAGAGTGTTGGATGGGATTTTTAGTTAAACATATTGCACTAGTGTTGTCACATTTTAGGGGTATGGTTTCAACTTTAATTCCATAATCTAAGAGTTGTTGCTTCATCCAAAGGACTTGAGCACAACAACTCCCTAAGGATATGTACTCGGCTTCGTTGGTAGATAAGGCTACACTATTTTTTTTCTTAGAGAACCAAGATATGAGCATACTACCTAAGAATTGGCAAGTTCCCGAAGTACTTTTCCTATCAATTTTGCAACCCCCATAATCCGCATCCGAGTAAGCATGAAGGTTGAAGGTAGAGTCTCTAGGATACCAGAGACCTAAACAAGGAGTGTCTCTAAGGTATCTAAAGATTCTCTTAACGGCTATAAGGTGAGACTCTCTAGGACTAGCTTGAAACCTAGCACACAAGCAAACACTAAACAAGATATTCGGTCTACTTGCGGTAAGGTAAAGCAAAGATCCAATCATAGAACGATAAAGTTTAGAGTCAACACACTTACCTCCTTCATCTTTGTCAAGCTTTGTAGATGAGCTCATAGGAGTGGCTTGAGGCTTTGCATTCTCCAAGCCAAACTTCTTGAGCATATCCTTTATGTATTTTGCTTGGTTGATGAAGGTGTCATCCTTCTTTTGCTTGATTTGGAGTCCCAAAAAGAATGAGAGCTCCCCCATCATGCTCATCTCAAATTCACCTTGCATTAACTTAGCAAACTCTTGACAATGACATTCATTAGTAGAACTAAAAATAATACCATCAACATAAATTTGAACTACTAAGATGTCATTTTTATACATTTTTATAAAAAGTGTAGTGTCCACCTTACCTTTTTCAAATCCTTTTTCAATCAAAAAATTTGAAAGCCTTTCATACCAAGCTCTAGGAGCTTGTTTTAAACCATAAAGAGCTTTGGTAAGTTTGAAAACATGATTTGGAAATTTTGAATCTTCAAAACCCGGTGGTTGTTCCACATACACTTCTTCATTTATAAAACCATTTAAAAATGCGCTTTTAACATCCATTTGAAAAAGCTTGAAATTATGATAACTTGCATATGCAAGCAACATCCTAATGGCTTCCATTCTAGCTACGGGTGCATATGTTTCATCAAAATCTATTCCCTCCTCTTGAGTGTAACCTTGTGCTACAAGTCTAGCTTTATTTCTCACAATGTTATCACTCTCATCTAGTTTGTTCCTAAAGACCCATTTAGTTCCTATTGTAGATTGATTACTAGGCCTATCAACTAATGTCCATACATTACTTCTCTCAAATTGATTTAACTCTTCTTGCATAGCCATAATCCAAAAATCATCTTTCAATGCTTCTTTTATATTTTTAGGCTCTATGCATGAGATAAATGCAACATGATTCATTAATCTAAGAGAAGAACAAGTGGTTACCCCCTTGGATGGATCACCCAAGATTTCACCATCTTTGACATAGTTCAACTCCCTTGGGTATCTCACTTCCTTTTCCTCAATAGCCAAGTCCTTCAAGGCTTCAAGAGGTGGATCTTGTGAGTCCTCTTCCTTTGTTGGAATCTTATCCTCCTTTGAAGTTTGACCTCCATCAAAGGCATTTATGATCCCTACATCATCATCATCACAAGAATCCTTCCTAGGAAGGAGGTTATCATCGAATACAACATGAATAGATTCTTCTACTACTAAAGTTCTTTAGTTAAATACTCGATAGGCTTTAGAGGTTAAAGAGTAACCTATAAAAATGGCTTCATCACTTTTTGCATCAAATTTACCTAAGTTGTCTTTTCTATTATTTAAAACAAAACACTTGCACCCAAAAGGGTGGAAATAGCTAATGTTAGGTTTTTTGGATTTTAAAATCTCATAAGGTGTTTTCTTTAAAATTGGCCTAATCATTACTCGATTTACAATATAACAAGCGGTGTTTGTGGCTTCCGCCCAAAAATATTTAGGTAAATTGTTTTCACAAAGCATAGTTCTAGCCATTTCTTGTAAAGTTCTATTTTTCCTCTCAACTACCACATTTTGTTGAGGAGTTCGAGGAGCCGAAAAATTATGGCTAATACCATTTTCATTTAAAAAATCTTCAAACCCTAAATTTTGAAACTCGGTTCCATGATCACTTCTAATATGAGAAATTTTAAGCTCAAGATCATTTTGGGTTAATTTTGAAAATGTGATGAATTTTTCCAAAGCCTCATCTTTAGTACTTAAAAAGAGAACCCAAGTAAATCTAGAAAAATCATCAACTAGCACAAAAGCATAAGACTTACCACCCAAGCTCATAGTCCTAATTGGCCCAAATAAATCCATGTGAATTAGTTGTAAGCATCTACTAGTAGAAACATCTTTAATGGATTTAAAGGAAGACCTATGTTGTTTACCCTTTGAGCATGCATCACAAATTTTATCATTTGAAAATTTTATTTTGGGTAAACCTCTAACTAGATTTAGAGAGACTAGTTTTTCTAAAACACTTATGCTAGCATGTCCTAGCTTCCTATGCCACAACCATGCATCATTTTCATTTTGAGCAACTAAGCATGCATGAGATGTATGTATGTCATCTAAATGCACCATGTATATGTTTCCTATGCGATGACCTATGAGCATAATATTATTAGATTTAATGTCTACAATTTTGCATCCATTTTTATCAAATAAAACATTAAATCCTTTATCACACAATTGACTTATGCTCAATAAATTGTGTTTAAGACCATCGACATATAAGACATTTTCAATGAGAATGGTAGAGTGATTACCTATGGAGCCAATACCTTTGATGTGGCCTTTGGAGTTGTCACCAAATGTTACTACTCCTCCACTTTTTGGCTTTAGATCCATGAATCGACTCTTGTCTCCGGTCATGTGCCTCGAGCATCCACTATCAAGGTATCATGAGTTTTGACTTTGTGCCTTGGCCTTGTAGCAATGCTCCCCCTACAAACAAAGATATTAAACTTTGGTTTTTGGTACCCAAATCATTTTGGGTCCATAAGTGTTAGCTCCCAAAACCTTGGTTCCCTTAGGAATCCAAGATGACATAGCAATAATATTATTAGATTTTACAAGTTCCTTAGGAACCCATACACTTCTAATTCTTTTAGCTCTACTATGTCTAGGGTAGCTACCTTGTTTGTAGTAGTTAGTCTTTTTCTTAGGTTGGTGTGTTCTAGAGGATTCTCCTACTTCATGCTTGACACTACCAACATTTTTTAAAGACTTTTTGAGCTCATTTAGCTCACCCAACACCTTTTGGTGTTCACAATTACATTGAGACAAAAGATTATTAAGATCAACATTTTCATCTTGAAAGAATTTAAGTTCATCTTTTAATCCTAATATCTTTTTCACAAGTTTAGAATTAGCTTGAGTAAGTGAGTCATTTTTCTCATTTAGTTCTTGAATAATCTTTTTATTCCTAATGACCGACTCCTTATACTTCTAAACTAATTCATCATATACCTCTTGCAACTCATCATATGCATCATTTAATTCTTCATATGAAAAATCTGAAGTAGATGAGTTAGAGGTTACCAAGGAGGAATCTTCCTCAAGTGCCATGGGACAAAGATTAGCCACTTCTTGTTCGTCATCCTCCGATGACTCCTCGTCACTCCAAGTAGCAAGCTTGGCTTTGAGTCTCTTCTTCTTCTCAAAGCCCTTCTTCTTGAGTTGAGGGCACTCCGAATGGATGTGGCCGGGTTGTTTGCACTCAAAGCAAATGATAGGATCCTTTCCTTCTTCTTTGTTCTTCCCTTTGAAGTCTATCTTCCTTTGGATTTTTCTTCCCCGGTTGGACCTCATGAAACATGAGAACCGTTTGGCTATCATAGCCAATTCTTCAAGTTCATCCTCCTCACAAGATGAGCTCTCATCATGTTGTGAAGCTTTAGCCTTGAGAGCTATTCCCATCTTCTTCTTCTTCTCAAACTCAAGCTTCTCTACCCTTTTCTCTTCTTTCTTCTTCTCATCTTCCCTTCCTTGCTTCATGATCTCATGAGTAAGGAGAGAACTCACAAGCTCATCAAGCTTCAATGTCTTCAAGTTCTTTGCTTCGATGATAGCGGTTCTCTTCCCATCCCAAGACTCGGGAAGTGAATAGAGTAGCTTTCGGACAAGCTTGTCTTCCGGTATGATCTCTCCAAAGCCTTTTAGACCATTGACAATCGTGGAGAATCGATCAAACATCTTTGACACCGTCTCATCGGGCTCCATCTTGAAATTTTCATAGCTAAGATTGAGAATCCCAATCTTAGTTTCTTTAACATTATTGGTGCCTTCATAAGTGGTCTCAAGAGTATCCCACACTTCTTTGGCACTTTCAATTGATGAGACCTTTGAGTAGATGTCCGGACCGAAAGCACAAAATAGCATGTGGAGAGCTTTATCATTTACTTGAATCTTTTTCCTCTCCTCTTCACTCATTTCTACTTTCTTCTTTAACACCATCTTGCCTTCACCGTCTTGCTTCAATGGAATGTATGGCCCATCCTCAATGACATCCCACACAAGATAGTCGTTTGACTTGATGAATAGACGCATTCTATTCTTTCAAAAAGAATAGTTATCACCGTTGAAGAAGGGAGGCTTTGTGGTCGATTGTGACTCGTACATGCCGGAACCGGAGGTTGAAGCCATCTCTTGATATTTTGATGATCACACTCTTCCAAGGATCTCCTCTTGTGGTTGTTAATCCTCAAAGAGTTAAGCTCTGATACCAATTGTTGAGTGGATCGCATGATCGATATTGACCAAGAGGGGGGTGAATTGGAAATTTAAAGTTTTGTGGTGGAAATTTGCAAATTAAAAATGATGGACAAGAGATTTAGAGTGGTTCAAGTTCCAAATGAACTCTACATCCACTACCTTAGCTTCACTAAGGATTTGCAACAATTCCACTAAATTGCTCTTCCCCTTTTCTAGGACAAGGA
>OY288267.1:59792201-60008946 GCA_958450335.1 Hibiscus tridactylites | reverse complement strand
GTATCGAAACAGGCTTGGCCGTTTCGATACGGATCGGGATCGTTTCGATACGCCTAATAAGCGTACCGATACCCTTTCAACCACCCCAACGGCTACTTTCCCAACGGTCATTTAAAAATGAACTCGTACCGATACGCCTTCAAGCGTATCGATACGCCCAGGCTAGCAAGAGCCCAACGGCTAGTTTATGATGAAGGTCGTATCGATACGGATCCAAACGTATCGATACGGATGGCTACAGAACAGCATTAATGAAGGGAAATAAAGTCCTCAACGACTCCAAATCATCCCCAACGGCTAGTAACGGCTATAAACTCATCAAGGAGTATAAAAGGGACCTCCAAGCATCTTGTAATGGTTAATGCTTCAATTGTTACAACATTATGATGTCAAAATTTGTCTAGAGCTTAAATTGTTTATTTCTTGCTTAGACAACACTTGTGAGCTTACATTGTTAAATTTGCTCAAGTGTTTAGGTTTTGGGTGAGTGCTTAGAATTGCAAACAAACACCTTTTAGAGGGATTTCTAGTTTGCTAAGTCTTTCTTTGTAAAAGAGAGTGTTTCCTCAAGCTTTGGGTAGAAAGCTTTGAGGGTTGTAAAGGTTGCATCCTTAGCCTAGAAAATGGTACGAAATTCTTAGTGAATTTGTTTGGAAATCCTTAGTGGAGAGCTAAGGTAGTGGATGTAGACCTTGGTTAGAAGGTTGAACCACTATAAATCCTTGAGTCAAATTGCCTATTTTCACCTCCCACTAAAACACCCAATTATCCAACTTCTCCACACTTGGCGAGCAAGAACGGTTGATCGAATCGAGCCCCTAACAACTCAACAATTGGTATCAGAGCTTGGCTCAATCGAAGGGGATTCACATCCTATTGAGAAGATCCGGCAAGCTCGATCAACATTTCTCCAACCGGCTCAATGGCAAAATCAATCGACAAACCGCCCTTCTTCGACGGAAATCACTATGCCCATTGGAAGACAAAGATGAAATTCTTCTTGAAGTCAAGAGATTACAAGCTATGGGACATAGTTGAAGATGGTCCGTTCGTGCCTCAAGGAAGCAAAGCGGAATGGAGTGCCGACGATCGCAAGAAGATGGAGCTTAATTGCAAAGCCTTGCACATGCTCTTTTGTGCATTTGGCCCAACCATCTATGAGAAGATGTCTTCTTGTGAGAGTGCCAATGAGGTATGGGACAAGTTTGAAGTCACATACGAGGGAACCGATGAAGTCAAGGAGACCAAGATTGGGCTCCTAACTTTAGAGTATGAGAACTTCAAGATGGATCCGGAAGAGAACATCGAGAAGATGTTTGATAGGTTCTCCATTATCACCAATGGTCTTAAAGGTTATGGAGAAGCCATCTCGGAAGAGAAGCTTGTCCGAAAGCTCATCTACTCCCTTCCCGAGTCATGGGACTCAAAGAGGACCGCCATCATCGAAGCTAAGAATCTCAAAACCTTGAAGCTTGATGAACTCATGGGGTCTCTTCTCACTCACTAAATAATGAAGAAAAACAAAGAAGATGAGAAGAAGAAAGAAGATATTAGAGCGATGGGAAGAAGAAGATCATGGAGCTAGGCATAAATGCTAGTGCCGTAGCTCTCAAATCCTCCACATGCCGTCATGTAGATTCAAGTGAGAAGGAAAGTGAAGATGAAGAGATGGCCTATCCCTTCAACAAATTTGCCCGGTTCATGAAGAGCAAAATGGAAAAATCCAAGCATGAATCGATGAAGAAGATGAAGGACTCCCACAAATCCAAAAAGAAGGGATCATCTTCAAAACAAGCATATGTGGCCACATGGAGTGATGAAGACTCCACCGATGATGAAGTAGCCCACCTATGCTTGATGGCCCTCAATGAGGGGGAGGTAATTTCTAACTCATCTATTTCAAATTCTTATACATTTGATTAGTTACAAGATGCCTATGATGATTTGCTTTTGGAATTCAAGGCAGCGTTTTCAAGGAACAAAAAGTTGATTTCAAAAATAAAAATTGAAAATGATTTGCTTTCCAAAACAAATCTTGAACTTGAAGCAAAATTGAAAGCTTTTGAACAAAAATGTTTTGATTTACAAAATTTGCTTCTTAAAGTTCAAAAGGAAAAAGATTTGATTTCAAATGAACTTGAAAAGAAAAATAGTTTTGGAAAATCAAATTTTTATGTAAGACAATCTAGTGCCCCTAGATTTGTGAATGGAAAATGTTTTAGAAGTGTTTGGGTCCCAAAAGGACTAACCACTTCAACTAAAAAGGATGAAATTGAAAAATGGATTCCTAAGGGGACTAAATTTTGTGCTACTAATGTCTATGGATCCAAAGCAATTTGGATACCAAAAATTACTTGATTATCTTTTGCTAGGTGTGATGGAGAGTGATCAACAAGTCAAGCTTTGAGGGGGAGCTCCATGCACACATAGGAAAAACACTTGAAGAAGGAAGGTTTCACATCCTCCCTTGAGTTCAAGTGTGGTAAAATCTAGTTGTTTTTGCTTTTATTTGATTAATTTTCATTTAAGTCAACTAGATAATCATATATGTTGAACTAACATTCTTATGATGTTTTGAGTAAGGGGGCCATTTTAAACCAAAATTTTAAGTGTGTCAAATTTTTTATTGTTATTTTGAAACTTAATGTTTTAAATTCTTTTTGATATAACAAAAGGGGGAGAAATGGTTTGAAAAATTGAATTTTCAAATGAATAAGGGGGAGCTTTACTTGATTTCATATATTCAATTTCTTATTCACATTTTTTAAAGTTAAAGGGGGAGAATCCCAAACAATTTTTCAAATGAGTTTTATTATATCAAAAAGGGGGAGATTGTAGAACTAATGTTTTGATATAATAATTGAAAAATGTTTTGGACTAATTTGAAAAGAATTTAAAACTTGGTTTTAAGTCCAAACAACTTGAAATTATGTTTGAGGTATTTTAAAAGGTTTTTGGCAATGTTTTTACTAATTTTAAAGAGCGAAACTTAACTTTTCAAGCTACCCGTATCGATACGGCTGTACCCGTACCGATACCTTTTTGCCCCAGTTTGGTCACTGCCAAAACCCATATCGAAACAGGCTTGGCCGTTTCGATACGGATCGGGATCGTTTCGATACGCCTGGTAAGCGTATCGATCCCCTTTCAACCACCCCAACGGCTACTTTCCCAACGGTCATTTAAAAATGAACCCGTACCGATACGCCATCAAGCGTATTGATACGCCCAGGCTAGCAAGAGCCCAACGGCTAGTTTATGATGAAGGTCGTACCGATACGGATCCAAGCGTATCGATACGGATGGCTGCATAACAGCATTAATGAAGGGAAATAAAGTCCTCAACGGCTCCAAATCATCCCCAACGGCTAGTAACGACTATAAACTCATCAAGGAGTATAAAAGGGACCTCCAAGCATCTTGTAATGGTTAATGCTTCAATTGTTACAACATTATGATGTCAAAATTTGTCTAGAGCTTAAATTGTTTATTTCTTGCTTAGACAACACTTGTGAGCTTACATTGTTAAATTTGCTCAAGTGTTTAGGTTTTGGGTGAGTGCTTAGAATTGCAAACAAACACATTTTAGAGGGATTTCTAGTTTGCTAAGTCTTTCTTTGTAAAAGAGAGTGTTTCCTCAAGCTTTGGGTAGAAAGCTTTGAGGGTTGTAAAGGTTGCCTCCTTAGCCTAGAAAAGGGGACAAAATTCTTAGTGAATTTGTTTGGGAATCCTTAGTGGGGAGCTAAGGTAGTGGATGTAGACATTGGTTAGAAGGTTGAACCACTATAAATCCTTGTGTCAAATTGCCTATTTTTCACCTCCCACTAAAACACCCAATTATCCAACTTCTCCACACTTGGCGAGCAAGAACGGTTGATCGAATCGAGCCCCTAACAACTCAACATTTAGGGATTCAAGGTTTATGGGATTAGGCTTGCACTTTAATTATCAATAATTGTAAGGTTTAGGGGTTGAGGTTTAGGGATTGGGTATATGTTTAAACTTTCAAGTTAAATTTTTAGGGTTATAGGTCTAGTTTATAGGATTAGGCTTGCACTTATTAGTTTTTGCAAGATTTAGGGTTCGAGATTTGGGTAAGGGGTATATGTTTTAAGTTAAATATTTATGGTTATGACATATGGGTCTAGTTTAAGGGATTATGCTTACACTTATTAGTATTTGTATGATTTAGGGTTTGAGGTTTGGGGTTAGCGGTATATGTTTCAAGTTAATATTTAGGGTGATGGGTCTAGTTTAGGGATTTATGATTTAGGGGATTAGACTTGCACTTTAATTATTAGTAATTGTAAGGTTTATGGGTTTAGATTTAGGGTTTATGGGTATATGTGTTTGAGTCGAGTGTTTAGAATTTCGGTTATGAGATTAGTTTAGTGATTAAGGGATTTGGGGATAGTCTTGCACTTTAAATATTAGTGATGGTAAGATTTAGGGATTAAGGTTTGGGGTTTAGGGTCAAATGTGTCAAGTTGAGTGTTTGGGGTTATGAGATTAGTTTAGGGATTGGGGTTTATTTTTGTTCATATTAGTCCCTAATTTTTAACTGAATTAACCTCAATTTATTTCAAAATTTTCTAATCTAGTCCAATGTTCTAAATATGATGATACTTTTGTTCATTATAGTCCCTAAACTTTATTTTTAGTCTAAATTGACTCGTATATATTTATATTTTTGCTAATTTAGTCGAATAATATTTTTGTTTATTCTAATCCCTACAATTTAATTTTTAGTCAAAATTATCCCATATTTATTTATATTTTTTCAATTTAGTACAATTTATTCTAGTCTATAAAAATAACTTTTTAGTCTAAATTGTTCCTTATTTATTATTTTGATAATTTAATCTAAATGTTTTTTAAAAAATATACACGCCGTTTTTTAGGGTGGCCCGCCCAAATCCTTAGAAAAAACAGTACCAAATAAATGAAATAATGTCCAACTCCATGTGTCCAATCTCGTGATAGGCTCATAGGCATGCCAATTGCCTTATCATGATATCTATTTCAAAACTTAAATTAAAAGAACCAACCAAACGGTCATTTTTAATTCTTTTTAGAATTATTTATACTTTAGGTCATTACTACTTTAGGAGCTTTATACTTAGGTTTTTTTTCTTATTTTTTAATTTTAGTTTGGTTCATTTTAGTCCCAATTTTATTTTAATTTCCTTAGGATTTATAGTTTAAGATTTATGATTTATAAGTTTACAATTTAAGGTTTACGGTTTAATCCTAATATTAGACTATTAGTAAATGTTAGATTCATTTTAAGGTTTAGAGTTCACAAATTAAGGGTTAAAGTTTATGATTTACCATTTAAGGTTTTTCATTTTTTTACTTTAGCTTTAAAAAAACAAAATAAATCCAATAGACTGATTAATGAATTCAAAATTTTGGTAAATAAATTTTGAAATGCTTTTCTAGTTTTTTTCTAGAATGTTAGTCGGTCGGTCAAATTTTTTTCGAATATGTTCTTGAGTTCATTCGAGACGTGAGCAAAACTCAAATTGGAGAAGGATATGGTTCATGGGTTCACGATTTAATTCATTTTGGTCTTAATTTCAGTTTAGTTTTAGTTTGATTCATTTTAATCTAAATTTTTATTCTTTAATTTTAATTTAATTTATTTTAGTCTTAATTTTAATTTAATATTTTTATTCATTACAATCTCTCAAACTTTATTTTTATTTCAAATTGACCCCTATTATTACCCTCAAAGCAAATTCCTAATTAAACTTAATATGATTCATGTTCGTGAAAGACATTAAATAATTCACTCAAAATGACACACCCAACCTAAAGTCTATCGACTATTTGTACCAAACTCAAACTTAATATGAATTCGAAACTCAATTAACCCGACCTAAAATGAAACCGACTTGAAATGAACCGACCTGAAGTCTACCTGAACCCAAATTAACCACTCAATTAATTGATTCAAACCCGAACCATCTTGAACAGATCTGAATTAAAGCCAGCCCGAAATGAACCCGACCAAAAATTAACCTGCATCCGACCCGAATTAAGTCAAAACATCAAATCGACCTAAAATTACATGTATCCAATTTGACCCGACCTGAAACCCATCCAATTATGTTTTTACATCCCTAAATCAATTGATGCAACACGTGACGCAAGTTTCACAGTAAATTCAATTTTATGTCAACCAAAGAATCCATCTCCTGCACTGGAAGTCCAAGTCATGAAAATTATAAGGGAAAAAAGGCTTTCAATGGTAAGATAACAGAATCCACCTATCATGGCTACCTGTTGGCTTGTACACAAACTTGCTAGCTCGGACACTTCTTGCTATGAAGAAAAGAGAATGTGAAGTATGGTTCTTGAGATAGCTAAAAGGTTAATGAGGAACAATAACAAGTGTATAAAAGGGGCAGAAACTGAAGCTTCTGACTGCAAAAAATTGAACTTTAACAAGCTACCCTAAAAGACATGCAATGACGCAAACATCTGCTACTTGACACCGTTATCTATCTTCACAAATGAGGCTCTCTTTAACTGTACTATTGTAAGATTTGTTGCAAAGGGGATGTGTCCAAACTATATGCTATAAATCTAGGATCAACACTTGCACATCCGTTAAGGCCAAAATCCACATTATTCATCTTCCAACCTCGCATATTACGTGTACAAAGATGCTTCCTAATGTTATTTCCGATGTCACAAAAGCAAGTGTTTCACTTTAAACAATACACATTCTACCAAGTGAACTAGAAATTTGATTAAACCCACAAGAAATGCCATATCAAGATGCTAGATTATCAACAACACAAACAAGATCATGCTCTCAAACTAATCAACCTTTGAGAGTAACAAACTACAGAATCGGTACAGTAGCCAAGTTAACCATTGTCCAAGCACCAGATATCATGTAAACCAATTGAATCTTTCCAGGGCAATGGATTATCCAAAAAAAATACATAGCTGGGATTATTAATTAGTTTAAAACCAGCTTGCAATTAATAGGAGCAAATTAACCACAGTTGTACATAATCACAAACAATGCAGATAAAATTTGCATCTGAGGATTCAATCATTCTAAAGACCCAACAAAAATTCTGTATGCTTCTGACTGAAGAAAGACAACCAATCATTCTTATTATCAAGATCAATACGAAGAATTGGCAGAGAATTAAACCAGAAACTCAACATGGTTTCACATCATAACACCAACATGTACACAGAGGATAAACATCAAGGCAACATTTTCGTCACTGTCATTATCATAGGTTCAAAGAAATAGTTTGGATACCAGCAAACAAGACAGCAATGGCACTCGGTACAAGTTTCAACTTTAAAAACATGAACCAGTACACCAAGAACAGACTTGCAGTCACAATAATAGCTGAAAGAAAGAAGATTTCATAAAGGTCTAACAATTTGAAACCAAGAAAAAAAAAGAGTATCTCCTCCTTTAGGAATAAAATAAATCATATCCCAAAACCAAATACAGCTCGTATCTTATTGAAAATAAGGTCCCTCCATCCTCTCTCGGTGTTCTCCGCAACAGTTGAATTACCATATCTGCATCACAAACAAATCAACACAGAAACAAGATAAATAACCCGATTCTAACAATAACAAATAAGCCATATTGGGTTATTAAAAACCAACCTATCCTCCTCAGGAACATCTGAATGCGTGAGTTTGATTATAGTAACCCCAGGCTCAGGCTCATCAAAAACAAGTCTTACCTGCAACAACAATAACAACATCCTATTAAACAAAAGGCATAATCAAACCCCTAATGTATTCCCAAAAGCTTAAGAAACAGACGAAAGTGGAATCCATTGAGCTTACTGTAGAATCAACCCCGTCAGGCCAACTCCCAAATCTCCATCTCTGGGCAATCAACTTCCCTTCTTGCAACTCCAAGTTAATACCAGTAACCGATCCATCAAAAATACTAAATTGGCCACCAACTTCTTTACTTATCCTAGCATTACTCTGAGTAAACCCTTTCCATCTATTCTCATCCATCAAAATCTCAAACATATCCTTAGCTCTACAATTGAACTTCTCCGACATCGTAATCGTCTTACACCCTTTCTTCCCTTCCTTTTTCCCTTCTTTTTTCGCGTCCTTCTCCACCGCAGCTTTCTCCTTAGACACCACAGCTGAACTACTATTACTAGTGCTATTGTTTTTGGGAGCCAATTTCTTAGCTTCCAATTCATCTTTAACGGGGCCACCATTTGCCATAGCTTTAACATAATCCCTCACTTTCTCCAAAACCAAAGGCTTCCCTTTAGCCAACATCGCTTCCTTCAACGTTTTACCAATGGGTCCTTCGTCTTTAACCGTAACCCTAACATCCGGATCCTCGTCAGCATTCTCATCCGCAATATACGGAATCTCAACATTACCTTCAGCTTTCAACAAAGTCTTCCCTTCCCCGTCTTTGGCTTCCCCTTCCCAAGATAAATTCAAACTGACCTCATATCCGGGAATAATCTTGCCCTTCCGGATATTAACATAAGCTTCACCATCGACCTTTTCCACCTTCTTGATCTTGATGTAGAGATTGCCTTGGCCGTTAAGGACGGGGAGATCCGAAAGCGATTTGGTGAAGAAAGTTTTGGACCAGGGGAGGCAATCGGTTTCTGCCCAGTGCCAGTTATGGACGTTGGCACCATCGGCTCTTTCCTCCACGATCCAGCGCTTGTCGCCTTCGCCGTACTTCGCCATTGATGTGAAAGAGAAGATAAGAAGAGTGTGAATTAGGTATTGCGAGATCAGGGCTGCTGCTGTGTTACAAAGAGGCGTTGATCGAATGGGAAATTTAAAAGAAGCAGCAGGTGATAAAATGAAAGGGTTTGCTCTGGTGGTGGAAAACTCTAGAATGTGGGATTGGACTCTACAAATAATTTGGTTTTGGAAGGATCTAGAAGATGGAGGAATCCCCTCTATTTTAGGGTTTCCTACTCTGATGTTCAACCAAATTTAGTTTTATTCATTCTGTCACTCAATTTTTAGAGGTTTTTGTTTTTGTCACTAAATTATAAGAAATTTTCAATTTTGAATTTTGCTCATTAAATTCACTTGGACGTCATTTGAAAAAAAGAAATACAAGAACACTGAAAATATTTTACTAAATTTACTTGGAACATGCCGCCCTCAAAGTCTCAAACTTAGATTTTCATACTCCTCTTTGATTTATTGGTGTTAGAGTATTTGCTTCTAAATTTGAACAGTGAAGAGGTTGAGAAAGACAATAAAAACAGTGTATCTCGATTTTATGTCGATCATACAATAGATAATGGGGTGAGCAAAACTCGACTCGACTCAAAAAAATTGAAATTTTCAACTTGACTCGACTCGAATTCTTTTTAAATAAAGTTTGAATTGTAAAATAGAAATTCGAATAACTCGAAATTTGTAGTAATAAGTAGATTTATTTTTAAATTTGCATAAGTCCTTCAATTTTTCCTGATATATATATATATATATATATATATATATATATATATATATATATATAAAGAAATATATGCCACATATGAAAAATATATGAAGAAATATAAATGCATATCTTATATGATTAGAAAAAGTCGTTTAATTTGGAATCAAATCGTACTATAACATGATAAATAATTACAATTAAATTTGTATAGGTAATCGAAAACTCGACTCGAATTTTATAAACTTGATTCAAATCAAAAAAAATTCAAATAAAATTTGAATTGTAAAATATGACGCGTCAACTCAAATAACTAAAAAAATTATACGACTTGATCGAACGCTCACTCCTAATAAATATTATAGATCTAACCAAGATAAAGTTGAAGGTTTGATTTAAATTTCAAGTAAAAGCAAACTAATAAAAAGAAAGAGGGAAGAAAAGCAAACTAGTAAATGAAAAAGGCATATACTGCACTGTTTTGGACGGTGTTAAAACATTAACGTATGAGTGACTTAACAAATAAAATTCAAAAGTTTAATGATCAAATTGATTTTTTTTTATAGCTAAATGACCAAAATAAAAATATAAGCCTTGTTTGGTAAATAGCGATTTGAGATAAAATTAGAGGTTTGACCGATCAAATCCGTTAATTTAGATGTTTGATAAATATCGGATTGAGATGAAACCTCAAAATTTGAAAAAGCTACTAATAAGAGCATTTTGAAATTAGAGGTTTTGACATAAGAGTTATAAAGATTTTTTTTTACTTAACAATTATAAAAAAATCTCTGAATATTCTAAATTTAACTTTTTCTATTTTAATTCTTCACCCTCACGTATTTATGTTATGACATCTGTAAATTAATATTTTATTTTCACACATTTATATTTGTATTTAAATTTAATAATTAATTAAATTGTATTAAAATAAATATATAAATAATAAATTAATATATAGACCCTTTAAATATGCTTAGTAATATTATATTATTTCCAATAAAATCATACGGTTTGTCTGAGAAAAAAATGTTATTTATAAAAATTAGTTTTCATAATTTAATTAATATAAAAATATTGATAAATAATAAATTATTCAAACAAGTATCGAATATAATCATGTCCTTATGTCATTTGGCTTGTTTAAATAATCAAACAGCTATCAGTTAATTTTACCAAACACTTTTATACAATGAGATAATACAATTCGCTAGTCAAATCAGCTAATACAATTAACAATCAACTAATGTAATTCGCTGTCAACTATCCACTAATTGTCAAACATACTAAAAAGTTGGGTGACAAAAATATACTACTATGTTATCCTTTATTTAATAAGATTAAAATATCACGTAAATAATTATAAATCACTTATCATATATGTACGCGAAACATCTCCTAACCATTTGCCCCAAAACTTTAATACGTTTTAATTGAATTCGTAAACTGTCAATATTGTTTAGAATGACTCATTTTGCTTGTTTAGGAATTAGTTTAAGCATTAAATACTAGTTTAGATATGATGTGGAATAATTAGGGTTTTTATGATGTGGAATAATTAGGGTTTTCTCTTTTTTTCTTAATGTCGTCGTTCTCTCTCTTTCGTTCGAATATAGGCCGGCGGCGATAATAACTTTCGGGCTATTTGTCGACCGCCGGTCACTTTCTTTCATTTATTTGTTTTGTTATTTAATTTTCAGTCTTTTTAATTTAATAAATTTGTCTTTATAACAAATTTTTTCTTACCGTTTGGTACGTTTTTCTGCTTTTTAGCATGTTTTTCTGTCTTTTGGCACGTTTTTCTATTATTTATTTTCTATCAGGGTTGATTTAATGACGCCACGACTGATCAAGATGGCGATTATTTGTAATCATGTTGATCTTCCCTGCTATGGACCTTCGGTTTGAATTTGGATATGCGGTTTGCGCTTGTGAAGACTTTCTCAGGTGCTCGGCTCTAATTTGCGTTTTCTCGGTGGTCCATCAATAGCTTCATCCCCTTTTGTGGTTCGTTTTACCGATGCAGTCAAGTTTCGTATCTATTTTCGATCGAGTATTTGGATGGGTTTATAACGTTTTCATGTATGGTTCATGTCTGATCTAAAGTGGCTAGTTTTAGGAGGAAGTCCAAATTATGTATTTAGTCTACAATGATAGTTTGTAAACCCTTACTGTAATTTTAGGTATTTTCTCGTTAATAAAATTAGCGGCTTATTTTTTAAAAAAATATGATGTGGAATATATATATATATATATATATCACATATGCACATGAAACATCAACATTTAAAATTGAGATGCAAAAAATAGACTGTGAAATTAAAATTTAACAGTGATATCTCCTTTATTTAGCACATAAGATCTAAATTGTTCACGTAATAGTGTACAATATTTAAATTTGATCCATGTGTTTTATATATATCATACGTTAAATATAAGTTGGCGTTTAACGCCCAAGTTGATGGCCATACTAACAGAATGACTTTGATTGAAATTGCATTGATAATGTAATACCCTAAAATTTTGATTAGTGACTAAAATGAATAGAATGAAAGTTTGGTTGCAAAAGAAAAAATTTAGGAAAAGTTTGAGTCCTTATATGTTAGTTTACCGGAAATAATTTTTATCTTGTAAATAAATAGTTTACCTATGAGAAGTGGGTTGTAAATGAAGATATGGGATTAACCTAGGATTTTGGTTAAAGGGAATTAATTGTTAATGTTTTTGAGAATTTTCGAATAACTGAATTGAATAAAAATTTAAAAAAATAATTTTAGCCATTGGATTCAAGGGCAATGTCATTTCACATGCTTTATTATTTTAAGATTTAATATAGACCATTGGATTTAAGTTAATTTTCATGTTAAATCTTAACCATTGGATTTAAAAAGATTAGATTAGTATTAAAAGTTCTTACAAGGTTAAAGTTGTAAACTACTAACTCAAGCTTTAATCTTGGTCATTAGGAAAAGAGTATTTAAAGCATAGCTTAAGGGTTCAATAAGCCCTTAAACTTTTACAAAAAAAAAATCAATTAAGCCCCTAAATTTTGTTTGCACTCAATAAGCCCTCAAACTCAAGAAAAAAATCAATTTGGCCCTTTGACCAACATTGACAGTTAACTTTAACAGTTTATTTTTTTGAACAAAATTCTTTTGACACGTTCCGCAATATGATAATGCCACATGTCATTTCTATGAATTTTTAAAAAATATCTAAAAACAAAAAAATCTATTTTTTAAAAAAAATCTGGGAAATTGTAAAAAACATTTTAAAAATATAAAAAAATTAAATTTCGAAATTTATTTAAAAATAATAATTTTCAAAATATTAAAGTATTTTAAAAAATAAAAGAATTAAATATTATTATACAAGTATAAAAATAATTTGAAAAAATAACAGTTTTTACTATTTTTATTTTATTTTGTTAAAAATATTTTAATATTTTGAAAATTTATTATTTGTTATTTTTAGATAAATTTCGAAATTAAAAATGTTTTTTTATAATTTTAAAATAATTTTAAAAAAAATTTAGAATTTTTTTCTTATGTTTTTTATATATTTTTAAAAAATTAAAATTTAAAAATTCCTAAAAACGAGAAGTGGCATTATCATGTTGTGACACATGTCAAAATAATTTAAAAAAACCATTAAAGTTAACGGTCAAGGTTGGTCAAAGGGCCAAATTAATTTTTTTTTCTTGAGTTTGAGGGCTTAATTGAGTGCAAAATAAGTTTAAAGGCTTAATTGATATTTTACAAAAATTTAGGGACTTATTAAACCCTTAAGCCTTAAAGCATTTACAATTCATGGAGCTCCACTTTTAAAATTTAACATTCAACTCAAATATTACAGAATTTTCAAATAAGAGTTACAAACTTGACAATAGAGTCCTACGAATACATAGCTTAAAAGATCTAAGTATTATACTCCATTTTAAGTCGATGAGCTGAAATCTTACTCCGATTGTGATCCTTAATTGTTGTGTTCTCATCCTACTAACATGTGAACATAAACAACAAATTTGAACGTTCAGCTTACAAAGCTGGGACCGTTTCGGAACGGCTTGGTCTCCCTTTTCAAATGGAGCCCGCGTTTTGAAACGGGCAAACCTGTTTCGAAACGCAGGCAGTTAAAACACTTGAATGGCCCCTTCAAAGGTTCTCGAATGTTGTATCTGAGTCCCAAAGCTTGTATGCTTCCTTGTTAAGTTTATATGTGACCTTTATGATGGTTTTGCCGCGAATGCATGCAATTTGACTAACAACTATATGGTAAGTTTAAATTAATGTGTGCCCTCTGCTCGTTCGTATTTATACTCGCTCATCCGTTGTTGTCTACTCACCTAGGGTTCATTGCGGTATCTAGTCAAGATAAAAAAAATAAAAAAAGGGTTGCTAATCGTAGTGAGGCCTTAGCGGGTTTCGCTTCGGTTTTCCCCGTGTAACCCGTTCGGTCCAGTCTATTGGCTAGGCTGGGACGATGGGGCTACATTTGGTGGTATCAGAGCCTCGGTTACGAGGTCTCTTAGGAAGGCAAGTCAGGTAAGTTGGTTTGTTATGTTTGTTTTCTATTGCACGATGTATGAAAGCTTGCTAAGTGTTGTTATTGAAAAATGGTTTTGGTTTAAAGAGCTGAGAACTTGGGTCTGTGCCCTTGCTAACCTAATGTTTTCTTGTATGTGATGTGTTTGTTGTTTAGATTTCATTTCTCTATGGTAAGACCGAGAGGACGACCTAGAGTGGGTGACCAGGCACCTAGGGATGAACCTCTTGTTCCTCCTGCTCCCGATGGTAATGGAGCGGGTGGCGAGGGTAATGTGCCTCAGGCTGGTGCGCAAGTTGGAGGTGATGGTAATGGACCTTAGGTCGGTGCAAATGTTGGGGGTAATGGAGCTCAGGCAGGTCAGGGTCAGGCAGGTGCGGACATGACCCATTTGATTCAGAGTATAGCCGGGGCTTTTCAAACAACCTTAGTCGGTATGCATGTTGCAGCACCACCTTAGGGTGCGGGGACTGGTTTACCCCTTGAGAGACTCCGTAGTTTGGGTGGAGTTGAGTTCCGTGATTTGACTCCTGAGGGTTCAGAAGCTTGACTCGAGAGTACTACGCGCATCTTGGGTCAGATGGAGTGCTCAGACACTCGTAAGTTGGGTTGTGTTGTCTCCTTGCTTTAGAGAAAGACGAATGCTTGGTGGATCACCATTACTTCGGGTATGGCCGAAGCGGATGCCACTTGGGAATTCTTCAGAAATGCCTTTAAGAAGAAGTATCTCGGAGTCTGATATCAGGATGAAAAGAAGAGAGAGTTAATGGCATTGGTTCAGGGTAGCAAGACGGCGTCCGAGTACGAGGTTCAGTTTGTGAGGTTGAGCCAGTATGCTCTCGAGTTGGTTCCCAGTGAGAGGGAACGGTGTGAGCGTTTCCGATATGGGTTGACTAGAGATGTGAAGACTTATATGCTTGCCTCTGACTACACCGAGTTTGATGTTTTGGTCTCTAGGGCCAAGGATATTGAGCAGAACTTAGGCTCGAGTGCTCGTGCTACTGGGTCCGGTTCCGGGAAGAGACATGCGGATTAGGATAGAGATCTTGCCAAGAGGCATAGAGATAGGAGGTATCATCCCGATTTGAGGCATAGGGTGGTAACCATGGGCGGGGCCATCAAGGCCAAGGAGCTTTTGTTCACACTACTAAGTGCACTAGATGCGGGAGACGCCATCAGGGCAAGTGTATGGGTACCTTTGGGGTATGTTGGAACTGTGGTTCCCGAGATCATTTGAGGCATAACTGTCCATACCTGGCTAGGGGCAGACCGACTCCAACTAGGGGTTTTGAGCATCAAAGAGGTTGTGGGCGCGGTCGTGGTAACTTTCAGCCGAGGAACGATGATCAGAGGAACTTAGCTCATGTAGTGGCAGTCCAGCTCGAGGTTGGAGGACCGGCTAGAGTGTATGCACAGCGAGAGGTTGAGAATGACACGGATGTCATTGCAGGTAATTTTTCGATACAGTCTTTGACTTTTCTTACTTTGATAGATTCGGGTTCGACACATTCATATATCTTGGGTGAACATGCGAGGTCCCTAGGTCTATCGTGTGAGTGGTTATAGGTAAGTGTAAATGTTACTAGCTTTTTCGGTGATAATGTGGTAGTTAGGAAGATGTATAGGAGGTGCCCCTTGATGATTCAGGGTCATGTGTTTCCGGTTGACATAATGTAGTTACTGTTCTATGGTTTCGATGTGATTTTGGGCATGTATTGGCTTGCAGAACATAGAGCTAGGGTAGATTTTGAGACCAAGAGGGTCTCCTTGAGGCTTACGGATGATTTTGAAGTTGTAGTAGTTGGCGAGAACAGTAAGTTCTTATCCAATGTTGTTTCTGCTTTAGAAGCTCAGAGGTTGATGGATTCGGGTAGTCAGGCGTACTTGGCTTATGTGATGAATCTGAATATGAGTGAGGTTAGACTGCAAGACATCAGAGTAGTTTGTGATTTTTCGATTGTTTTTCCGGAAGAGTTGTCGGGTTTGCTTCCAGATAGATAAGTTGAGTTTGCTATTGAGACGTATTCTGATTCTGCACCTGTGTCTATCGCTCCGTATAGAATGGCACCGAAAGAGTTGAAAGAGTTGAAGACTCAGCTTCAGGAGTTGTCGGATAGAGGTTTAATTAGGCCTAGTATTTCTCCGTGGGGTTCTTCGGTTTTGTTTGTCAAGAAAAATGACGGTAGTATGAGGATGTGTATAGATTATAGGGAGTTGAACAAGGTAATAGTGAAGAACAAGTATCCTTTTGCCTTGGATAGATGACTTTCTTGATCAGTTGATAGGAGCTTCAGTGTTTTCGAAGATTGATTTGAGATCTGGTTACTATCAATTGAAAGTGAAAGATGTGGACATACCGAAGACAGCCTTCCGTACACGTTATGGGCACTATGAGTTCTTGGTAATGCCTTTCGGTTTGACTAATGCTCCAGCTGCATTTATGGATATGATGAACCGAGTGTTCCACGAGTTTTTGGATAGGTTTGTGGTAGTGTTCATAGACGATATCTTAGTGTACTCTAGGACCGAGGAAGAGCATGATGAGCATTTTCGGCTAGTACTTCAAACTTTGCTTGAGAATCGGTTGTATGCCAAGTTTAGTAAATGCGAGTTTTGGATTAGGGAGGTAGTCTTCCTAGGTCATGTGATCTCGGTCAATAGAATTAGTGTAGATCCCAAGAAGATAGAGGCCATAGTGGGTTGGAAACAACCGAAGTCAGTGACTGAAATTCGTAGTTTCCTAGGCTTGGCGGGGTATTATCGAAGATTTGTCGAAGGATTTTCGATGATTGCGGCACCTTTGACTAACTTGCTTCAGAAGAATATTTCGTATGAGTGGTCAGATGCAAGACATCAAGCGTTTGAAAAGTTGAAGAAGGCTCTGACCGAAGCTCCTATCTTGATTCAGCCTGAACCGGGAAAAGAGTTTGTGATTTTCAGTGATGCTTCGTGTATAGGTTTAGGTTGTGTGCTTATGCAATGAGGTAAGGTTGTAGCTTATGCTTCGATACAGTTGAAGGATCACAAGAATAACTACCCCACTCATGATATAGAGTTAGTCGCAGTAGTGTTTGCTTTGAAGATTTGGAGACACCATCTTTATGGTGAGAAGTGCACCGTTTATACCGACCACAAGAGTTGAAGTACTTGATGTCTCAGAGGGAGTTGAATCTTAGACAGCGTAGGTGGATAGAACTTCTTAAGGACTATGACCTTACGATAGAGTAGCATCCGGGTAAGGCAAATGTAGTGGCCGATGCTTTGAGTAGAAAAGTGGCAGTTGAGTTGCGAGCTATGTTTGCGAGATTGAGTGTGTCACGAGATGGCGGTTTGATAGCCGAGTTGCAAGTTAAACCGTCGTTGGATCAGTTGATTCGAGAGAAATAGTTGCAAGATGAGTCTTTGGCACCTCACATGCAAGATATAGCCGAGGATAGGCCTACAGATTTTTGCTTTGGTGAGAACGAGATCCTATGTTTCAAGGATAGGATAATAGTTCCGGAAGATGCCGAGTTAAGGCGTACTATCTTGAATGAAGCCCATAATAGTCCTTTTTCTATGAATCCAGGTAGTACAAAAATGTATCGTGGTTTAAAAGAAGAGTACTACTGGGTAGGGTTGAAGAAGGATGTGGCCGAGTATGTGAGTAAGTGTATGGTATGTCAGAGAGTTAAAGTCGAGCATCAGTTTCCTTCAGGTTTGTTGTAGCCGTTGAGGATTCCGGAATGGAAGTGGGAACATATTACCATGGACTTTGTGTCGGGTTTACCGTTGACTCCTTCAAAGAAATATTTAGTGTGGGTGATAGTCGATAGATTTACTAAGTGTGCTCATTCCGTACCTGTTCATACTACCTACACCTTAGATAAGTTGGCAGATATGTACATTAGTGAGATAGTGAGACTGCATGGGGTATCAAAATCAATTGTATCAGACCGAGATCCGAGGTTTAAAGCTCGATTTTAGGAGTGTTTGCATCGTGCCTTGTGTACTTGGTTGAACTTCAGTACTTCGTATCATCCGTAGTCAGATGGTCAGTCAGGGAGAGTTATTTAGGTGTTGGAGGACATGTTGTGGTGATGTATCATCGACTTTCAGGATTCTTGGGAGAAGCACCTACCGTTAGTAGAGTTTGCGTACAATAACAGTTATCAAGCTAGTATTCAGATGGCACCGTATGAAGCTCTGTATGGTAGGAGGTGTAGAACACCTATTTGTTGGGTCGAGGCCGGACAGAAGCTTGTACTGATGCCCGACTTGCTTAAGGGCACTATCGAGAAGGTAAAGTCGATCTGTGATCGTTTGAAGGCAGCTTCTGACTAACAAAAGTCGTATGCCGATTTGAAGAGAAGGGATATAGAGTATGCTGTGGGCGATAAATTATTTTTGAAAGTCTCACCTTGGAAGAAGGTGGTGAGGTTTCGTAGGAAGGGTAAGTTGAGTTCGAGATTCATTGGACCTTACGAGGTAGTTGAGAGGACCGGTCTCATTGCGTATATATTGAGACTCCCGACTGAGTTAAAGAAGATTCACAATGTGTTCCACGTTTCTATGATTCGGAAGTATAGATCGGATCTGTCTCACATAATGCAGTGGAAGAGATTGAGTTAAACCCCGACTTGTCATATGATGAAGAGCCGGTTGAGATTCTTTCTTCATACAAGAAAGTGTTGCGTGGGAGGTCTATCGAGTTAGTCAATGTTTTATGGAGACACTGAGGTGTGGAGGAGGCTACTTGGGAGAGGAAGGAAGACATTGAGAAACGTTTTCCGTATCTTTTTCCGTCAGGTAATTTTGGGGACGAAATTCCTTAAGTGGGGGGAGAATTGTAACGCCCCGGTTTAGGGCCCGTGAGTTTATCGATTTTAATCTAGGATTAGTCAGGGTTAAAATTAGAATTAAAATGATGATTTTATAAAAATTACATTTCATTACGAAAATGCCATTAATGAAAATTGAAAAAGGTTTTTTTATCTCACTTTCCAAAATCAAAAAGAAAGTTATCATCTTCTTCATCAAACAGAAAGCTCAAAACCTTTCAAGAGCAAGCTTTCTTCATCAAACCTCCTTTTGTGGTGATTTCTTCAAGGTAAATGTCTTAAACCATTAGCTTTTACTAGATTAAGATAGATTTCAACTTAGTTTTTTATTTACCCAATGATTACTAAGTTTTCCCTAAAACCCACTATTTCGAAAATGGTAATTCTTAATGATTTTCGTGTGGGTATTCTAATGAAATGTTTAAGGGTGTTTTTAATTATGCTTGGGTGTCTTAAAAATGTTAAAATGATGGCTAATGGTGAGAAACCCGAAATGGGTATAAAAATGAGATTTTTATGTTGAAAATATTAAGTTTTTGGGTTGATTTTAGGTTGAAAACGTTGTTGGTGGTTCCCTTGATGTTGGGGAATGTTTCTAGATGATTTTGGATGTTCTTTGATGGTTGAAATGGATGATTTCAGTGTGGGGTTAGTTTAGAACGAAAATGGAGAAGTTTGGATGAAATTTGTGTTCGAATCGATGTGTTTTGGTTGCAAGATTGAGTTTCTGGGTTGTTGCCGGTTTACAAGTGTATTGGTGTCCTAATAGTTTGTTTTGGGTTGCTTAAAATAGAAGAATCGGGTTTGGGTGCTTTGGGCGCGATACTGGATTCTACGGAGGCTTGAGAACGGTGTTTCGGCTTTCGTTGGGCTTAATCGGTGAGTGGAAACTGTTTTGAGACTTTAAATGCGTTCAGTGAAGGTTGTTGGGGTTTGGGTGGAGTCTTAGAGACTAACCTAGAACCGAGTGTAAGTGTATCTATTCTCGTTTGTTTGGTTGATTATGAGCATTCTCGGTTATGTGTGTTGTGGTGTTTTGGATTGTTTTTACTCTTCGTTAATGTTGTTGTGTAGTTGTTGTTGGTGTCGAGCCTCATGTGATAGTTGTCGTTACTACGGTGATGTGTAGTCCCACTGGTAGTGACTAGTAGAAGAGTACGATGATGTGTAGTCCCATCGGAAAACTACTAGTTGAACGGTGATGTGTAGTCCCACTGGGTTTTGGTTATGCATGTGCATACCATGTATTGTGATGATTGTGTTTCATTACGTCTTTCCTTAAATAGTTTTGCTTTAAATCTAAGATTTACGTTTTAAAAACTACATTGTTGTTGTGTTTTAGAGCTCCGCTCACTAAGCTTTAAGCTTAGGCTCTCTTCTTTTCCAACAATGCAGATCGTTAGTGGCTTGGGAGGCAAGTGGGCAAGGGAGGAGTTTCTCGGAGTTCTCGGGTAGCTCAAAGTATGGTTTATGTTTTGTAATAGCACTTAGACAATGAGGTTGCTAGATTTGTAAGTTAAGGAGTTGGTGTTCAAACTCCTATACTTGCTTTGTTTATGTTTCAAGCATGTTTTAAGTGGTGATATTATGTTAAATTGAGAGTTGATGTGGCCATGTATGAATTGCTATGCATATTGACTTGTTAGTGGTTTTTGAGACTAAGTGTTCTTGTGAGCTTTGGGCTTGATTTCCATTTTGGTGCTTGAATGCATGTCTAAAGAGGCGATTAGGGTACCTTGCATCTAGAATGTATGTATGATATGTTGCCATGTGGTTTTTGATGATTCGGGACAAGTTTGGGGACGTTTGGAGGTGTCAAAGTATGATTTCGGGCCTATATGTGTACAGGCGTTTCGAAACGCTCGATGCAGTTTTGGAACGGCCGACAACTTCAGGTGTACTCGTATCAGAATAGGGTGGTGCCGTTTCGATACGATTTGCCACTGTGAGTCCCCATTTCGGAACACGTTTCGATACGTTTCAACACTGTGAGCCCCTGTTTCGGAACCCGTTCCGATACGTTTGGTCACTGGAAGCCTCAATTTCAGAACAAGGTGGGACCGTTTCGGAACGGCTTGGTCTCCCTTTTAAAATGGAGCCCGCGTTTCGGAACTGGCAAGCCTGTTCCGAAACGCGGGCAGTTAAAACACTTGAATGGCCCCTTCGAAGGTTCCTGAATGTTACATTTGAGTCCCCAGAGCTTGTATGCTTCCTTGTTAAGTTTATATGTGACCTTTATGATGGTTTTGCCCCGTATGCATGTAATTTGACTAACAACTATATGGTAAGTTTAAATTAATGTGTGCCCTCTACTCGTTTATATCTATATTCGCTCATCCGATGTTGTCTACTCACCTAGGGTTCATTGTGATATCTAGTCAAGATAAAAAAAAATAAAAAAATAAAAACGGGTTGCTAATCGGAGTGAGGCCTTAGCAAGTTTCGCTTCGATTTTCCCCGTGTAACCCGTTTGGTTCGGTCTATTGGCTATGCCGGGACGAGGGGGTTACATTTGGTGGTATCAGAGCCTCGTAAAGTTTACGAGGTCTCCCGAGAAGGTAAGTCAGGTAAGTTCGTTTGTTTTGTTTGTTTGCTATTGCACGGTGTATGAAAGCATGTTGTATCGTCATTGTTGTTGATAGAAGTCTAGTCAAGTGTTCTCATTGCTAAGTGTTGTTATTGAAAAATGGTTTTGGTTTAAAGAGCTGAGAACTTGGGTCCTTGCCCTTGCTAACCTAATGTTTTCTTGTGTGTGATGTGTTTGTTGTTTAGATTTCATTTTGCTATGGTAAGACCGAGAGGACGACCTAGAGCGGGTGACCAAGCATCCGGGGATGTGCCTCTTGTTCCTCCTGCTCCCGATGGTAGTGGAGCGGGTGGCGAGGGTAATGTGCCTCAGGCTGGTGCGCAAGTTGGAGGTGATGGTAATGGACCTCAAGTCGGTGCAAATGTTGGGGGTAATGGAGCTCAGGCGGGTCAGGGTCAGGCAGGTGCGGACATGACCCATTTGATTCAGACTATAGCTGGGGCTTTTTCAGACATCCTTAGCCGGTATGCATGCTGCAGCACCACCTCAGGGTGCGGAGGCTGGTTTACCCCTTGAGAGACTCTGTAGTTTGGGTGGAGTTGAGTTCTGTGGTTTGACTCCCGAGGGTTCAGAAGCTTGGCTCGAGAGTACTACGCGCATCTTGGGTCAGATGGAGTGCTCAGACACTCGTAAGTTAGGCTGTGTTGTCTCCTTGCTTCAGGGAGATGCATATGCTTGGTGGACCACCATTACTTCAGGTATGGCCGAAGCAGATGCCACTTGGGAATTCTTCAGAAATGCCTTTAAGAAGAAGTATCTCAGAGTCTGATATCAGGATGAGAAGAAGAGAGAGTTTATGGCCTTGGTTCAGGGTAGCAAGGCGGTGTCCGAGTACGAGGTTTAGTTTGTGAGGTTGAGCTAGTATGCTCCCGAGTTGGTTCCCAGTGAGAGGGAACCGTGTGAGCGTTTCCGATATGGGTTGACTAGAGATGTGAAGACTTATATGCTTGCCTCTTACTACACCGAGTTTGATGTTTTGGTCTCTAGAGCCAAGGATATTGAGCAGAACTTAGGCTCGAGTGCTCGTGCTAGTGGGTCTGATTCCGGGAAGAGACATGCGGATTAGGACAGAGATCTTGCCAAGAGGCATAGAGATATGAGGTATCAGCCTAATTTGAGGCAGAGGGCTGGTAACCATGGGCGGGGCCATCAGGGCCAAAAAGCTGTTGTTCACACTTCTGAGTGCAGTAGATGCGGGAGACGCCATCAGGGCGAGTTTATGGGTACCTTTTGGGGTATGTTGGAACTGTGGTTCCCGAGATCATTTGAGGCGTAACTGTCCATACCCGGCTAGGGGCGGACCGACTCCAGCTAGGGGTTTTGAGCATCAGAGAGGTCATGGGCGCGGTCGTGGTAACTTTCAGTCGAGGAACGATGGTCAGAGGAACTTAGCTCATATAGTGGAAGTTCAGCCCGAGGGTGGAGGACCGACTAGAGTGTATGCACAACGAGAGGCTGGGAATGACACGGATGTCATTGCAGGTAATTTCTCGATACAATCTTTGAATTTTCTTTCTTTGATAGATTCGAGTTCGACACATTCATATATCTTGGGTGAACATGCGAGGTCCCTAGGTCTATCATATGAGTGGTTAGAGGTAGGTGTAAATGTTACTAGCTCTTTCGGTGATACCGTGGTAGTTAGGAAGATGTATAGGAGGTGTCCCTTGATGATTCAAGGCCATGTGTTTCCGTTTGACTTGATGGAGTTACCGTTCTATGGTTTCGATGTGATTTTGGGCATGGATTGACTCGTAGAACATAGAGCTAGGGTAGATTTTGAGACCAAGAGAGTCTCCTTAAGGCTTACGAATGATTTTGAAGTTGTAGTAGTTGGCGAGAACATTAAGTTCTTGTCCAATGTTGTTTCTGCTTTAGAAGCTCAGAGGTTGATGGATTCGGTTTGTCAGACGTACTTGGCTTATGTGATGAATCCGAATATGAATGAGGTTAGACTGCAATACATCAGAACAATTTATGATTTTTCGAGTGTTTTTCCGAAAGAGTTGTCAGGTTTGCCTCCAGATAGAGAAGTAGAGTTTGCTATTGAGACGTATTCCGATTATGCACCCGTGTCTATCGCTTCGTATAGAATGGCACTGAAAGAGTTGAAAGAGTTGAAAACTCAGCTTCAGGAGTTGTCAGATAGAGGTTTCATTAGGCCTAGTATTTCTCCGTGGGGTGCTTCGGTTTTGTTTGTCAAGAAAAATGACGGCAGTATGAGGATGTGTATAGATTATAGGGAGTTGAACAAGGTAACAGTGAAGAAATTCAAGAGTGAATTTGTTGCAATCCTTAGTGGGAAGCGTGGATGTAGGCTTTGGTTAGAAAGTCGAACCACTCTAAACCTTTGTATCTTTTTTATTTTTCGCTTCCACCACCAATCACCCAAATAGCTTAACTTCTCCACCACTTGGCAAGCTAAATCGGTTGAAAGAAATCGAGTTTATTAAGCCTAACATATAGTATATACGTTGTGTATATATAGTATATATTTTCTTTAACATATACATATATTTTTGTAATAATATATATGACATATACGGTTTCTTAATTTGTGTGTGTTTTTATATAATATATATTTTCTTTAACGTGTTTTAATATATATATATCTTATATTTTTATTTAGATTGTAGAATTATTCGATTTAATCCTTATATTACTTTAGAATTTTGTTAAAGCCTTCCGTGTAGGTTTCACTTAATTTAATTCTAGGATTAGTGTTATTTCCTTAAGTCTAATTATCGAATTAATTTCATAATAAGTTGACTTATAGATTAGGTTCCTTAAGTTGGTTAATAATTTGATTAATTAGGTTTCTAATAAATCTTCTAATTAGTGTCATAGGTTTAAGTCTCTTTTAATAATTTTAATTAATAAACTCATTAATTCTAAATAATATTATGTTAATTAGGTTTTACTTTAGTAAAAATGAAGCCTTTAGGTTTAAAAAACCTACAATTAAGAATTTGTTAAGTTTTGTTTTTTAATTTATGCATGCTTGTACCCGAATTACAAGACAAAGTATTAGTGACCAGGTAAGCGACGTTTCACGGGCGTTGTGAGGTGTTAATCCTTCTCCACACATAACCGTGTCCCCGAACTAAAGATTTTTTATTTCTGGTTTCTTTTAGGTTTTCGGTCTACCTAATTTAAAGATCGGTGGTGACTCCGTGTTTTTTTTATTTTTATGTCGAGTCCTAGTTGTGACACACTGATATCTAATTCATTGATAAATTAGTTAATCTAGATTAAGTACTGTAGAGGCCCAAAAATTCAAACTAATTATTAACTTATAAATATTATTGAATTTCACCTTGTAATGATAACACTAGATTTTTTAAATTCTTTTAGCCACCCATGACACCCTTTTTGCTAATATGAAAGTCAAAATTTATCTTTATATTCTTTGTTGTGTCATTTTTTTTATCTGTTATTTTCATTTCTTCTTCTCCAACCAACGCTTTACATTTTCTTTCTTCATTTCAAGTCACCTTTGGAACATAGTTCTTCGACGTCTTTTCTAGTTGCTTTAGATATGGGCACACTTGTCTCATCTTTCTTTACCACCCAGCCAATTTAGATATTTGCAAAATAATTTTAAGAAGTCACGAAACTTCAATACAAAATCTTAAATCAATCTCATCGGACGGTCATAAGTGATGGTTAGGAAAAGAGAAGGTCAAAGATTTGATTTTTACCCATTTTGAATGGGTTTCAAAAAACTAACCCAAAAAAAGAGTGGAGAAATGAAAACGTTTTGATGTTAGTTATGTCAAATACGGTAGTGAACAACGAGAACCCTAATGTATTTTGTAAAAAGAGAAATGAAACGTTACATCATGATATTAAAGAATTAAAGGTCAAGTGACTAAATACCAAATTAAAAAACGTTAGTTCTATAATTGAAGTTTTTTTACAATTCAATAACTAAAATAAAAACACAGTCAAATTTCAGTGACTGATACTAAAATATACTTTTATTTAATTTAAAATTTAGGATTAATGAGTATTTTTTCGTATCAAATGATTAATTTAACTCATTTGCGAAAAAAAACGCACCTAATTTGACACTTGAACTCACAAATTGTATTATCCCTTTGTAACCCCCTCGTCCCGGTCAGGTCGGATGACCGGTCCGAGTGAGCTACACGGGGAAAACCGAGTGAAAACCCCTAAAGGATTCCCCCTCGGTTAGCAACCCTATTTTTTTCATTTTAAATCTTGTCTAGATGAGTATTTAATCCTATGTGGTCATACAACGGAACAACAATCACGAGACAAACAACCGAACTCAACCTAACATTTCACAGTCCAATTTTTAACTTGATCTGCAGGAGGTATCGATACACTTAAGGGGTGTATCGATACCCTTTGACCAGGTCAACTGGTCAAAGTCAACCCGTGGAGACCGTATCGATACACCCTAGGAGTGTATCGATACCCTCCCCAACTGTTGACTTCCCATAGTCAACGCTAAGGTGACCGTATCGATACGCATGAAGGCCCGTACCGATACCGAACTGGACAGTAACTCTAGTGGCCAAAATGGTATCGGTACGCCCCCTCGCGTATCGAAACACAAGGCCTGAAACATGAAGGTCGTATCGATACGGGACCAACCGTATCGATACCCCTGCTACGAAATCACAGGTTTGAGCTGGTTTAAGGCACAAGGTGGCCCTTAAATCCCTCTCAAACCTCAACCAACACACTAACATGTATCCTATGTCAAACCAAGAGTATAGGCATGCTTAAACTTGAAACTAAAGGCACATTTCACACAAAGTGATGATTCAATCATACTAGCAACTTAAGCTTTCAAGCAAGGCATTCCAACAAGAGGCATTTCAACATTTAAAGTCATACAAGGAACTCAAAGCCTTTAAGGCACAAGACAAGCATATAGAGGTTTACACCCACATCAAGGCAACCTAACATTGATAGGCATGCTAACACACACAATGTTCATCATAGCATGTCATGCTTACAAACCATAGTCAAGTTAACATCAACACATATAAATGAGTCATACAAGCTCATACACAACCCTTGCCACATTGCTAACTAATACAAAATTAACCATACTTGAGCAACAACTTGGAAAGCCCTTCTTGCCTTGCCTCGAGCTAACACCACGCTAATGATCTGCATTGTTGAACATAGAGAGCGTAAGCTATAAGCTTAGTGAGGGTGCTCTAAAACGAAAAACATCAACAATGCAGGGTCCAAGCATGTTAATCCTAGTCTTACATACATCAAGCATATGCATTAAAAACAAGTAGACCTAGCTAGTCTTTCAAGTGGCATATATGGTCTCTCAATCCTATCAAGCTCAAACATCAATATCAATATTATGTAGCAACACGTATAACACAACCATATATCACCATCGCATATCACAATACATGAACAAGTTTAATTGGCCACTTTAATTACCCCGATTGTGCGGATATAAACCTTAACAACACTTTACCTCGGTGGGATTTCACTAATCACCGGACCTTGCATGTGCGGGATTCCACTCATCGCCACATGCCCTACGGATGGGATTCCACTCATCATCCCGTAGAAATAAATGAAAGCTTCCGGTGGAATGTTACATCATCGTACTCCTCCTTGATGACTTAACGCCATCAAGGCCACGTACGTTTTGACTCAATTTGTGTGCACACTATCCTAATGATCGATCATTTACAACCGGTAATTATTTAGTGCCAATTATCATCACCAATCACATACCATCAACACACTCATGCTCAACACATATATCCACATCATGATATATATACACATGCACCATATAATCACAAGTACAAGAGCATAGTCATTAGGCACATTAGCATTTAAGGAAAACAAGACTAAATTAACTACTTAGATTATAAGGAAGTGGCCTACCAAGCACACTTTACACACACACACTACTCATGCTCGAACCAAACTTTAAAACAAGTTAAGACCACTCACCGCCCTTCCTTAGCAATTCGAACCAATCCTCCTACGAACCCGGATTCGGTCCCAAAGCCTCCTCAATGTTTCCTCTTGCTCTTAATTTGGTGTTGAAATCGAGTGGCAAAGTCAATGGAATAGTAGCTAGGGTTTTAGGAGAGTTTGAAAATGGGGGAGAGGGGTTTGATGTTGGGAAAGGGAGGATGAGAAAGAAGATGACAACTTTTTCCTTAAAGTTGTCTTGCTTTATTTAAAATTTGGGTAAAATACAACTTAGGTCCCTCCCTTCATTTTAAAGCTCAATTTGGTCATTATTCGTAGTTGAATTGTTTTAATTAAATTTTTATTTAACTCGAACTAAAACCCGGTTAACTCCTAGGCCCAAGACACGGGTGTTACAACTCTCTCCCACTTAAGGAATTTCGTCCCCGAAATTACCTGACTGAAAGAGATACGGAAACTGCTTTTCCATATCCTCTTCCAAGTGGCCTCGTCCACACCTCTACGTTGCCACCGCACCTTCACTAACTCAATCGATCTACCCCTCAACACCTTACTGTCAGAAGCTAAGATCTCAACGGGCTCTTCTCCGTAAGTCAAATCCGGATTCAATTCGATTTCTTCTACGGGCATAACATGTGATGGATCGGACCTGTACTTATGAAGCATCGAAACATGGAACACATCGTGAATCTTCTCTAGCTCGGATGGTAAACGCAACTGATAAGCAACGAGACCAACCCTCTTCACAATCTCATACGGCCCTATGTACCTCGGACTCAACTTCCCCTTTCGGCCAAATCTCATCACTTTCTTCCACGGAGACACCTTCAAGAATACCTTCTCGCCCACTGAAAACTCAACTTCCTTTCTCTTCAAATCGGCATAGGACTTCTGCCTATCCGAAGCAGCCTTCAAGCGATCACAAATCAATTTTACCTTGTCGGTTGTCCCCTTGAGCAAATCCGGCATAGGTAACAATTTCTGTCCTACCTCGGCCCAACATACTGGAGTTCTACACTTCCGGCCATACAAGGCCTCATACGGAGCCATCTGAATGCTCGACTGAAAACTATTATTGTACGCAAACTCTACCAGAGGCAAATGCTTCTCCCAAGTACCCTGAAAGTCTATGATACAACAACGCAGCATGTCCTCTAAGATCTGAATAACCCTCTCTGACTGACCATCTGACTGAGGATGATAAGAAGTGCTGAAGTTCAAACGGGTACCCAAAGCTGTATGCAGGCACTCCCAAAATCTAGAAGTAAACCGCGGATCTCTATCTGACACAATGGACTTCGGCACACCATGTAGCCTCACAATCTCACCAATGTACAAATCGGCCAATCTATCTAAGGTGTAAGTAGTGTTGACTGCCAAGAAGTGAGCACACTTCGTAAATCGATCCACTATCACCCAAACTGAGTTCTTCTTCGTAGGAGTCAAAGGCAAACCCGAAACAAAATCCATGGTGATGTTCTCCCACTTCCATTCCGGAATTCTCAACGGCTGTAACAAACCTAAGGGAACCTGATGTTCCGCCTTCACTCTCTGACACACTAAGCACTTACTCACAAAGTCGGCTACATCTCTCTTCAAGCCAACCCAAAAGTACTCATTCTTCAAGTCACGGTACATCTTCGTACTTCCAGGATGCATAGCAAACGGACTACTGTGGGCTTCAGTCAAGATCGTACGTCTCAAATCATTGTCTTCTGGCACAACTATTCTGTCTTTGAAACACAAAACCCCATCAGTGCTGAAACTATAGTCTGAAGATCTACCTTCGGCTATATCTTGCACGTGAGGTGCCAAAGATCTATCTAGAAGCTGTTTCTCTCGAATCAACTGACCTAGAGTAGGTCTAACCTGAAGCTCGGCTACCAAGCCACCATCTCCGGACAAACTCAATCTAGCAAACATAGTTCTCAAGTCTACGACCACCTTCCTACTCAATGCATCGACCACTACATTGGCCTTACCCGGATGGTACTCAATAGTAAGATCATAGTCTTTTAGCAGCTCTAACCACCTACGCTGTCTGAGATTCAAATCTCGCTGAGTCATAATGTACTTCAAACTCTTGTGGTCGGTGTATACTGTGCATTCCTCACCGTACAAATAATGCCTCTAAATCTTCAAAGCAAACACAACTGCAGCTAACTCTATGTCATGGGTCGGATAGTTGCGTTCATGAGTCTTCAATTGTCTTGAGGCATAAGCCACTACTCTTCGGTCTTGCATAAGAACACATCCTAGCCCTACATACGAAGCATCACTATAAATCACATAGTCCTTCCTAGACTCAGGCTGAATCAAAATCGGAGCTTGGGTCAAAGCTTTTTTCAATTTCTCAAAGGCTCTCTGTCTTGCATCTGTCCACTCAAACTGCACACTCTTCTGAAGTAACTGTGTCAATGGAGCGGCTAACTTAGAGAAGCCCTCTACAAACCTCCTATAGTATCCGGCTAAGCCTATGAAGCTACGTACCTCTGTCACAGACTTCGTTTGCTTCCACTCAACAATGGCTTCAATCTTCTTCGGATCAACTCTAATGCCTTCAGCTGACACTACATGTCCTAAGAAGACTACCTCACGAATCCAGAATTCACACTTGCTGAGCTTCGCATATAACTGATGATCTAACAAAGTCTTCAAAACAAGTCTCAAGTGTCGGTCATGGTCTTCTTCAGTTCGCGAATACACCAAGATGTCATCAATAAACACAACTACAAACTAATCTAGATACTGATGAAAAATCCTATTCATCATGTCCATGAAAGCTGCTGGTGCATTAGTCAACCCAAATGGCATGACTAAAAACTCATAGTGATCGTATCTAGTCCCTAAGGCTGTCTTCGATACATCAACCTCTCTTACCTTTAGCTGGTAGTAACCTGATCTCAAATCAATCTTCGAAAAGACAGATGCTCCTCTCAACTGATCAAACAAGTCATCGATTCTAGGCAACGGATATTTGTTCTTCACTGTCAACTGATTTAACTGTCTATAATCTATGCACATTCTCATACTTCCATCTTTCTTCTTCACAAACAACACTGGTGCACCCCAAGGTGAAGAACTAGGTCGAATAAAACCTCTATCTGTCAATTCTTGCAACTGAGTCTTCAACTCTTTCAATTCTTTCGGTGCCATTCGATACGGAGCAATCGAAACAGGAGCTGAATCAGAATAAGTCTCAATGCTGAACTCTACCTCTCCGTCTGGTGGTAATCCTGGCAATTCTTCCGGAAACACACTAAGAAAATCACATACTGTCCGGGTGTCCTGAGGTCTAACCTCACTTATGTTAGGGTTCATCACATACGCTAAGTATGCTTCACACCCCAACTCAACTAACCTCTTAGCCTCTAACACTGAAACCACATTGGACAAGAACTTCACGTTCTCACCCACCACTACAATCTCATAATCATCTGTGAGCTTCAAAGAAATCCGCTTAGTTTCAAAATCTATCCTAGCTCTATGCTCCGTGAGCCAATCCATACCCAGAATCACATCGAAACCATAGAAGGGAAGTTCCATCATATCCACTGGGAACACATACCCCTGAACCATCAACGGACACCTTCGGTACATCTTCCTAACTACTACCGTGTCCCCAAAGGAACTAGTAACACTAACTCCTACCTCTAACATTTCACAAGGCAAATTCATAGACCGTGCATGCTCACTCAATATGTAGGAATGTGTAGACCCAGAGTCGATCAAAGAAAGCAAACCCAAAGACTGTATCGAGAAGTTACCTACGATCACATCGGTGTCATGCTGATCCCCGCGCTGAGCATAAACTCTGGCCTGACCTCCGCCCTCTGGCTGAACTGCAACAACATGTGCTATGTTCCTCTGACCATCATTCTTTGGCTGGAAGTTCCCTCTACCGCGCCCGCGGCCTCTCTGAAAGTCATTGGCTCGAGCAGGAGCCTGAGCTGGTGCCTGTCCCACCTGATGTGGACAGTCACGTCTAATGTGGTCTCTAGCACCACAACTCCAACAAGAATGGTAATTCCCCCAACACTCACCGGTGTGGTTCCTCCCGCAAGTAGCACACGTGGGCAACTTCCCACCAGCTCTCTGACCCTGATGGCCCCTACCGTGGTTACCGCCACCACGCCTATGATCATACTGATGCCTGTTGTCCCGATGCCTCTTGGCATCACCTCTATCAAAGTTACTGGACCTCTTACCCGAACTAGATCCACCTGACCGCCTGGTCAAACTCAAACTGTGCTCTAAGTCCTTGGCCCTCGCGACCAAGACATCAAAATCAGTGTAGTCTGAAGCTAGAGTATAAGTCTTGACCTCCTCACTCAGCCCATATCGGAAGCGGTTACAACGCTCCACCTCAGTAGGTACAAGCTCAGGTGCATACTGACTCAATCTGACAAATCGGATCTCGTAATCGGTCACAGACATACTCCCCTGAAGCAATGCCATAAACTCCCCTTTTCTCTCATCGAGGTATCGCGGACCCAAATACTTCTTCCGGAAAGCTGTCTCAAAGAACTCCCAAGTAATCTCGGTCTCATCCATCCCCGAAGTAACGGTGACCCACCAAGTGTAGGCATCACCCTGAAGCAGAGACTCAACGCATCCCAACTTGCGCTCACCAGTACATCCCATCTGAGCAAGAATACGGACGGTCTTCTCAAACCACAACTCTGACCTCTCCAGAGTAGCACCTCTAAACTCTTCGGCCCCAAGGCCCCGAAGTCTCTCTAATGGCAATCTGGTGCCCTCACCCTGATGATGAGCTGCCTGACCCCCGGCTACTGCAGCCTGAAATGCCCCGACTATTGCCTGAACCAACGGAGCTAAGTCTATCCCGGCCGGTCCTTGGCCACCTTGTGGTCCCACTCCTTCGGGCCCAACCTCGCCTCCCACTCCAGGTGGAGGAGGTGGTGGTGGTGGAGGTGGTGGAGGAGCTCCAACTCCAACCACTGGCTCTCCCACTTGAGCCTCAACTCTCACAACTGGCTCAACTCTCGGTGCCTCTGCCCGTGGTTCCGGTCGAACCATCCTAGGCCTCCCACGTGGTCTCATGCTATGGCTAGCAAAGTAAAAACTACAACAAGAAACAGATAAGGATTATGTTAGTCAAAACAAGGGTCCAATAGTGCTCAAGTACTTCTTTTCCAAAAATCTTTTCAAATTAAGTAATAGTAGCAATGGGCACACACTCACACCAGACACGATAATTCATGCTTCAAAACATCATACGAACAGTCAATTATTCAAGAATTCATGGCAAGACATGCATCGAACAACACAATCATTTAATACATCAAGCTTACCTCACTTACCTGCCCGAGGTCTCAGTAACCTCAGACTCTGATACCAACAAATGTAACCCCCTCGTCCCGGTCTGGTCGGATGATCGGTCCGAGTGAGCTACACGGGGAAAACCGAGTGAAAACCCCTAAAGGATTCCCCCTCGGTTAGCAACCCTATTTTTTTTCATTTTAAATCTTGTCTAGATGAGTATTTAATCCTATGTGGTCATACAGTGGAACAACAATCACGAGACAAACAACCGAACTCAACCTAACATTTCACAGTCCAATTTTTAACTTGATCTGCAGGAGGTATCGATACACTTAAGGGGTGTATCGATACCCTTTGACCAGGTCAACTGGTCAAAGTCAACCCGTGGAGACCGTATCGGTACACCCTAGGAGTGTATCGATACCCTCCCCAACTGTTGACTTCCCATGGTCAACGCTAAGGTGATCGTATCGATACGCATGAAGGCCCGTACCGATACCGAACTGGACAGTAACTCCAGTGGCCAAAATGGTACCGGTACGCCCCCTCGGGTATCGAAACGCAAGGCCTGAAACATGAAGGCCGTATCGATACGGGACCAACCGTATCGATACCCCTGCTACGAAATCACAGGTTTGAGTTGGTTTAAGGCACAAGGTGGCCCTTAAATCCCTCTCAAACCTCAACCAACACACTAACATGTATCCTATGTCAAACCAAGAGTATAGGCATGCTTAAACTTGAAACTAAAGGCACATTTCACACAAAGTGATGATTCAATCATACTAGAAACTTAAGCTTTCAAGCAAGGCATTCCAACAAGAGGCATTTCAACATTTAAAGTCATACAAGGAACTCAAAGCCTTTAAGGCACAAGACAAGCATATAGAGGTTTACACCCACATCAAGGCAACCTAACATTGATAGGCATGCTAACACACACAATGTTCACCATAGCATGTCATGCTTACAAACCATAGTCAAGTTAACATCAACACATATAAATGAGTCATACAAGCTCATACACAACCCTTGCCACATTGCTAACTAGTACAAAATTAACCATACTTGAGCAACAACTTGGAAAGCCCTTCTTGCCTTGCCTCGAGCTAACACCATGCTAATGATCTGCATTGTTGAACATAGAGAGCGTAAGCTATAAGCTTAGTGAGGGTGCTCTAAAACGAAAAACATCAACAATGCAGGGTCCAAGCATGTTAATCCTAGTCTTACATACATCAAGCATAGGCATTAAAAACAAGTAGACCTAGCTAGTCTTTCAAGTGGCATATATGGTCTCTCAATCCTATCAAGCTCAAACATCAATATCAATATTATGTAGCAACACGTATAACACAACCATATATCACCATCGCATATCACAATACATGAACAAGTTTAATTGGCCACTTTAATTACCCCGATTGTGCGGATATAAACATTAACAACACTTTACCTCGGTGGGATTTCACTCATCACCGGACCTTGCATGTGCGGGATTCCACTCATCGCCACATGCCCTACGGATGAGATTCCACTCATCATCCCGTAGAAATAAATGAAAGCTTCCGGTGGAATGTTACATCACCGTATTCCTCCTTGATGACTTAACGCCATCAAGGCCACGTACGTTTTGACTCAATTTGTGTGCACACTATCCTAATGATCGATCATTTACAACCGGTAATTATTTAGTGCCAATTATCATCACCAATCACATACCATCAACACACTTATGCTCAACACATATATCCACATCATGATATATATACACATGCACCATATAATCACAAGTACAAGAGCATAGTCATTAGGCACATTAGCATTTAAGGAAAACAAGACTAAATTAACTACTTAGATTATAAGGAAGTGACCTACCAAGCACACTTTACACACACACTACTCATGCTCGAACCAAACTTTAAAACAAGTTAAAACCACTCACCGCCTTTCCTTAGCAATTCGAACCAATCCTCCTACGAACCCGGATTCGGTCCCAAAGCCTCCTCAACGTTTCCTCTTGCTCTTAATTTGGTGTTGAAATCGAGTGGCAAAGTCAATGAAATAGTAGCTAGGGTTTTAGGAGAGTTTGAAAATGGGGGAGAGGGGTTTGATGCTGGGAAAGGGAGGATGAGAAAGAAGATGACAACTTTTTCCTTAAAGTTGTCTTGCTTTATTTAAAATTTGGGTAAAATACAACTTAGGTCCCTCCCTTCATTTTAAAGCTCAATTTGGTCATTATTCGTAGTTGAATTGTTTTAATTAAATTTTTATTTAACTCGAACTAAAACCCGGTTAACTCCTAGGCCCAAAACACGGGTGTTACACCCTTTGACTAATCCTGGCCATTAATATGTTGATGTGATCGTTAACGGTGTTGAAAAAAACCCACATGTGAATGATGATGTGGCAGAGGGGCGATATTTGATTTTTTTAGGAAATTTGAGGGGTAAATTTAATTTTTTAGGAAGTTCGTTGACTTAATTATTTTTTATGTAATATTTAAACAAAAACTAAGAAATTAAAATGTCAAAATATTAAAATATATAAAAAAATTATTTCACCATTTAGAAAATAAATATTGAAAAAATACTATTAATTTTTTTAAATTATGTAAAAGTTATAAAATTAAAAATACCCGAAAGCTATAAAGTGATAAATTATTAAAAAATAAAATTTAGAAATATTTAAAAAGGATTCAAATTATTAAAAATTCAAAAGATATATTGAAACGTATTTTACATTAACAAACATAAAAATTACAAAAAAAATTAAAATGTTTTTATAGACGCAATTTACAATTCGAGAGTTGATTAAATGTTTTTTTCCGAAGAAACTAAATTGATTACTTGATGCGAACTAAAACTAAAAATAGACATTAACCCTAAATTTAATTGTAAAGTATTAAAATGGTCGTTGAATTTTGTTAAAAAAATTAAAACAGTAACCAAACTTTTAAATGTTACAAAATGACAATTAAACTTTACGTTTTGTAACAAAATGGTAACTCGGCCGTTAAAAACCGTTAATAGGTAACGTTGCAATTATGAAAATTTAGATAATAAGACATTTAGTCTTCTATATTTATAGATTCAATCAATTTAGTTCTAATTAAAAAACAATAAATCTATATAATGGTTGAATTAACACATGAAATTAATCAAGAAAAACTCCTTCGGCTTGTTATGAAAATCTTCTCTTTATGAATTCAGTTATGTATATCTCTATGGCCTATGGGTACTCTTTTTTATTATTGGTGGATAGCTAGTACGATTATGTTAACAAGTTTCCTAATGAAATGATTTACTTGTGTATTGTGAATATCCATGCAATCTGGCGTTTTAGCGTGTGCTCTTAAGACCTTTTCGTCGGCAGAAATAACAAAATTGAGGTTGTTGAAGTATACTTAAAGTCATCTAAAAGTTTATGGTTGTATCTGATCGCATCAACAACTAACAATCAAATCATTCAATTGTTGTAAACCCTAGTCAGCGTTTTCAAACTGTTGTTAGTTTTAGGTAGGTGTAGTGAAATAGAAGTTCAAGTTTAAGGAAAAAACTATTGTAAATTTAACCTCGTTTTTAAGTTGTTTCTTAATATGTGAGACACTTGTTGAATTAAATTAGATGTTTGTTCTAACAAAGATGGACGATTTCGATTCTAATTTCTCCTCAAAGACAACTTAAATCTATGATCATGTATTTTGAAGATTTTTTATGCATAAATGATTGAGAAGACTGAAGATGATGAAGGAAGAAAATGAGTTAAATTTATTATTTTTTAATTAAAATTAAATTGATTGAATATATAAATATAAATGACTAAATGTGTTAGTATTCAAATTTTTATAATTGTAACGTTACCCTACTAACCGCCTTTAACTGTCGAATTACTATTTATTACAAAAACAGAAAATTTAAAAAAACATAACTCGGTACCATTTTAAGGATTAATATCCTATACACTGGCGGTGAAATTTTTTTTATTTCCACAAGCGCCTCAATTATAGGGTTTAGGGTTAGGATTTAGGGTTTAGAGTTTAGGGGTTTTAGTGTAAATGTTTAGAATTTAGGGTTCATGTTTAGAATTTAGAATTTATGGTTAGAATTTAGGGTTTAGGGTTATGGTTTAGTTTTAGGTAATATGGGTAGCGATTTAGGTTTTAACCTATAAACCCTAAATTTTAACCCTAAACCCAAAATTCTATCAACAATCCCTAAATTCAAAACTACTACACTTATAGCCCTAAATTTTAAACCCTAAACGGAGTCTCTAACCCCTAAAATTAAGACGCTTGTGTAAAAAAATTTCCACAAGCGCTTGTGTATAGAACAATTACCCCATTTTAATACTTTACCTAAATTCTAAACATCTAATTAATTTTCTAAAACCCAATCGGATTTTGCTCGGAATGTATTAAAGTAGAATTAGCCGCCGAAAACCCTAAACAATGTCAACTAATACCTAATGCTTCAAATTCTGACTAAAAATCAATTCCCTTTTGTCTCTTTCAGCTCCTCATTTTCGGTACAGATGAACCCAACAAACCGATTCAAACGAGTTGCGTCAAAACCCAACAAATCAGTTCGACTGAGGCAATCCAGTAACGACCTGGAGAGGTGCTCGAATCAGAGTTCCAAGTCAGTGACCGTAAGGACCAGTACCAGACCCAGCCATAAACAAACTCAGCCTCAACCCAAACTCAAAATCCAATCTTCTCCCGTTTCTCACCCTTGTGTTCGCGATACGACCATTCTTCCGCCCCACTTCTTTCAAATTGACGCTCTTGATTTGGCGCCGCGTTTGCTTGGCAAGTTTTTAAGGAGAGATGATGTTGTTCTTCAAATTACTGAGGTAAATTTGATGCATTTTTCGTTAACTTTATTCCCAATTTATGTTTGTTTCTCTAAAAAATGGAAAATAGAGTTTGAATTTTGGAGTTTTTGGGTGCTGGGTTTTTCCATCATAATTAGACTTTTGTTGAAATGCCCATTTGTGTGCTTGCTGAGAAAACCAAGGAAAATTGAATACCAAAGTTTCATCTTTTCCCCCCTTTAATTTTAATTTCATTGTTATGTATTTTCTAATTTGAATCATTATATTTTAACAGGTAGAGGCTTATAGACCAAATGATTCAGCTTGTCATGGTAGATTTGGAATCACACCAAGAACAGCCCCTGTCGTAAGTTTAACTCTTTTCATATTATTCTTTTACATGTGCTGCTAATCTGATTATTGGTCCATTAATAGCTTGAGAGTTTTAACATTATTTATGTTTATTTTTGTACTAATAACTATAGATATTGAGTTCCTTTATGGGATTCTTGTAGTTTGGCCCTGGAGGCAATGCTTATGTTTATCTTTGCTATGGGCTTCATACAATGCTCAATGTTGTTGCTGACAAGGAAGGAGTCGGGGCTGCAGTCTTAATACGTGCCTGTGCTCCGGTGTGTGGTAAGTTATCATATTCTTATCCCATATTAGCCATGCAATTAATTCTGTAGCCTTGTTTATACCTATGCAGCCTTGTTGTGAATCCAGAGTTGATCATACATTCAGGCATCCTTATTCAATTATTAATGGTTGTCTACTTTAACATCTTGTAACTTAGTAACTGTTATAAGTTTTATGGAAATGTTCATTTCCAGTTTTCTTGACCTTTTATAAAATCTCGGACCTTTAATGCTTTCTACCATTGGGTCAGAAAAGCAAGCATAATGTTTGTTAAAGGCATTGTTCTTTGAAATACACAAACTCTGCTGCAGGTCTAGAGACCATTCAGCAGCGTCGAGGTCAGCAAACCGAGAAGCCTATTCTTCTCACTGGACCTGGAAAGGTTAGATTTCATTCTTTCCTATAATACTCTAATACAGGTGAGAGTGTCAGATATGAATATGTATCCAATACAAGTATGTTTAAAATTTTCAAGTTTTTCGATGTACTACGAGGGGGGTCATATCTTATATGTGTCAGACACGTACTTAAAGAAAAATAAATAGTCGGAGCAACATAGACATCACTTTGTGTGATGTATGATTTCCGAGCTATTGATTCATATATTTCCATGTAATAGGTTGGTCAGGCACTTGGAATCTCCACAGAATGGTCTAACCATCCCCTATACTCTCCTGGTAATTAGTTTAGTAGCTATATTTATACCATGATTCTAATTTCTACTGATGTCTAGTCCTACGATATAACATATGGATGTATCATAGGTGGTTTGGAACTCCTGGATGGGCCGGAACCGGATAAGATATTAATCGGTCCTCGTGTTGGCATTGAATATGCTTTACCTGAGCATGTTAACGCGCTGTGGAGATTTGCCATTGCTGGCACCCCTTGGATAAGTGCTCCTAAAAACACTCTCAGGCCTCCATAGGCTCTGCTGAGCATATGAATTGTTTTTTTATCTCTCTTTTGCTTTTCCCTTTTTGTAATTGTTGTAGGAAATGTGAATTATATATCATATAGTGTATGTAGTCAATCCATTGTAAATGAAGCAAAAGCCTAACGCCTGTAAAGGAAATGCATTTGAACCTTCTTGCCTTGTAATTGTTATTCATTAGAAGGATAATGCATTTCTCTACTTTTCTTTTAAAAGTTTTACATTTTAACTAAACAGCGGTAAAAATTATACAACTTGTTACAACTTGGCCCGGTGTAACAGGCTGGTTACCGAAGCTGTAGGGTGCACCATTCAGGTGAGAGTCTCGGCAACTGCAGTCAGCACAACACGTACTCAGCAAACCACAAGGCTGTGGGTGCCACCACCGGAGAATTGGGTGACCTGTAACGCAAATGGATCGGTTCGATGCGGTTGTGGTGGTGCAACGTGTGGTGGTGTCATCCGCAATGCCGAAGGTGATTGGATTGTAGGATTTGCGAAAAGTATTAGAATTTGTTTTGTCGTCGAAGCGGAACTATGGGGTTTATATGAATGTTTACGTATTGATTGGGAGTTATGAATGTTTACGTATTGATTGGGAGTTAGGAATAAACAAGGTGAGGATTGAATCGGATAGTGGTCAAGCTATTCGGTGATTTGCCGGGAAGGAAATAAGGTTGCACATGCATTAGCGCAGTTGGCTTGGGAGCTTCCTTTTGGGTTCCATGATTTCGTTGACCCACCAAATGATATAATTAGTTGTATCTGATGCTCTAGGTTAGTTTGAGATGATGGTTTTCGTTCGGGTTTATCCTACTGTGTTGTAAAGTATTACCGTAGGCACTCTTTTTCTTCCATTTAGATTTAGGGAGGTTTTTTAACGAGGCCTTAGGTTAACTCTATTAGTAATATTTTGTATAGTTACACATATTTAAGTATTACACAATGTTATCAAAGTTCTAACCTTGTGTAATTGAGCATTACAAAAAAATTGAGTAAAATTAAAACAATGTGTAATATTTTAACACTTGATGTAATTTTTTTAACCTTTTCTTAGAACTCCTTTAGAATTTTCCTTGAAACTCAGTAGTCATCAACATTTTTTTAATGAAAGGTGAGCCTTCGATGTTTAGAACAAGATCATTACGTCATACGAAGGTAAAGAGGATTAACAAGGTCCCTTTCAACAATACTTTGAATGACTTCAGGGATTGTTTCGTGACAGGCAAGTCATATAATTTTTTCAATCCATTTACAACCATGCTTGCTTCCCGTTTGATGAGCTTAAAGTCGACATACCAACTTTTCTTGCAGAGGGAGCCAATAACTCGAACTAAAGAGATAGGACTTGAGGAAGCCAAGGAGTTGGATAGCATTCGAGCGGCATGCGCCTTATCCAATTGTACTTCAATATGTTCATAGCCTAGGGACCCTGCAAGTTGGAGTTCAGTAAAAACTCTCCAAAGTTGAACAAGAAAGGCCATAAGTAACTAACCACATGAGCCTTTTGAGTCTCTTAGGACGCCTCCCACCAAGCCACAGTTTGAAGCTGGAGTGACCGCAGCATCAATATTTAGACAGATGCGAGTCTCGACATAGTATTTTGCCCACACTAGACTTTGTTGGAGCAGTGCATATACACTTTGACTGCTGTCATTGAAGATGAAATCTTTCCTGCAGTTCCAGGTCTACACCTTGAGTTTGTCAGAAGACGCTCTCAAATAGCAGCCTAAATAAAGAGACACAATCGTTCTCGAATAACAGTCCAGATGGAGAGATGCAATCGTTGGGGAATCGAAAGTTTCCATATGAACTCTCATTTATCATCTTTGGTAAGAAGGCAATCACCGGTAACAATATTATAGGCCTTCTTGATGAAGATGGCCCCACTTCCAAATGCAAATGTCATCCCATAACAAGTATGGTCTTTGATTTATACAAAACCCAAATTCTTCCACAGCTTTCAACATTCAGTAACACGAGGTAGCATAGCAACCTCTCAAGGCAGCCATAACTGAGAAATAATAATAAGAAGAAGACCATGGACTATGAACTTGAGCATTAGTTGAACAATCCAAGACAAAACTTCATTGATAAACAAACTTTGGATCATGAAGAGAAACATGCGTCTCTCCGTCAACACATAACATCTTGCTTTACACGATAAAATCTGGTTCCAAAATTCTACCACTTCTTTTCCATGCAAAAAATGAAAATGAAAACAATCACTCTTGTTATGCCTATGCCAATGCCAATGAGAAGAAATGTCGCATATTAGAAGTTCATTTACAAATAGGTTACTGTGAAAGAGAGAGTAAATCTTCCCAGTTCGCATGCATGAGGCCATAGAAAATTAGGAAAAATAGTCAATCTCCTTTGTTCACATGCATAGTTTCTTCACACTGCATTGCAAACCAACTTACAACCAATACAAAAGAAAAAACGCTTTTCATCAAAACCCAGATAAAAGCCACAATAAAGTGCCCGAAGGTCTAGCACAAGAAATAGTTAAGTCAGCATAAGAGATAAAAAATCAAACATATGCCATGAATTGCTCAGTGATTAACAAATAGATAAGTATGGTACAGATATACAACCTTTGGACACATTGTTAGAGCTGTCAGAGAACACCAATACCAGATCCAAAACTTGTACACTACTACATTCAACAGCACAAACAAAATCATCAGAATACCTTCAAATCAACTGCAACGTGCCAAACAAGTTACCCGAAAGCATGGCATCTGAAATTTAAGATAAAGTGTCAGATACACGTAGTAAAAAAGGAATATTCAAGTGAAATACAGCTTGTCTCACCTAAATCAAGAGATGTCATACAAATTGGTCAGACTAAATGTCCACAAGGTCATCAGAAGATTGTTCACTCAAGTGGCAGCATTGCGAAAATGACATTAGTGAACCGGAGGAAGGACAACATTTATGTCTCAAATATGAGTAGAAATTCCTTAAACACGCATGTTTGGATGGCTTTTATAAGGTAGCATGCTGTCGAGTATAAAATTCCGTGAAATCTAACCGAAAGAGGAGGAATTTCAAATCTATATGTTGCTGAACAGGCAACAGAGCTAAGAAACCCTCAAGCAATGATTTATACTCCGTGGCTAATGCATCTAGATCTTGTCCCATATTTTGAAGGAATTCACTAGCACGTTGTGTTAGAGCTTTCCTGCCTTCACTAATCCAAGACCCTGATTCTGAAGATTTATCCTTCATTTGCCTTGGTTTGTTTTTGTCTCGAGGAGAGTTTGAAGAGGATTCCACAGTTCTACACAATGTAAAAAGCAAGTGTGAGCCGTGAGGGACACCTAAACAGAACACAACAGTTAGATAACTAAATACGTGCAAATAACATGACATCAGTACACACCTCGATTGTAGCTCATGAATTCCTTCATATAACCGATCTGCATGGCTTCTAAATTGCAATATAAGGTCAAAAAGGACAAACAATGACTTGTAAAGGGTTTGGGATTTTTCACCTAGGAGTGATTTTTCTACAATTGAGTGGAGGTACTTCTCATGTGCTGCAAGTAGATCATCAAGATCTTTCGCTACTTCCATCTCATTGGAAAAATTGGACCACGACACCTCCAAGACTTCAAACATGATATAGTATTGCAAGTTTGTAACAAAATGATTCATCTCATCCCAAAGAACCTGGCATCGTCTCAGTGTTGAAAGCAATTTCATTTTTACGGTGCTTTGCAACTTTGTGTATACATGTGAAGCAATACAATTGGGTTTCATCGTCTTCCATGCACCAATGAGTGCATGTTCCACTCGTCTAAGCTTCCACAGAAAATTAAAAATTCTTAAATACCTCGTCAGGACAGATTCAGTAAACACTGTATCTAGCGGAACCCTAGCATCATATTCCAATGAGAACACATCCCATCCACGGTCACCGGTGCCATGCGGCATCATCTTAACCCTCAAACGATCCAATATGTCAGGATCATCATACTGAGCATTAGATGACTGAATAGCACTTTCCAGTAATCCAGCTAACTTGAAGGAACTAATAGTATTAGCAGGCTCTGAAAGCTCTGGTCCAACAATATCCATCAGATACTGAACAAAATCACCCTGCCCAAGCAGCAGATATCGCTTGATTGCAAGACAGTGTTCTTTAAACTTGTACCTCTTGTATATAACATCCAACAAATGCTTATCAATTCTCTTAGCTGCTTCCATGACTAGAGATTCAAGTGCATCAGTTTCTCCATATCCAAGACCCCCTCTTCTAGTTGTCACTCCAGCAGCAGCTACAGCTTCCGTTGCTGCATCAGCCCAACCACGGTCATCACAACAGACACGAAGAAAATTAATAGACTTCCCAGTCCTCAGAATACGTTGAGCAATAGACTGTGAAATGAACAGAGGCAACATTCCATCATGCAGTCGGTAACCTTCTCTCCAAAGGGATTCAGCTTTTACTGGCTGCCCTACAATAAAGAACTCAGCAAATATATCATCCAATTCCCCTTCCAAAACCCAACTCCTGACCATTTCAAAAAGCGGAGAGCAAACCCTCCTAAGCAATCGCCTCATAAAGTCATGGACTAGAGGATCACCATGTTGTGCATGCAGATGAATAGCCCCAGCCATAGCCCCACCCCTCAAAGCTTTACATTTATCAACCAAAACTGCCATTAATCTCATTTTCACCATTGGCTCAGCAAACCAAACTGACAATCTCCTCAAGGACAAATAATTACCTGAACTTGCATTTTCAGAAACCAATGGAATCGGATTCATTGACTGAGCCTCTAGCACAGCCAATAACTTATAATACTCCGATAACTCATCCTGCAAAGCAGCGCAAAACGCTTGGCTCACGGTCCCCACATCTTCAGCAGGAAAACTATCCATACTCCCAGAAATATACCCATTGACTTTCCTAAACAACCACCCTAGTTCACAAAGCTTCCTAACAATAGTTCGAGTAGCTCTAGGTACATTAACTAGATCTGATAAAGCATAACCATCCAAATTACTATCAAATTTCACATACTTCCCATCAATCCCTTGACAAGCATACAACACATCCCTAACCAAAACCTCTTCAGTCACCTCATTCTCTTCCTTAACCAAATTCCCAAACTCCCTAAATGAAACTTCACGTAAATTCTGGGGGTCTTTTGAAACCAACAAAACCCCATTTTTCCAAGCCTTATCTCCATTCTCTTTACCATTCAAAACCCTTGAATCATTTCCCGTTTCATCGTCATTTAAACCTAAATTAGGCAAGAAAACCGAAGAATCCATCCCATTGATAGCATTTTTCCGATCCGCGGATATGATTTTAAGCAGATAAAGAACGGCCCATTTGTTATTAACGCTCCCCGGACCATTTTTGGAAGCGAACTTGGTATAGAGATCAGAGAAAGTAAGGGCATCAGAGGAGTTACCTTGAGTGGCGAGACAGCGCTTGATGGATTCGGAAACGGCGTCGGCATCAGGGGAAACGGAAGGGGTTAAACGGCTGGATAGAATGCGGAAAGCGTAGCGAAGAGATTGGGTGAAATGAGGAGAGCTTGGGGGTGGGTTTTGTTGAGAGAGTAAGCGACGAACTAGCTCAATTACTAGATCTGTGACTTTGCGTTGATCTTCTTCTTCCATTTCTGAAAGACAAAGGGTGGTGCTTTTTTCTCTTTTTAGGTACGAGATTCTGGGAAAGCAAAATTTGGTTCAATTTTATATGGGCGGCAAATACAGAAGCTTTCTTCAATCTTTTTTAATGGAAATTTATTCTTAAATTTCATCAAGCAAGAGTTGTTAAATATTTTTAATGGAAATTTTAGTTTTATAGATTTTAAAATTTAATTATATTGTATTATTGTGATCCATTTTTGGAAAATAATTCCTTAAATAACTAATTCTTTATTTGGTTACATTTCAACAAAGTTGAGATTAGAATTTCAAAGACATTTATCCGTTAAGAATGGATGATTTTATCTAAAGTAAATTACACCGTTCACACTCAATATTTTCTCACTAATTTTTAAAATTTTCAATTTAATAATTAAACTTTTAGATTCTTCATGTTTTAATTCTTTTATTATATTTTTCTACGATGTTACATTTTATTATTAAATATAAAATTAATTTAACATAAAAAGAAAATAATATATTTTTATTATTAAATACAAAATATTTAAAATAAAGATTATTTCTATTTTATACTCAAACCACCGAAACCTTAAACCACGAATTAGAATCCCAACTCTTTGTCACCTTTACTTCACCGACCGATAACCTCACCCCACCCTCACCTACCCATTCTCTTCAACTTAAAAGAGGGAAGCAACCTTGGGCTCCAAGTTTAATTCCCCTATTATCAAAAATATTCACCGTGAAGAAACTGTAGAGATTGTTGAAAATGTTCTTAGCCTGTGGAATAATCGTATTCCAGTTGCTGGCTTGTGAAGGTGAAGGTGAGGGTGGATGAGGTTTGGGGGTTATCGGTCGGGGAGGATGTGGTGGGACGTGATTGTAAGTTGGGGTTTAAGGTTTGAAGGATTTTTTATTTTAAATATTTTTGTGTTTAATAATAATAAAATATTATCATCTTTTTATTTTAAATTTTTTTATATTTAATAATAAAAATATCATGTTATACCCAAGTAATAATAGTTTTTTTTGTAATATGCATGTTCGTCTTACGGTTGTCCCTCTCAACAATGTCGTCTCCAAGGTTCGAACTCACGTCCTATCCTTAGGAGTGCAATGTGCCTTACCAATGCACTCAACCCTTGTTGGTCCAAATAATAATAGTTCAGACTTCAGAGTGGCTAAAACAAGAATAATCCAAAAACTCAATTATTAAATTAAAAATGTTAGAAGTTAAGTGACGAATGGTGTATTTTACCCTTATATCTATAAATCTAGAACTATACATAAGTTGTCGCCGGCTAATAAACTCTTCAATTTTTGAGAATTGGTTTGCCACCAAGCAAGATTTTCCTTTTCTAATTAATTTTAGGGTAAACTACATGTGTGATCACCTAATTATAGAGTTTGTCTTATTTTGACTACCCAACTAAAAAATAGACAATTACATTACCGAACTGTTTAATTGGTCCAAATCTGAAAGGTTTGACGTCTTCAACCGAAATTTGCGCCGATGAAGGGTGTAAGGGTTTTTTTTGAAATTGGGAAAACAAAAACCGAAAAAGAAAGGACAATTTGACACATTCGATTTTATAGTGGTTCGACCTTCTAACCAAGGTCTATATCCAGTATCTTAGCATCCACACTAAGAATTTACCAATTCACTAAAAATAAATTCTTCCCTTTTTACGGGTTCAAGAGGTAACCTTACATCTCTATCTTTTCATGGGCTAAGATAGAACACTCTCCCTAGTTTTTATAAGGGTCAACTAGAACCTATCCCCCAACAATGAGGTCTTGACATTGTAAATAATTTACCTCTCTAGGTGGGTGTTTGTATAATTTAGCTCACTACGATTGGACTAAAGAATTTTCAAGAGATTACAAAATAAACAATGAGAAATACAATTCTCTTGGTCTTTAAGCTTGGATGTCCATCATCTTGTTCTTCAAGTGTCCCAAGCCTTCTTTTATAGTGTAGAATGAGCTACTAGCCGTTTATGGTCGTTGGAATGGTTTGGAGCCGTTTAAGAACTTTAAAACAGAGCATTCAATGCTCGCCTGCACATAAGTATCGAAACTGTTTAAATCGGATTTGAAAATTTGATCGTTGAAGACCAAAGTTTCGAAACTTACTCAATAGTTACGAAACTTGAAAACTGTCTGGAATCACAAGTTTAGAAACTTCTGCAGAAGTATGGAAACTTTCATACTGAAGTTTGGAAACTCTTGTAGGAGTTCCGAAACTTTTGGTAAAGTTTGGAAACTTTGCTCTAGAGATTTCAAGAATTAAGTAGTTTTGACTTTATGAAAATATTTTAAGTTGAGGAATGAGTCAAAACACTTACAAATATTTTTAAACATATTTTTCAAGTTTGATGAATTTTGAAATATTTTTACAATTTTGTTTAAGTTCAAAAACACTTTTATTGAGTTATATCAAAATAAACATCTTAACATAATCAAACCACTAACCGTTAAAAAACTAACAAAACAACTGACGTGACTTTTGCTTCTAATTGTTTACTGCCATGTTGGAAACATATTACCACATAATCAAATGACATTTTGATAAACTATATCTTCTATAATGGACCCCTAAATTAAAAATGTTTCTCTTTTGTTTTAACTATTCTTGCCAACGACTTCAAATGAGAAGAGAAATCTGCAGAAGAAGGAACAAAGAGAGAAGATTAGAAGGTTGAAATCAGAAATGAAGAATGTGGATCGAGTATACTTTTGTGGAGCGTGTTCTATATTAAAAACATGATGGATCAATGATAATCCCGGTAAAAGGTTTTGGGCTGTAAAATTATGAAAAAAGCTAAAAAAATTACAAATTTTTTATTTGCTATGATTCACCAATACATAATAGATCAAGGGTTGTAATTATCGGTCTTCTAAGAAAGATTTCAGCTATAGAACATGAAAGAAAGAAAGGAAGAAAGAAAGAAAGGGGTTTTTTTAGAGTTTTGCTTCTTTGTTTTGTATTTTCTTGGGGTTTATAATTAGGAAAATAGTTGTCCTAATTTCTAGGTAAATTTTAGAACAATACAAAATTTTATGTTAAAGTTTTATTTTTTCAAGGGTTGTTAGAGTTGTTGTGGGTATCTGGGTTGTTTGAGTTGCTATTTTAGGGTTCATATTGTTATGTTACTGAGTTGCTTATTGTAATAAAATGAACACAAAACTTTATGTTAAATTTATGTTGGATTTGGTACAGAATTTGTATATTAAAGAACATATAATATTTAGAAGACAATTCATAAAAATTAGATAATATGATTGATTGGTTGTATAACGTTACAACACTTGTACAAGCGTACACAGCCGGTGCAAGTATAGTAAACATATGTAATTCTGTCGGATATCGATCCTACTAAGACGATTGTCTAGTGTCTATCAATGCCAGTACAATAAATAAGAAAAATAAGGTAAATGCGATAAGTATTGTCGAAGCAATAAAAGGTAAATGTTTGGGTAATGTCGAAGAAATGTACTGAAATTAAAACAAAAATAATATAATGATGACAATGGGGTTTCTCGATGGTTCATCAACAAAATATCAAGTGCTGCAAGGCCATGACATTAGATGATTAATCAATAATGAATATCAAGCGAATTCTACTCAATTTCCTTCAGATCTCAACTAAAGACTTATACGTACACATCGACCACATCTTTCAATGTTGGAAAATGATGCACGCGCTAGAACAAGTGAACCGAATTCCTTCGTGTTCTCATCCAACTTCCGTTGTGATGCCCATTAACTTGAACTGTCACTGCACCTTTCAGTGTCAGTGGCTGCATTTAACACTTCAGTGCAAAATAGCATTCAAACCCAATAATCGAAAAAAGAAAAAAAGATATATAAAATCAACCGAAGTTCACAATCTAAAATACTTCCGCACTTATAGAAAGTAAACATTAATCATCATTCGTTTAATACAAAAACTAGTGAAAGCGAATGGAAACCTCTATTCCTAACTATCTCGAAGTGGTTCCATGAGTTTCCCTTGCTATCGCACTTGTTATGGCCATTTAATTCTGCATCGGGTTCACCTCGGTTGTCCCATAGAAGTTTTAAACTACCATATCCATCAAGAGAAAGCTCCAAAATCAGTAAAGAAGATGATAATTATGAGCCTCTCTCTTTTTAAGGTAAGAATATATATATATATATATATATATATATATATTCTTATTACTTTTCAATTGGGTGTTTACAGGTGTTGTAACACCCCCTTTTCGTATTTAATCATCAAACACGAGTCGGTGATGTTACAAAACAAAGTCAAAAATATTTCTGTTATAAATTTTTTGAACTACGTGCCTGCATTGTTTTTGAAATAAAATATATATTAATTTTTTATAGACATCAAAAATTATTTTCGTAATTTTTAATTAAACTAGACTCAATAAGCTTTTTAACCATATAAATTAATAACTCAGATTTAATATACACAAATTATGAAAATTCTTCAAAGTCACGGAACAATGCAGTTTTTCTAGCAAACTGCTGCCTTATTTTCTGACCTATCAACACTTAAAAATTCATAACTTTAAAAATATATATCGAAATTAGTCACCGTTTGTTTTAAAAGAAACCAACTCAACTTTCAGTTCATACATATAAGATTCACCTTCTATTTCGATATGTAAAATTTATGGCAATTTTTTAAACTTACTATCTAATGCAAATTTTCTGGATTGTTTTTATCTTTCCCAATTAAAAGCCCTCTAACTACTCATAAATCATTCTAATTCACATAGTAAATATACTAAACCATTCTTCATTTATAGATATCATAAACCTAGTGAAAATTAGAGTGTTTTATACAAAACGAGCAGGTTTATCATTATACATGCCACTAAAACAAAAACATCATATAGGATATCAAGACATTACTATGATAACATGTAGTATGTCCTCGTCCACGAGGTGATGCAAAATGCTGCTGCTTATAATTGGTACCGTATCAACCTACGTGTGCACATGCAAAACACACGCTAAGTACAAACTTAGTGAGACAATATAATGTAATCATATAATCATTAAGTAATTAACTTTAGAAACATAGTATAGACAATTCTTATTCAAACTCATTTTAAATCGATATTGCTTTAAAGTAAGGATGAATAATATCAAAATCATTTTATAAAAGTTATTTTCACTAGCCCAAGACATACATGTGAGAGAAACTAAGTATGCGAGTCATGTAGTCCCAGACTACTAGGCCATAAAGACCGATAATCACTAGACACATAAAGTGTCGATAATCAGTAGACACATAAAGTGTCGGACGCAATTGCTAGACTCTATGACATGCCACTATACTGTAACTCTCCATAGTAATATTGGGCAATAAAAAATATCATTACCTTTGTAATATATCATTCTAGAGAAGGTAAATAACTCATGTAACCCCCTTAGCCCGACCTAGACGCCCGACCCGAACTAAGAAGATTACACGGGGAAAACTGAAGCCAACTCGTTAAAGCCGACTTCGATTAACGACCTTTTTTTTTCTTTTTATCTTCTCTAGATGCACATTAAGATCCTATGTGATCAGCAACACACTAAGAAGAAAACGACACAGCGATCGAAGTTCGATTAAGGGTTCAAATGCAAACATTTGACTTTTAGAGACTAAATTGTAATTTCCATGAAATACTGAGACTTTTCAGATTTTAGAGTTACAAAAACTTAATTAGTCATGTAACATACCATCATGTCAAATTTCATTACAAACGGATCATCCAAGCTCAACCAATTGAGCATACAACATTTAGGGACCAAAATGCAACATTTCAGGACTTTTAACTGAAAATAACGAACATGTATCGGTATGCGGGAGCCCGTATCGATATCCAAAATGGTAGTGGCAAAATTTTGGAGAAGGGTATCGATACGCTTTTCCCCGTATCGGTACGACCTTGAAACCTTTGCCTAGGCGTATCGATACGCGGGCAACTCGTATCGGTACACCTAAGCTGAAGAGCCTGAAAATATCCTTAGCGTATCGATACACGACCCCGAGTATCGATACGCATACCAGAGTTGCACTTCCAACAACCCTCAAAACTCCTTTAACAACATCTAAACATGACTAAAACATCCATACATGATATAACCAACTTACCAACACTTAAACATCATCAAACATTTGCAAAATAAGCTACAAGCGTGGTAATTCATGGTGAGGCGTTAACCACTCAAGCATGCTTAAAGGATAAACCATAACATAGCCACAATACCATAAGAAAGACCATAAACCAAATAAAGTCCATTTACAAGCCTCAAGACAAATACCAAACATGCTTAAAGTATTTAACAACACCAAATAGATCCATGAGTAGAAATCCCTCCCATTGCCTCTTATTACACTAAGGTGAAAACACATACTTTGCTTAGCTAAATCACTTAGATTTCCCTTGCTCTCTTGCTGCCTCAAATGCTCAATTCTTTGCATTGATGAAACAAATAAGCGTAAGCATAAAGCTTAGTGAGGATCGTTAAAACCAAACATTCATCAATGTATTTATAAAACCAAAACATCATCCTTTGTCAACACATGCCTTCCTTTAAAACATGCACTTTAAAAACACAATGCAATTTCAAAACCACATGCTCATAGCATCATCAATTCAACAGCAAAAACCTTTGCTCATGCTTAAACCAAGCATCACATGCATTCTAGCATAAGTCACAAGCATCCCATGATTAAATCATTACTCCACATCATTATATTGGCTCGCAAGTGATCAATAACAAACCATAACAAAACCAACACAATTGACACAATCGGATACACAAATTACAAGCGTTGTCCCACACGCTTCATACACACTACCGAATTACATAATATGGAGTCAAATGGCACAATCACAACCCCTCAACACCCGTGATGGAGATTAATGGAACAATCACAACCTCTCAACATCACTCATCGGTAGTTGTATAATTCCACTAATGAGAGCATGGGACACAAACCACAAGATTCACACACGGGATTAAACCATCCACCGTTGTGATCTTAGCCTCAATCGTTAGGGTACTTGGATGGAGTTTACGGCACAATCACAACCCCTCGACATCCAAGGCGACTTTATTCACAATGCACCCAATCCTATAGTCGGCTAACTATATCCGATTAAAGTAACCAAAAACCATTTCCATCACTAGCCAATATAATCATTAATCATCATTAATTCACTGTTTTACAAGCATAAACCACAATGCCATTTTCACAAGCATCAACATGCTTAAAATCGAATGCATATGTCATATAAACCCAAGGATCGCTTACCATGCGCATCCTTAACCAAATGTCATTTAAATCCAGCATCATCAATGCTCAAAACATGCTTTAAATTAGTAATCAAACCACATTTAATTCAAGTGCATTTTATACCAAAACATAGCACATTCCGAGAGAGACTTTCGATTTACTTACTCTTGAGCTTAGCTAAGTGTTTCAAACTTACACTAAGCACCCAGAACCACGCTCAAAGCGTTTCAAAGCTGGAAAATCCTTTTCCACTCACTGGTACGCGAAACTTTGCTTGCCGACGCGAATATCATTCGTCCGAAGCCTCCAAAAATGCGTCGCTTGCTTCCGGATCAAGATCCCCTATTTTTAAAGCATCAAAATAGAGATCCAAATGCATTAAAATGCATTCCAACACCAGCAACTAAATACAAACTCGTTGCTCAGCAAAACTACACCAATTTGTCCATCTGAAACAACCAAAAACTCAATCAATTGCTTTCTAAACCAAGCCCAGCCAACATACTTCACTTCCAACCACTATTAAACATCAAAACACATATAAAAACAACCTAAACCCTTCCTTATACCTCCAGCAAACAAAACACCATCAAACCACCTCAAAAACCCAACTAAAACCATCAAGAAACTCAAGGATCTCAAGGATTTCGGAATCTATATTATCAAAACTCTTTTTCAACATTATAATCAACTTAAAACTCAATTAAAATCAATCCAACACAGAGCTCATCAACAAAACTCCGAAAATCAAGATTTAAACCTTTATTTTGCAAGATTTTGATATCAAATCAAAACTATATACAAAACTCAGTTAAAAACAACAATTAGGAGTCAATAATCTTATGAATTTCAATAAAGAACCTATATTAGAGGTTGAGAACGGGATTTACCGCCAATCCTTGCATTCTTTAAAGATTGACAAGTTTTTGCTTCTTAAATTTTGAAGAACTTGAAGAGAATTCTTGGAAAAAGATGAGAAACTAAAGAGAGAGTGTTTGGGAGAAAAGAAATCTGGAGAAAAGGAGTTAGAAAATGGGTTTTGCTGAAAATGAGAATTGAAAGTTAGTTACGTGAAATAAAACCCCATATTTACCATTTTATTAATTAAAATAAAATTCCTTTTAAATCAATTATATTAAAACTCTTTTGAAACACATGTCAATTTAAGGGAAGGTGTAATTGCGCAAAATCTCCCTACAGATTCTAAGATTTTGAATCCTATTTTGAAATTGCATTTTTCCATAGTTTTAAAACTTTACATTTTGGTCACTACCCAAAATGTACCACTTACAAAACTCTTTTTGTAAAATTGATTTGACCAACCTCTTAAACATGATTTTAGAGGATTTTAGCTATTTTTATCATATTTCTATCCTTTCCCGATCCTTGATTTCTGTAAACCACCTATTACGATTCAAACCGTTTCCGACCGGTCCGACCCGATGTCCATAACATCTAGGCCCAAAACTAGGGCGTTACAACTCTCCCCCACTTAGGAAATTTCGTCCTCAAAATTTTACCTGAAGGAAAAAGGTGCGGAAACTACTTCAGCATGTCCGCCTTGCTTTCCCACGTGGCCTCCTTAACTCCTCGGTGTCGCCACAACACCTTCACAAGTTCTATCGTCTTGCCACGAAGAACTTTGCTGCTTGAATCAAGGATCCTCATCGGTTCCTCGTCATAAGACAAATCCGGATTCAACACTATCTCCTCAACATGCATCACATGTGAAGGATCCAATCTATACTTCCATAACATCGAAACATGAAAGACATCATGAATCCTCTCTAACTCGGGAGGCAACCTCAACCGATATGCCATAGGACCAATACGCTCCACAACCTCATATGGTCTAATAAACCTCAGACTAAGCTTACCCTTAGCCCAAATCTCATCACCTTCTTCCAAGGTGATACCTTCAAAAGCACACGTTTGCCAACCGTGAACTCAATCTCCTTACGCTTCAGATCCGCGTAAGACTTTTGCCGATCCGATGCTACCTTCAAGCGCTCACAAATGAGCTTCACCTTCTCGATGGTTCCTTTTAACATAGCTAGCATCGAAATCAACTTTTGCCCAGCTTCTGCTCAACAAAGAGGGGTTCTACACCTTCTCCCATACAAAGCCTCGTATGAAGCCTTTTGAATACTTGCATGGCAACTATTGTTGTAAGCAAACTCAACCAACGACAAGTGCTTCTCCCAAGAACCCTGAAAATCAATAACACATCTCAACATGTCCTCAAGCACTTGGATAACACGTTCTGACTGTCCGAAATGCCATTTTAGGTACGTCCGTATCCTTCATCTTCAACTGGTAATACCCTGACCTCAAGTCAATCTTAGAAAACACCAAAGCTCCTTGGAACTGATCAAAGAGATCATCAATCCTTGGCAAGGGATACTTGTTCTTGATCGTCAGCTTGTTCAGTTGTCGATAATCTATACATATCCGCATTGTCCCATCTTTCTTCTTCACAAACAACACTTGCGCACCCTAAGGTGAAACACTCGTCCGGATGAACCCTCGATCAAGCAACTCCTGAAGTTGCATCTTCAACTCTTTTAGATCTTTAGGTGCCATTCGATAAGAAGCAATGGACAATGGAGTCGTATTCTCATACAACTCGATACCAAACTCAACTTTCCTGTTTGGCGGCAACCCAGGAAATTCTTTCGAAAAGACACCCGAAAAATTGCAAACGGTTCTGATGTCCTGCACACGTACATCTTTTGTACTAGGATTCATCACATATGCAAGATAAGCATCACAACCCATCCTTAGCTTACGACTTGCTTCCAAAGCCGAAACAACATTAGACAAGAGTTTCACATTCTCGCCTACTATCACCGCCTCATAATCATCATCAAGCTTTAAGGTGACTCTCTTAACATCAAAGTCAACCACTGCTCTATGCTCAGACAACCAATCCATACCAAGAATCACATGAAATCCATATAAGGGTAATTCCATCAAATCCACAAGAAAGACATGACCCTGAACTGATAAGGGACACCTTCTATACAACCTCCTCGTGACTACAGTCTCACCAAAAGAACTGGTCACTTGCATTCCTACTTCAAGCAACTCAACAAGTAAATCAAGCAAATGCGCATGCTCACTCAAGATATAAGAATGTGTGGATCCAGAATCAATCAAATCTAACAATGATAAAGACTGTAGAACAAAGGTACATGCGATAACATCGGTGTGATTGCGCCCCTCGCGCTGAGCATAGACCCTCGCAGGATCGCCTCCCTTAGGCTAAACTGCTACCACATGAGTGACACCATGCTGACCCTCATCTCTCCGCTGAAAATTGCCTCAGTCGCGCCCACGACCTCTCTGAGGTGCAGCCATAACAGGTGTACGTCCCTGGCCTCCACCAGCCAACAGAGGAGACTCACGCCTCATGTGATCTGCTGAACAACAGTTCCAACAAGAATTCCCTATCACCACAACAGGAGCTTGTGCCTCTTTAGTCGCACGTGGACAATCTCGCCTCAGATGGTCCCTCGATCCACACGTCCAGCACGTGTGCTGCTCAGTCCTTACTCACCCACCCTGAGCCTGTCCACCCCGTCCTGGAGCACCTCGACTCACCTCAGGCCGATGCCTCCTATCTCGGCCTCTCTTGTTCCATCCACCTCCGGAACTAAACTCAGCAGCTTTCTTACCAGAGCTAGAACCGCCTCCACGAGATGCCAGACCCAGGTTCTGCTCGATGTCCTTAGCTCGACATACGAGCACATCAAAATCCGTGTAATCTGTAGCCAACATATAGGTCTTTACTTCTTGCACCAGCCTATATCGGAAGCGATCACAACAATGCCTCTCACTCGGCATCAACTCAGGCGCATACTGGCTTAGACGTACGAACTGGACCTCGTACTCAGCCAAAGAAAGACTTCCCTGAACAAGCGACAGAGCTCACACTTCTTTTCATCCAAGTATCTCACACCAAGATACTTATTCCTAAAGGCACTCCAAAAGAACTCCCAATCCACCTCATTGGGCTCAAAATCAGCAGTGATAGTCATCCACCATGTAACCCCCTAGACCCGCCTATGCGTTACAACGGATCCTAGGAAGTCACATTAGGGTCACAAGAGCGACCCACAGTAAAAATACACGCAAAACATTTTTTTTCTCAAAACATTTATTAAACTGTAAAATCAACTTCTATTTAAAATAACATTTCAAGAAGTCATTTAAACGCTTAATAGAAATTTCAGAAAGTGCTTTACAGACTCTATCATAAACAATACATGACATACAAGCCCACTAACTATACAATATCGTACTCTAGAGGCAACGTCGAGGGAACTCCGAACATTGATGTCAAACATTATACCATGCTATATACTTTTAACCTGCGATGGTAAAAACAACGTGAGCTTGAAAAAGCTCAGTAATATAGAACTACCAAAAGATGCTATAAGCTCATGTAGATACATGGTAGGCATAACATATCCATGATGTTCCAAGCAGTAATAGTCCTCTTTTCCTTTCCGTTATTTCAGGGTAACGTTATACTTGAGAATAACGATACTTGTTCTTTATTCAATCATCGAGTAACAAACGGGAATTATACAAGCTGATAGATTATGAAGATGGAAACAACAAGTTTAAAGTCTAGTGCGTTCCAATAGGTGCATATCAAACAGGCATAAATGCATACCAATCATATAATGAGAACACATAACAATTCAATGCAAATATTCAAGTACATACAAGGGTTTACTAGTAACTACCCTCCAACCTTACACCAATATGCAGTCCCCCAGAACTGCATCCATAAGGACTTACCCTAGGCCCGATGGGCATAGGTGCCATCTAAGGGGTTGCCTTAGGTCCATAAGGATTTACCCGTGCTAAAGCATCGGCACCTACCCAAGGGGAGACCTTGAGTCCATAAGGATTTACCAGCTGGATCAGGGCTGCACCTGCAGAAACTTCGTAACATAACCCAACAGTATACCCCAGATAGTAATCGGTGTTTATATTCCATACATGAGTAACATAATTCATGTGACAGACATATTCGATTCAGAGTATCAAAAACAGAAGTTCATGCTCTTTAGACACATATATGGGCATACCATTGAGCAGACGATATCATCATTCATCATGCAAACAGAGTGTACCATCATAGGTTAAGCTAATAGATTATATTATTACTTACATCAGGAAGACATACAATATTATCGTAGATCAAGTAACCACATAGCACATTCATATACTAAGTATACAGATCAAGTGGACTTACAACGAGAAAGCAGAAAATGTTATCATATGTCCAGTTCATCATTTCATCAAGCATATCATCGTTCATAATTAAGTCATTAGATTGTTTACTAACATGTAATAGTCATATAACACATTCAACTGAGTGCAGCACACATGGAACACACTAGGTGGACAGATCATTTCTTGGAGATACTTGACATTTACAGAAGAGGACACATTAAACTTTTGACAATTTGAACGGATTTCTGAAACGAGGCCCCTATTAAAAGAGGGTTCGTACAATGGTTTAACCCAGATATTTAGGAGGCGATACCTCAAGATCTTTGAGAGTTTAGACGCAACATGAGTGATTTAGTCATTTAAGCCCTCAAGGGCATTATGGTCATTTTATCACATATGGGTATTTTGGTAATTTACACCAACAAGGCATAAACAGTGGCCCGAGAATTCTATTTGCTCATCAGGTTTCCAACCTGGCATTTAGAGATTTCTATGTCAAGATCTTTCACGATATCAAAATACATTCGTGGCTATTTTGATTGCTTTGGCCAACGAGGGCATTTTGGTCATTTTACTATCAGAGGCGCTTTTTAAATCTTAGCCCAATAATGATAAAATGACGATTTACATTATTTAAAATTTCCAGAAGTTTATCGAGGCTCCAAAACTATTCAAACACATCTCAACCTTGTAGTACTAACCAACCATACTAATGTATTCAGCTGTATCGTATATCTGAATGGTTGCTTTCATATTTCAGTACAGGACTCCTCACGGAGTAGTCAAACTTATATTCTATACGGAAAAACTTCCATCCTTACATTAATATCAGGTGTGATCGACATACAAGAGTCATGCTTCAACCCCTAGGGGCATTTTAGTCATTTTTAGCTTTACTGCATTTCCAAAATTTTATCAAAGGCAATTTACTTCCAGTCAAGGGAGTATTTTCAGTCATTTTGAAACTCAGGATATCCATCATTCATGTCAATTGAACCATATATATTATTTCAACCATTTAAGTACCCGTGGGTGTTTCAGCCATTCATGTAAATTTCGGTACCTCCAACCACTTCATTCAATTTCAGAACTCAAAGGTTTATCCATTGTTCCAATTAATTTGCCAACCTCGGTGTTTGAGGATGCTTCAGCCTTTTTGGTCAATACGATCATTTCGAATAGTTTAACCATATCAGTATTTCCAGTACCTTTAGTGATTTCAAATCAATTCAGAATTTTGAGCCACTTGCTTAATTCAGGGTTATGGATAGATTCCCCTGAATCTATAGTCGAAGATTCATTCCAAATCCAAGGAGACCTAACACCTTACAATCTCGAATGTTTAGATGAATCAGGTTGTTTTACCATATCTAGCGTAGATTCTAGATCGCTTCCAATTTCAAGGGTATTTTAGTCATTCGCATACCTTAAAGGCATTTTTGTAATTTCATATCCAAATATTTTTAGCATTGAATCATTTAACATAAACAATAAGGATTGGAGATTAGCCACCTTATTAATTTATTTATTGAACTCCAGATCCTTACATTTATTAACTTTCTCATTCGAACATTTCGATCTTTTCTAGGTTATCATAATCAACTTCATATCTAGTTTAACTCAAGCAGAGTTAACAACACTCCTCATCATATTTATGCATGTATTAACCGAATACCAACATGTTCATAAAGCATACTAGAGGTAGTAGTGTATTACCTTTAATACTTGCTACATCGGTCAACCATGATACTCCGTTCAATCACTTTCGATCCCGAATGCGACGTCCTCAACATCTCGAATACAAGAAACTGCGAATACCTTCAATCACACAAATTCCAATTTCAGTCCTTATTCACATTGCTCATAATTGATTATCAAAATACATAATCAGACTCAAGTTCAAGGTCCAATTTGGAGGCTTTCGGGTTGGAATTTCACGAAACGGGCTTCAAAAACAAACTCAGGACGTTAAAAAACATAAAATAGGGCTTTTCAGAAAAAGTTGACTTTTTGGTCAAAGTCAACCCTGACGTTAGTAGTCAAAGTCAACGCTGACGTCATGCTGACGTCACTGGTCCAATGGCTGACTCAGTGAGTTGACTCACTGGGTTGACTCGAGCGAGTTGACTCACTGGGTTGACTCAGGCGAGTTGACTCACTAAGTTGACTCTGGCGAGTTGACTCACTGAGTTGACTCGGTCAACGGGCCGGGTACGGGTCAACGGGCCGGTCAGGCGGGTCGGACATGGGTTCAGACCGGGTTAGCATCGAGTCAGGTTGGTTACACAGGTTTAGGCTAAAGGCCGTTGGGCCTTACACGGGCCGACCCTCTTCTTAAAACTAATAGGTTTGACCCGATTCATTGGGCCAGACCGGTTTTGATCAGACCGGTTCAACTATGGGTTCAGGCCGGTCCAACCCACACATCAACAACACAAAAAAACCTGAAATTCATACCGAGATTAACCAAAACAGAGGGGAAACGGTCAAAAGCGATGCAACTCCGATGAGCGTCATACCGACGTCAGATACACGATCGATCGGTCGGGTTTTGCTCCCCACGACACGCTGAACACACTCGAACCGTCGACGCGCCCTAACGGTGACAGAGGTGGCCGGAAAAAGCAAGGGACAAAGGGTGCGAAAAACGATTTCCGTCGAACACTCAAGCCATTCTTCCCGTCGAACGACGACGATGCAGCGCAAGTGGGACGGTGGGTTAGGAGCGGGGTACGCTGACGCACACGACAAGAGCGACAGTGAGTGCCATGGTGGCACGGTGAGGGTAGATCTGAGTCCGATCGGGGGAAGGGGGAAGGTGAGGGGACGAGTTTTGGGATCTTGGTGAGTTTCCAGACTCGAGATAAAGATAGGTAGGTGAGGAGTCAGATTACCCCTTTATTACCAATATCAAAACCATACACGTCAAATAAAAACCAAACAAGGCTAAAGCCAATTGTGGTCTTAGTTCATATGGTTAAGCCATTCATTTCCCATGCCATGGGGAATGGGTTTGAATCCCCTTGGTTGCAACTCTCATTCATTCCTTTCTTTTTTCTTTTCTTTTTTTTTTGCTTCAGGGTGTTACACACCAACTATAGGCATCACACTGGAGCAAAGAAACTACACATACCAGCTTGCGCATATCACTGCATCCCATCTGATCCTTAATACAGATCGTACTAGCTAGCCATGCCTCTGATGCCTCAGGAGACATACCGTGGAACTCAACAACTCCCAAATTCCTCAGCCTTTCCAAAGGCAAACCCGTCTGCCCAGCTGCAGGTGCATGGACTTGCGCTCCAGCTACTGCAGCCTGAAACGCTCCAGTGATCGCCTAAACCAGTGGCGCTAGTTCACCTAATCCTGGACCAGCATGTCCATGTTGCTATGGCTCTCCACCTCCAGGTGGGGGGGTGGCGGAGGTAGAGTCTCATCAGCTGGGTTCTAAACCCCCTGATTACCCTGCTCAAGCGCAAGCATAATCGTATTCGATCTAAGCTCTCTCCTCGGACCCATTGTGCTATTTTTAACAAGGCATAACAACAAAAACAAATCAAACAATGATTTAGGCTAGCCTCAAGCAAGGATCCAAGTTCACAAAAACATTTAACTAGTGTAATAAGGCAATGGGCACCCCGATTTCCCTCAAGCACATCATAGCATACAATGACATATCATAAACATCATGCTTTATCTCATCCATAATAAGCATACATCTTCAACACATCATCATCGTACAAGCATATATAATTCTGTGAAACCGATAATTTAATTTTGATATAACTAAAGAACTGAAGGACTAAATTGAAAATGTGAAAACGAATTTTTAAGTCCTCAAACCTCTCTATATGTTTTAAACAAAATGCCTAAGTTAAAAACTGAATTTATCAAATGTTTTCTAAGTGTTCTTAAAGCCAAAACAGTGATTTTTGAGTCACCGTTTTGGAACAGCCTAAGGCGTTTCGAAACACTTTTGAAACTACAAGCTCCTGTTTCGGAACGGGTATCGAAACAGTTTCAACACTGTCAACCCGTGTTTCGAAACGAGGTTCGAAACGGCTTAAGAACCTCGAGACACCGTATCGAAACAACATCAAATGTTTCGAAACGGTATTCAATCAGATTTAAAAATATGACCGTTAGAAAGTTTTTAACTGAATTTTTACAAGTCGTTAAGGCGTATCGAAACGTTTCAACCCGTTTCGATACGATCCTTGACATTGGAAAAAATGTTTCGAAACGTGTTTCGAAACGACTCTCAGCGTATCGAAACAAGTCTAATCGTTTCGATACGGGTTCTTTAATGCACCCCAACGGCTCTTTCTATTTTTGGTCTGTTTCGAAACAGGGTCAGGCGTTTCGAAACGGTTGGTTGCAGACTGCATTTATGGAGGGAAGATAACACCCCCAACGACTCTATTGATGAATGCATCAACCAGAACGGCTAGAATTCAATGAGAAGGTATAAAAGGGACCTCTAAAAGCTTCAGCAACAACTATTGATCCAAAAGCAACATCCAAACATCAAATCCAAGCATTTGTGCCTAAATCCCATTATTGTCTTGTAACCCCAATTGCATTTTTCATTCTTATCATTTCAATTTGGTTGAGTGCTTGTAATTGAGCTATATTGTGTATTGAGAGATACTTGTTTTAGCCAACAACTTCTTTGTTTCTATTGAGTGAGGATTGAGTCAAATTTTGGGTAGAAAATTTGACCGAAAATTGTAACGGTTACCTCCTTAGCCTAGAAAAGAGGAAGAGCAATTAGTGGAATTGTTGCAAATCCTTAGTGAAGCTAAGGTAGTGGATGTAGAGTTCGATTGGAACTTGAACCACTCAAAAATTCCTTGTCTACCATTTTTATTTGCGAATTCCACCACCAAAAGCTTTAAAAATCCAATTCACCCCCTCTTGGTTTATTTCGATCATTTGATCCACTCAACAATTGGTATCAGAGCCTACCTCTTTGAAGGATTAACAACCACAAGAGGAGTTCCTAGGATGAGTGTGATCATCCAAAAATCAAGATATGGCATCTACCTCCGGTTCGAGCATGTATGAGTCTCAATCCACTACAAAACCACCTTTCTTCAATGGTGACAACTATCAATTTTGGAAGAATCGTATGCGCCTCTTCATCAAGTCCAACGATTACTTGGTTTGGGATGTCATTAAAGATGGCCCCTACATTCTATTGAAGCAAGATAGTGAAGGGAAGATGGTTTTGAAGAAAAAGATGGAGACGAGTGAAGCAGAGAGGAAGAAGATCCAAATAAATGACAAAACTCTTCACATTCTCTTTTGTTCTTTTGGTCCGGACATCTACTCCAAAGTTTCATCCATTGAGAGTACCAAAGAAGTGTGGGATACTCTTGAGACCACCTATGAGGGAACCGATGATGTCAAGGAAACCAAGATTGGAATTCTCATTCTTAGTTATGAGAATTTCAAGATGGAGCCCGATGAGACGGTGTCCAAGATGTTTGATCGCTTCTCAACCATAGTCAATGGGCTTAAAGGATTTGGAGAGACTATACCGGAAGACAAGCTTGTCCGGAAGCTACTCTACTCACTCCCCGGATCTTGGGATGGGAAGAGAACCGCCATCATAGAAGCCAAAAACTTGAAGACTTTAAAACTTGATGAGCTAGTGGGTTCTCTCCTTACTCATGAGATTATGAAGCAAGGAAGGGAAGAAGATAAGAAGAAGGAAGAGAAAAGAGTAGAGAAGCTAGAGGTGGAAAAGAAGAAGAAGATGAGAATAGCTCTCAAAGCTTCATTACTTGAGGAGAGCTCTTCTAGTGAGAAGGATGAGCTAGAAGAATTGGCTATGATAGCCAAACGATTCTCACGCTTCATGAGGTCCAACCGGGGAAGAAAAATTCAAAGAAAGATGAAATTCAAAGGTAAAAACAAAGAAGAAGCAAGGGATCAAATCATTTGCTTCGAGTGCAATAAACCCGGCCACATACGTTCAGAGTGCCCTCAACTCAAGAAGAAGGGCTTTGAGAAGAAGAAGAAGCTCAAAGCCAAGCTTGCTACTTGGAGTGATGAGAAGTCATCCGAGGATGACGAACAAGAAGTGGCCAACCTTTGCCTCATGGCACTTGAGGAAGATTCCTCCATGGTAACCTCTAACTCATCATCTTTAGATTTTACATATGATGAATTAAATGATGCATATGATGAGTTGCAAGAGGTCTATGATGAATTAGTTGAGAAATACAAGGAGTCGGTCATTAGGAATAAGAAAATTATTTCGGAATTAAATGATAAAAATGACTCACTTTCTCAAGCTAATTTAAAATTTGAGAAAAGATTTTACGGTTGAAAGATGAACTAAAATTCTTCCAAGATGAAAATATTGACCTTAATAATCTTCTTTCTCAATGTAATAGTGAACACCAAAAGGTGTTAGATGAGCTTAACAAGCTCAAAGAGTCTTTTAAAAATGTTGGTAGTGTGAAGCATGAAATATGTGAATCTTCAAAAACAAACCAACCTAGGAAAAAGACTAATAGCTACAAACAAAGTAGCTTTCCTAGACATAGTAGAACTAAAAGGATTAGAAGTGTATGGGTTCCTAAGGAACTTGTAAAATCTAATAACATTGTTGCCATGTCATCTTGGATTCCTAAGGGAACCAAGTTATTGGGAGCTAACACTCGTGGACCCAAAATGATATGGGTACCAAAAACAAAAGCTTAATATCTTTGTTTGTAGGGGGAGCATTGCTACAAGGCCAAAGCACAAAGTCAAAACTCATGGTACCTTGATAGTGGATGCTCGAGGCATATGACCGGAGACAAGAGTAGATTCATGGATCTAAAGCCAAAAAGTGGAGGAGCGGTGACATTTGGTGACAACTCCAAAGGCCACATTAAAGGTATTGGCTCCATAGGTAATCACTCTACTTTTCTTATTGAAAATGTCTTGTATGTCGATGGCCTTAAACATAACTTGTTGAGCATAAGTCAATTGTGTGATAAAGGATTTAATGTTTTATTTGATAAAAATGGGTGCGAAATTGTTGACATTAAATCTAATAATATTATGCTCATAGGTCATCGCATAGGTAACATTTATGTTGCGTGTAAAATAGTCTATCACAATTATAGTGCAAGTATACACGACGCAAGTAGTAAAGTGATACGAAGTATCGGATATCGTCTCCACAGGGATTGGGCTAATGACTTCACCTTAATTCACTGCACGCAGTAAAAGAAATAGTTGAGAGAATTGTCACAAAAATAATAAGGAAAACGCAAATAAAAGAAGTAAGATATCAAGATAGAGAGAATGGGCTGGTATTGAGTTGCTCGGTAGTGCAGGTATTGAATTGCTTAGGATCTCCAGTTCTGTCGTCGCACCCGTCGTCGACAGCACCTGTCGCGGCGTCTGTCCGTTAGCTGTCGCGGCAGCGAACACTAACTCCGTACTTCAAGCTTGGCAAGAATCCCTGATCTGCCTTGCCCTATCCCTAGGCACAAGTCTGTCGATGATCACGTCTTTGATGATACCTCCCGGCGTGAATCGAAGGATGAACACAGATGTGTATGAATTCTTCCTTAGCCACTTAACCTCGCCCTATCCCTAGGCACGAGATGGTTCAACTATAAACTAGAGAACACGCTCTTATCTCTTTCGTATACTTAACTCTCCCGATGCTAAGTAAATGGATAACCTCACAATGCTCTCCCGATGCTCTTGCAAGATATTAAAACCAAGATAAAAGAACTTGAAGTTTATTTTATTGAACTTGAAAAATCCTAAAACAAAGCAACCCTTGCAACTACTTTACAAAACAACCCGTGGCCCTAGGGGGTTTTTAGAACATATCGGTGACAGGTAAACGACAGGGTTTTGGTTTCGGTTATGGGGTCTCCGTTTTTTGCCCTAGGTTTAATCTATGCCCTTTATATAAGCTTTGAGCTCAAGTTATCTAAGGTTACAAGGATTACAACTTTAATTAAAAGTAAGATTCTAATAAAGACTAAATCTCTAAAGTCTCCTACTTTCCAGCCGCATCCTTGCTTTTAGGGATTTCTTCTCTTTGAGCTTTGGCTTGACATGTCTTTCAATCCGGAGCTTAGAAAAATATTTGGCTTTCACACGACAGACGAGCAGATTTTTCTCTATCTATCGAGGTCCACTTGACTTTTCCCCTTCATGAGTCTGCTGTCACCATGCTGTCACGACAGGTCCATGACAGGTTCGTCTTCTTCAGCTGCTTGTCCAGTTCAGCTCTCCTGCTTATCTGCCCTGCGCCTGCCTTCGACATCTACTGTGACAGATACCTGCAAAAATAGCCATCTTTTAGTAGAATCCGTGCCTTTTATATAATTGTGATGTTTTATTGAAAACTAACCTAAATGCAATGCAATGATGCTCGAATGCAGCAGAAATATGGGTTAAAAAGGGTATAAATAATAGAACTTTTACACACTCAACACACCCCCAAACTCAAGTTTTTGCTTGCCCTCAAGCAATGAAGACTTAAAAGAAAACTGAAAATTTTTGTGTTGGCCTTCAAACAATGAACTGTCCCTTACCTGTCGCTCATTCTCTATGGCGGCAGCAACCTGTCGGAAGGGTTAGGATCTGTCCGGAATCTCCCTATAGCTCTCGTGCAGTGTGTGCATGCTTGTGAACAGTTATATGCTAAGACTCTCTTAGTTTCACTAGAATATTCAACTCCTTAACTCGAATTTTATGCCAAAGTTTACTTTCTTTTAGAAGGCACATTTTCATGCTTCTTTTTCTTCTATTTTCAAGCTAAGTTTTTCTAGAGCCAGTTTCGGGCACCTCTAGTTAGCTTCCTAGAGCCGGTTTCGGGCACCTCTAGGTTTTTGATTTTCTTTTGCTAAACTTCTTTCCTAGAGCCAGTGTTAGGCACCTCTAGGGGCTATCCAAGTTCTAAGCTTCCTATTCTAGTTTGGCTAAAAGAAATCTGAGCAATATAACAGTCACAAAAGTGTTTAAGTTTTCAGAACTATAGAAAGGCTCTAAACTTTTCCTTAACCTGTCCTAAAGATGCTGCCACGACAGAGCCGTCATGACAGGTAAGTTAACTTCACAGTTTTTAAGCCAACAGTTTAAATTTTCTGATTTTTCTGATATTTTTTTAACTTAAATAAAAATAAGACACAATAATTAATAAAAGATGTACTAAGACTCCATTAGAATGGAGGGTTGCCACCCCCAAACTCGAGGGTTGTATTGCCCTCAATGCAAAATGATATGAAAAATAAAGAAAAACAAAATAAATAAAAGTACATCACAAAATATAAAGGCAGGCAGCAGTAAGGGAAAAAAAAGTAAAAACTTAAATTTTTATTCGCTGTCCTCGCTGCTGCTGCTGACGCGGATCTGATGGCGGCGTTTGCGCTGTGGAGGGGGCTGGGTAGGTTCCGAAGCAGGTTGATCAACAGGTTCATCAGCCTGTTGAGGGGCAGGTTCATCGGCAGGTTGAGGGGCAGGTTGCTCCACTAGTCGGACATCGGAACTGCTGCTACTAGTGATGGCTTTGGACAACCTTCTCTTGTTTGCCACGTGCTTAATACGTTTTACCCGCGTGAAGTCGCTGTCCAGATTCCTCCGGACAAGAGGGCTGTCATCAGTGGCAGCTCGCTTGGTTCCTCGAGGGGAGGTGTCTGCCGGAGGGCTGCCGGCTGCCGTCGGGGATGGTGTGGAGGAGGCAGATTCTCTGTGGGGAGAGACAGGTGGTGTGGGAGTGGGGGAGGGGATATTGAAATAATGGGCGGGGAAGGTGGGGAAGATGACATCCGAAAAATTTAAAGTATTAGTGATGAAATTTACCGTTGCATTTGAGAAGTCACGAATAAAGGTCATCAAACCCATTTGGCGCTCCTCTACCCTCAGGATGGCAGCAAGGATGTGGGCGTTCTGATCTGCCGGAGCGGTGTTGGTGGCAGCTTCTGGGGCAGGTTCGGTGGCAGGTTCATCATCGGAATCAGCAGGAGGGGCGTTGGGGTCGAAGGCATTGAGTGGCGATACGACTATGACCTCCATGAGGCTGGAGATGTTGCTGTCTGTCCAGCCGCTGCCCTTCTTGATTTTGTCGGAGGGCTCCTCTGGTACGGCAGCGCAGCGGCAGAGGGCGGTGATGGTGAACGGCAGGCAGAGTCGTGAGTCTGTGCGGAAAGCGCAGTCGAGGATGCTGTCCCTCATGTATCTGCCCACATTGATGGGCCTGTTGTGCATAATGGAGTGGATAAGGGCCAGCCGCTGTCGGTTGACTGTCGTATGGTGGGACGAGGGTAGGATACGCTTTTTGATGAAAGCGTTCCATAGTTTCGCCTCAGGGAGTAGCTGCGCCCTATTGACGGAGTTGGGGTTCTTCTTACTGGTGCTCCATGTCGTTCCCGCCTCTGTCAACTCCCTCATGACGGCATCATGTCCGGCAGCGTCGAGGGTGTCCCAAAATTGTTGGTGAGCATCATTATTGGGGCCAAAGAAGAGGCCGAACACATGGTTGATGCTGCTGGCGGTGAAGGGAACTGCCACTCCTCGGACGGTGACAGATGTCGCCGTTTTACTGTCGATGGCCTCATAAAATTCTCGGACCAATGTATCATTAAGCTCTGCCGGCTGCTCGGCAAAATCCTCCCAAAGTTGTGCTGTTATGGCCTGCATGATGAACGACCGAAGTCCCATATGGGGGGCATCTCTGTTATAGATGAAGCTACGCTCCTCCCATAGTTCCTTTTTAGCGAACGGGGATGCTGCTGCTGAAGAAGAGGCGGCAGCAGCGTTTTGACGGGTTTGTCGTGATGACATTTTGGTTGCAAGGGCTGAAAAAGAAAGAAAATAGATAAAACTAGAGGAGAATAACAAGAGAGAAAAATCAGAAGTGATGAAAAATGAAAAGGGGAAGGGGTTTATATAGCGGTCGAGTAGCTGCCCATTTAATGCCGCAACGGCAGGCGGGAATAACGGGGCGGCAGATTGGATATTGCGTGTCTGACGCGTCTGACACGCATTAATGCGTCTGCTGTGCGTCTGCCGCACGCTTCTGCGTCTGCAGTGTCAGCCTGTCAAGTCCGTCTGCGCCGGCAGCTGAAACGACAGGTTATCATAAATGGGCTTTATTGGGCTGGTGGATGGGCGGTGGTCTTGGGCCACTTCTTCTTTCTCACTTGATTCCTTTATTTCCTAAAAACTGAAATTAGAAAAATAAAACATTATTCGAATAAGATAAACCTAATTTCCTAATAATAATAAATAAAATAAAAATAAAAATAAAAATTAGGTTAAATTAGGGGTGCCTTGGGGGGCATCTCCTAAAGTAACCACTTCCTGTATTCCTGGGGCTTCAGTCCCTTGATAATGCTTGAGGCGTTGTCCATTGACTTTGAATTGGTGCCCGTCCTTTAATGATTGAATTGTAATGGCACCATGGGGAAAAACTTGAACCACTTGGAACGGGCCAGACCATCTAGATTTAAGCTTCCCTGGGAAGAGTTTCAACCTAGAATTAAACAACAATACAAGCTGCCCTGGGCAGAACTGACGTGGCAGCAACTTCTTGTCATGCCACTTTTTTGTTTTCTCCTTGTATATTCTTGCGTTGTCGTAGGCCATTGTCCGTATTTCATCGATCTCGTTCAAATCTAACAGCCTTTTCTGGCCTGCCTTGTCCAAGTCCATGTTTACTGCCTTGATTGCCCAATATGCCTTGTGCTCTATCTCGACAGGCAGGTGACAGGTTTTCCCATAAATTAATCGGTATGGAGACATGCCCAATGGAGTTTTGAAAGCTGTCCTGTATGCCCATAATGCATCATTCAGAAGTAAAGACCAATCTTTCCTAGTTGGTTTAACCATCTTTTCAAGAATGTTCTTCACTTCCCTGTTGGAAATCTCAGCCTGTCCATTGGTCTGTGGGTGGTATGCTGTCGCGATCCTGTGCTTGACACCATATTTCTTCAAGGCGGCAGCAATTACCCTGTTATCGAAATGTCTCCCTTCATCACTGATAATCGCTCTAGGGATGCCAAATCTAGAAAAGATGTTTTTGTGCAAAAACTTTTGGACTGTTTTGGCATCATTCTTTTGAGTTGCGATTGCTTCTACCCACTTGGAGACATAATCCACTGCTAGGAGGATGTAAAGATTTCCACATGAAGATGGAAAAGGTCCCATAAAATCAATCCCCCAAACGTCGAAGATCTCGACTTCTAGGATATTCTGCAGTGGCATCTCGTTTCTCCTCGAGATGTTACCTGTCCGCTGGCACCTGTCACAGTTCTTGTAAAAGTCCTGTGCATCTTTATATAGTGTCGGCCAGTAGAACCCTGACTGCAGCACCTTGGCAGCAGTTTTATTACCTCCTAAGTGTCCTCCATATTGTGAAGCATGACAGTGATGGAGAATATCTTCTTGCTCTTCCTGTGGTACACACCTCCTTATAACCTGATCTGCGCACATTTTGAAAAGAAGAGGCTCGTCCCAATAATAATGCTTAACATCATTTTGGAACCTCTTCCTGGCTTGATAATTAAGATCAGAAGGAAATATTCCACTAACTATGAAATTAACGAAATCAGCATACCAGGGAAGGTCAGAAGACTTACCTGCCGCCATGGCTGTCGCGACAGCGATTGCGGCAGCAAAGAGCTGCTCATCTGGGAAGTTCTCCAGTATGTGTGTTTCATCGATCGGTAGACTCTGTCCCTTCTCCAACCTCGACAAATGATCTGCCACCTGATTTTCTGTCCCCTTTTTGTCTTTGATTTCAAGGTCGAACTCTTGTAATAGCAGGATCCATCGTATCAACCTAGGCTTTGCATCCTTCTTTGCGAACAAGCACTTAAGGGCAGAATGATCGGTGTGCACTATTACCTTCGTTCCAAGTATGTAAGAACGAAACTTGTCGATGGAGAACACCACCGCTAACAGCTCCTTTTCTGTGGTGGTATAGTTCACTTGGGCATCATTCAATGTTTTACTGGCGTAGTATATGACATGAAACAACCTGTCCTTGCGCTGCCCAAGTGCTGCCCCGACAGCATAGTCACTGGCATCACACATGATCTCAAATGGTTGTGTCCAGTCTGGTGGCTGTACTATGGGTGCTGTCACTAGCTTTTCCTTCAGAACCTTGAATGCTTCAGTACATTCCTCATTAAAGTCAAAGGGTCGGTTCTGCTCTAAGAGATGACATAGGGGCTTCGTGATTTTTGAGAAATTCGCAATAAATCTCCTATAAAAACCAGCATGCCCTAGAAAACTCCTAATGCCCTTGACTGTGGTTGGCGGCGGCAGCTTCTCAATTACCTCTATTTTGGCCCTGTCGACTTCTATCCCACGGCAGCTAATCTTATGGCCAAGAGCTATCCCCTCATCCACCATAAAGTGGCATTTTTCCCAATTTAAGACAAGATTAGCTTTTTCACATCTTTCAAGTACCTTTTGTAAGTTGCCAAGGCAGCTCTCAAAATCGTCTCCAAAGACAGAAAAATCATCCATGAAAATCTCAAGGAAGTCCTCAACCATGTCGGAGAATATAGCCATCATGCACCTTTGGAAGGTGGCAGGTGCGTTACAGAGTCCAAACGGCATCCTCCTAAATGCGTATGTTCCGTAGGGGCAGGTGAAAGTCGTTTTCTCTTGATCCTCTGGTGCAATAGCAATTTGGTTATAACCTGAGTAACCATCAAGAAAACAATAGTAAGGTTTACCCGCTAATCTATCAAGCATTTGATCAATAAAGGGTAAAGGAAAGTGGTCTTTTCGGGTAGCTTTGTTAAGCTTCCGATAGTCCATACAAACCCTCCAACCGGTCACAGTCCTGGTTGGGATTAACTCATTGTTTTCGTTGGTTATTACGGTCATGCCTCCTTTCTTGGGAACACATTGCACCGGGCTTACCCATTTGCTATCGGAGATGGCGTATATAATGCCAGCATCTAACCATTTAATGATTTCCTTACGCACTACCTCCTTCATCGCATGGTTTAACCGCCTTTGGGCATCTATAGTCGGCTTATGATCTTCCTCAAGGAGGATTTTGTGCATGCATAATGCCGAACTAATGCCTTGAATGTCTGCTATCGTCCATCCAATCGCCTTCTTGTGCTGCCTTAACATGTCGATCAGCTGTCGTTCCTGTTCCTGCGGCAGCTTAGCAGAGATGATTACGGGCAGTGTGTCATCACAACCAAGATAAGCATATTTAAGCTGCCCTGGCAGGGGCTTAAGTTCTAAGACAGGTGGTTCAACAGTGGATGGCTTTTGGATTAAATGGTTATCCGAAGTGTAATTCAAAGGTTCGAATAACTTACCTGGACGATGGTCTAACCAGTTTATCTCCTCATGACCTTCAGTATCAGATGTATCGGTTTCAGAGGAGTTGCTGTCGTCGGTGCTGTCGTCGTTGCTGTCGTCATTGCTGTCGTGACAGGTCTGTAGATGGCTATCGCAGCAGTGACCAAATTTTATATCACGGCAGTCCGACTTGATACAGGGTTGATCAAAGGTCACTTCAATGATGGCCTTACATTCCTCATCCACATCAGCATGTTTCATTGCTTGGAGAACATTCAACTTAATTTCTTGATCGTTCACGCGCATGGTGAGTTCTCCTTTCTCCACATCAATCAATGATCTGCCCGTGGCTAAGAAGGGTCGCCCAAGGATGACTGGTGCGTTCTCATCTGCCTCACAATCTAAAATAAGAAAGTCAGCAGGAAATATAAGCTTATCCACTCTTACCAAAATATCTTCTATTTTTCCTTCGGGGTGAACGTAAGAGCGGTCGGCTAGCTGTAAGGTAACTGTCGTGGGCCGCGCCTTGCCAATACCTAGTTTCTGAAAAACAGATTTGGGCATTAGATTAACACTAGCACCAAGATCACATAATGCCTTACCCACAAATCTGTCGCCGATTACGCAAGGTATGATGAAGCTCCCCGGATCCTTCTTTTTCTGGGGTGGCTGCCAATGAAGAATACTCATGCAACCTTCTGTCATCTTTACCGTTTCAAATTCCCCAAGTTTAGATTTTTTCGACATAACATCCTTGAGAAATTTAGCATAACCGGGTATCTCCCTAACAACATCTAACAACGGAATATTAATATGAATCTGTTTAAAAATATCATAAATCTTTTTAAGTTGAGATTCATGCTTAGCTTGTTGTATCCGTTGCGGAAAAGGTGGTGGAGGACGGTAATCAGCAATGCGTCCTTCCCACTGCATGCAAATCTGAGGACGATACTCATCTTTTTTCTCCTCTGTCGCTTCTGCTGTCGTGACAGGCTCATCGGCAGCAGTCTGTTTATCACCTGTCGGGGCAGCTTCCTCGGCAGGTTTATCCAAGGCAGGTTCCTTGTCTGTTTCAGCTTCTTTTTCCGGCCCTGGTAACTTTTTCCCACTCCTTGTAGTAATTGCCTTACATTGCTCATGTGGGGGTGGTCTAGCATTTTCAGTATTGCTAGGGAATCCTCCATTCTGCCGTGGCTTAATATGCTGCGACACCTGACCCATTTGTGTCTCTAGAGATTTCAAGGTAGCCTCATGATTTGTCATTCTCATCTTGGTTTCATCCATAAAGTCTTCCATTTTCTTGACAAACTTATTAATGTTCTCCATATACGTACCAGTCTGAGACATAAAGGTGGCCAGAGTCTGCTCCAACACACTACTCGTGGCAGGTGGTGGCTGCTGTTGTTGCTGAGGTGGCAGGTTCTGCGGCAGGTTCTGTCGCGTCAACAATCTAGGACCCCCCTGATTCTGATTACGCGCTTGTGGATTCAGGGCATTGTTTGGGTTACTCCAGGAGAATTTGGGATCTTTCCTCCAATTAGGGTTGTACTTGTTGGAATTATAGTTTGGCTTGTAATTTCCAACATATTTTCCCTCTTCTATATTTATCGGGCATTCATCCCTACTATGATTTCCCTCACAAGTAGCACAAACTTCCTCGACAGCAAATCCTTGTAATTCATCATCATTCAATAACTTTTTCATGGCTTTAGTAAGGAATGCTACCTGCGATTTCATAGTGCTGTCGGCCTCATAGTCCTTGACAGCAAGTACCCGTTTACCTCCTCTTCTAGCGGTTGGAAACTGCTCCTCATTCTTAGCCAGATGTTTCAAAACTTGCAGGGCCTCGTCCGGATCTTTGTCCAATAATAGTCCATTTGCTGCAGAATCAATTCGAATGCGAGTTTGTAGGTTAGCAGCATTATAAAACTTAGTTACCTGATTCCAGACGGGGAATCCATGCATTGGGCAGTTTCGAAGAAGAGTTGTGAATCTGTCCCAGGCCTCGTGCATTGGCTCGTCATCTTCCTGTTGAAAAGTAGCAATTTCATTACGTAATCGCTCAGCTAAATGTGAAGGATTAAAACGAGACAAAAATTCACGAGTTAAATCTGCCCAAGTCATAATAGAACACGGTGTAAGTTTATTCCACCAAGTTTTAGCTCTGTCCCTTAATGAATGGGGAAATAACCGAAGCCTCAGTATCTCCGGACTGACTCCTGGTAGTCTAAACGAACCACAGATTTCCTGGAACGTTTTGAGATGCTCCCTAGCATCTTCTGTCGCAGAACCACTAAACTGCCCAGCGTTGTTGATCATACTAAACATGACAGGTTTAAGCTCGAAGTTGTCAACATCAATATCCGGCAGCGTGGTTTCCAGCTCTACATGATCGTTCAGCATGTAGTCACGACATGACCGTCGTCCACCTGTCGCGGGCGGGTCACCGACAGGCGGGATTTCTCCACCGGCAGGCTGATTACGGGCCATCTGCTCTAGCTGATCTTCAAGGTACTCGTTCCGGTCTAAAAGGTGGCGAATCTGTTTCTTGAGATTGAAGGAACGTTCGATCTCTGGATCTAATTTATACTCAGGATCTTCGCCTCTTTTAGATCTGCGCATAAACAAGAAAACCTCGTGAAAAGCAAGAGTTTAAAACACTAAAGAAAAAGATAAAAGAAAAATAAAAACAAAAGCAAAAACGAAAATAAAAACAAAGAGTGCAAGGAAAGAAAGGTGTAGTTATGTTGCCAATCCCCGGCAACGACGCCAAAAACTTGTTGCGTGTAAAATAGTCTATCGCAATTATAGTGCAAGTATACACGACGCAAGTAGTAAAGTGATACGAAGTATCGGATATCGTCTCCACAGGGATTGGGCTAATGACTTCACCTTAATTCACTGCACGCAGTAAAAGAAATAGTTGAGAGAATTGTCACGAAAATAATAAGGAAAACGCAAATAAAAGAAGTAAGATATCAAGATAGAGAGAATGGGCTGGTATTGAGTTGCTCGGTAGTGCAGGTATTGAATTGCTTAGGATCTCCAGTTCTGTCGTCGCACCCGTCGTCGACAGCACCTGTCGCGGCGTCTGTCCGTTAGCTGTCGCGGCAGCGAACACTAACTCCGTACTTCAAGCTTGGCAAGAATCCCTGATCTGCCTTGCCCTATCCCTAGGCACAAGTCTGTCGATGATCACGTCTTTGATGATACCTCCCGGCGTGAATCGAAGGATGAACACCGATGTGTATGAATTCTTCCTTAGCCACTTAACCTCGCCCTATCCCTAGGCACGAGATGGTTCAACTATAAACTAGAGAACGCGCTCTTATCTCTTTCGTATACTTAACTCTCCCGATGCTAAGTAAATGGATAACCTCACAATGCTCTCCCGATGCTCTTGCAAGATATTAAAACCAAGATAAAAGAACTTGAAGTTTATTTTATTGAACTTGAAAAATCCTAAAACAAAGCAACCCTTGCAACTACTTTACAAAACAACCCGTGGCCCTAGGGTTTTTTTTAGAACATATCGGTGACAGGTAAACGGCAGGGTTTTGGTTTCGGTTATGGGGTCTCCGTTTTTTGCCCTAGGTTTAATCTATGCCCTTTATATAAGCTTTGAGCTCAAGTTATCTAAGGTTACAAGGATTACAACTTTAATTAAAAGTAAGATTCTAATAAAGACTAAATCTCTAAAGTCTCCTACTTTCCAGCCGCATCCTTGCTTTTAGGGATTTCTTCTCTTTGAGCTTTGGCTTGACATGTCTTTCAATCCGGGGCTTAGAAAAATATTTGGCTTTCACACGACAGACGAGCAGATTTTTCTCTATCTATCGAGGTCCACTTGACTTTTCCCCTTCATGAGTCTGCTGTCACCATGCTGTCACGACAGGTCCATGACAGGTTCGTCTTCTTCAGCTGCTTGTCCAGTTCAGCTCTCCTGCTTATCTGCCCTGCGCCTGCCTTCGACATCTACTGTGACAGATACCTGCAAAAATAGCCATCTTTTAGTAGAATCCGTGCCTTTTATATAATTGTGATGTTTTATTGAAAACTAACCTAAATGCAATGCAATGATGCTCGAATGCAACAGAAATATGGGTTAAAAAGGGTATAAATAATAGAACTTTTACACACTCAACAATTTACATGGTGCATCTAGATGACATACATACATCTCATGCATGTTTAGTAGCTCAAAATGAATATGATGCATGGTTGTGACATAGGAAACTAGGACATGCTAGCATTAGTGTTTTAGAAAAAATAGTTTCCCTTGATCTAGTTAGAGGTTTACCCAAGATTAAGTTCTCAAACGATACAATTTGTGATGCATGCTCTAAGGGTAAACAACATAAGTCATCCTTTAAATCCATTAATGATGTTTCTACAAGTAGGTGTTTACAACTTATCCATATGTATTTATTTGGGCCAATTAGGACTATGGGCTTGGGTGGTAAATCTTATGCATTTGTTCTTGTTGATGATTTTTCTAGATTTACTTGGGTTTTATTTTTAAGTACTAAAGATGAGGCTTTAGAAAAATTCATCACATTTTCAAAACTAACCCAAAATGATCTTGAACTTAGAATTTCTCATATTAGAAGTGATCATGGAACCGAGTTTCAAAATTTAGGGTTTGAAGAGTTTTTGAATGAAAATGGTATTAGCCACAATTTTTCGGCTCCTCGAACTCCTCAACAAAATGTGGTAGTTGAAAGGAAAAATAGAACTTTACAAGAAATGGCTAGAACCATGCTTTGTGAAAACAATTTACCTAAATATTTTTGGGCGGAAGCCACAAACACTGCTTGCTACATTGTAAACCGAGTAATGATTAGGCCAATTTTAAAGAAAACACCTTATGAGATTTTAAAATCTAAAAAGCCCAACATTAGCTATTTTCATCCATTTGGTTGCAAGTATTTTGTTTTGAATAATGGAAAAGACAACTTAGGTAAATTTGATGCAAAAAGTGATGAAGCTATTTTCATAGGATATTCTTTAACCTCTAAAGCCTATCGTGTATTTAACAAGAGAACTTTAGTAGTAGAAGAATCTATACATGTATTCGATGATAACCTCCTTCCAAGGAAGGATTCTTGTGATGATGATGCTGTAGGAATCATAAATGCCTTTGATGGAGGACAAACTTCAAAGGAGGATGAGATTCCAACAAAAGAAGAGGACACACAAGATCCACCTCTTGAAGCCTTGAAGGACTTGGCTCTTGATGAAAAGGAAGTGAGCTACCCAAGGGAGTTCAACTATGTCAAAGATGGTGAAATCTTGGGTGATCCATCCAAGGGGGTAACCACTCGATATTCTCTTAGACTAATGAATCATGTTGCATTTATCTCATGCATAGAGCCTAAGAATATAAAAGAAGCATTGAAAGATGATTTTTGGATTATGTCTATGCAAGAAGAGTTAAATCAATTTGAGAGAAGTAACGTTTGGACATTAGTTGATAGGCCCAGTAATCAATCTACCATAGGAACTAAATGGGTCTTTAGGAACAAACTAGATGCGAGTGGTAACATTGTGAGAAATAAAGCTAGACTAGTAGCACAATGTTACACTCAAGAAGAGGGAATAGATTTTGATGAAACCTATGCACCCGTAGCTAGAATGGAAGCCATTAGGATGTTGCTTGCATATGCATGTTATCATGATTTCAAGCCTTTTCAAGTGGATGTTAAAAGCGCGTTTTAAATGACTTTATAAATGAGGAAGTGTATGTGGAACAACCACCGGGTTTTGAAGACTCAAAATTTCCAAATCATGTTTTCAAACTCAATAAAGCTCTTTATGGTTTAAAACAAGCTCCTAGAGCTTGGTATGAAAGACTTTCAAACTTTTTAATTGAAAAAGGTTTTGAAAAAGGCAAGGTGGACACTACACTTTCTATAAAAAGGTATAAAAATGACATCTTAGTAGTACAAATTTATGTTGATAATATTATTTTTGGTTCTACCAACGAATGTCATTGCAAAGAGTTTGCTAAGCTAATGCAAGGTGAATTTGAGATGAGCATGATGGAGGAGCTCTCATTCTTTTTGGGACTCCAAATCAAGCAAAAGAAGGACGTCACCTTCATCAATCAAGCAACGTACATAAAGGATATGCTCAAGAAGTTTGGCTTGGAGAATGCAAAGCCTCAAGCCACACCTATGAGCTCATCTACAAAGCTTGACAAAGATGAAGGAGGTAAGTGTGTTGACTCTAAGCTTTACCGTTCTATGATTGGATAAATGCTTTACCTTACCGCAAGTAGACCAGATATGTTGTTTAGTGTTTGCTTGTGTGCTAGGTTTCAAGCTAGTCCTAGATAGTCTCACCTTATAGCCGTTAAGAGAATCTTTAGGTACCTTAGAGATACTCCTTGTTTAGGTTTTTGGTACCCTAGAGACTCCACCTTCAACCTTCATGCTTATTTGGATGCGGATTATGGGGGATGCAAAATCGATAGGAAAAGTACTTCGGGAACTTGTCAATTCCTAGGTAGTATGCTCATATCTTGGTTCTCTAAGAAACAAAATAGTGTAGCCTTATCTACCACCGAAGCCGAGTACATATCCTTAGGGAGTTTTTGTGCTCAAGTCCTTTGGATGAAGCAACAACTCTTAGATTATGGTATTAAAGTTGAAACCATACCCCTTAAGTGTGATAACACTAGTGCCATATGTTTGACAAAAAATCCCATCCAACACTCTAGAACCAAACACATAGAAATAAGACATCATTTCATTAGAGATCATGTCCTTAAAGAAGATGTTGTTATAGAGTATGTTGACACCTTAAATCAATTAGCGGACATATTTACAAAACCTTTAGACAAAGAGCGTGTTTGGTCCCTTAGGAGAGAGTTAGGACTAACTAGCATATCTTGACCTTTTAGGACCTATTTTGTGCTTAAAATTGCTTGATCTTGTGAAATTCCATGTTTATGTGTTTTTACTCCTAATTTCATCCATGCCTATAGCTAGGGGGAGTATGTTTATGTTTTCACATATTATTCCTGTTCATTCATGTCATTCATGCAAGTTAGGCCTTCAAAGATTTCATTTTTCTGCACTTTTAGAGCCTCATCCGCACTTCCAGGCCCAAATGTATCGAAACAGGTCCACCTATTTCGATACGGATGCTTTAAAATTCTATCTGAGAGAAGGGCGTTTCGAAACGCCTTCCAAGGGTTTCGAAACGTTTTTGCTACTACCAAGGGGTGTATCGAAACGTGTTTCGATACGAGTCAATAGGGATTCGATACGGTCAAAGCCGTATCGAAACGGTCAGCTGGAGTTGAAAAATCGGTCAAACCTCGATGCCCGCGTTTCGAAACGGTCGACACCGTTCCGAAACGGGTTAGCGGACAGCTTTATAGAGGGCTTTTAATGTTAAAGTTTTACTTTAATTAAAACTCCCATCAAACCCTAAAACGATTTTCCCTATAAAAACCCTCTAAACCTCATTGTTTTCACCAAATCTTGAGGGCTTTTACTCTTAAAAACAAGTCTAAGCAAGCATCAACAACTTTGTGCAAGGATTTTCATCTATTCATCCAAAATCCCAATTTAAGGTATATTTTCATCTTTTTCTTTTTCCTTAAATTTGTATTCGAATCTTAGGTTAGAAAATTTTATTTTTGTATAGTTTATGTGTTTTGATACTTGGGTTTTTCTAAACTTGTAAATTTTTTTCAAAATCTTCAATTTTTTGATTCGAATATATGAGTTTTCATTCGTATTTTCCTTACTGTTTTATTAAATTGTTTTTCTCTTAATTTTTTTTGTTTTGTTTTGTTTCTTTGTTTTTAAAATTTGTTTTTAAACCTAAGTGGGATTTACCATTGGATTGAATTAAGAAATTTCATGCATACACTTAAAATTTGTTTTTAAATTGCTTGCTTTTATGTTTTTAGGATTATTTCAATGGATCCCGTTAACAAGAAACGTAAGGCACCTCAATCGGGTGAAGGATCAAACCAAGCTGCTCTCCGTCCTAACCTTACTCAATTGTTTCTCAAGAGTCTCAAAAATCCCGCGTTGAAGGCGCGTTTCCAATATGTCAAGACATTTGGCGTTCGTCGTGAGCGTGTTGTTGACATGTCGTTTCTTGACTCCGAGCACTTCCTCTTTCGTTATCTCCACCGTTTACAAGAATGGAGCTTTATCGGTTTCTTGAGTATCCTGGATATTTGCTACAAGCACATGGTTCTTCTATTCTACTCGAATGCCCAACTCGACAACAATGAGGACAATTCCGAAGTTGCTCGCATTGAGTCTCAGATCTTAGGAAAGAAGATTGTCATTGACATACCTTTCTTAGAGGATACCTTTGGTCTTAAGGATGAAGGACTCGAGAATGAGAATCACTTCGGGTCTCACACCGGTTCCGTGCTTGCCTTGGATGCTCACGATAGGTTCCTCCACTTGATGGTTTCGTGGTTTTTTCGCCCCTCTAGAGGTAAATTTTCTCACGTTCATCAAGTAGATTATTTTTGGCTTGAATGTTTTCATCGTGGAGAGCGACCTAATCTTGTTAAAATCATGTTTGCGGAGATGGTGAATAATGTTAAGCTTCGTGAAACCGATGCGCTTAAGTCCTTCACTTATGGGACTGTTTTGAGTTTTATCTTTGAGAAACTTGAGATTGATTGCACTTATGACTCTCCGGAACCCCGCAAGTCAAAACTTGGTGAGTCTTCTCTTCGCAAGTCCGGATTTCACTATGTCAACAATGGCCAATGGGAATGTGTTGATAGGGAAGCACCTCCACCTCAAGTCGAACCTCAACCACAAGCTCTGGTTGCAAACAATGAAGCTCTCACGGCTTTTCTTACCGAGCGGTTCAACACATTGGACACTAACATGTCTAGGGGTTTTGGTGCTATCAATACTCGCTTGCAATCCGTGGAGGATCGTCTCCTTGCAAATGAGAATCGACTCACATCCTTTGAGAATCAACATACATCTATGGACATGTCTTTCTCCACCTTTTATGGACAATGGATGGATTTTCGTCGCGCTCAAGCTAAGAATGATGATGATTCTATGGATGATGATAGTGACGACGAGGCTTAGGATTCTCATGTCATCTCATATTAGCTATGCATATTAGGATTAAGTTTGCATCTTTATTTCCATTATGTTTTATGAACCTATGCTTTTGATTTCTTTTATTTAGGATTATGCTTTGAACTTATTGTTTAAGATTTATGTTTTGGATATTTGAATTTTATGAATTAATATTATGTTGCTTATTGCTTATTGATTATTGCTTTTAACCCTATCTCTTCTCTTTGAGCCTTGTTTATTATTTTTGATCTAACAAAAAGGGGGAGAAGTAATCTAAGAGCCAAAATTCGTTTTAAGTGTTTTTAAGTTTTAAAACATAGATTTAAATCTTTTTAAAACTTTAAAAAACCCATCTTAAATTGAGGGGGAGTTAGAATGTATTCAAAATCTTCAAAACTCTTAAAAATTCTAACTTTGGTTTTGTTATATCAAAAAAGAGGGAGATTGTGAAACCGATAATTTAATTTTGATATAACTAAAGAACTTAAGGACTAAATTGAAAACGTGAAAACAAAATTTTAAGTCCTCAAACCTCTCTATATGTTTTAAACAAAATGCCTAAGTTAAAAACTGAATTTATCAAATGTTTTCTATGTGTTCTTAAAGCAAAATATGTGATTTTTGAGTCACCGTTTCAGAGCGGCCTAAGACATTACGAAACACTTTTGAAACTGTAAGCTCCTGTTTCGGAACGAGTATCGAAACAGTTTCAACACTGTCAACCTGTGTTTCGAAACGAGGTTCGAAACGGCTTAAGAACCTCGAGACACCGTATCGAAACGACATCAAATGTTTCGAAACGGTATTCAATCAGATTTTAAAAATATGACCGTTAGAAAGGTTTTAACTGAATTTTTACAAGTCGTTAAGGCGTATCGAAACGTTTCAACCCGTTTCGATACGATCCTTGACAGTGGCAAAAATGTTTTGAAACGTGTTTCGAAACGGCTCTTAGCGTATCGAAACAAGTCTAACCGTTTCGATACGGGCTCTTTAATGCACCCCAAGGACTCTTTCTATTTTGGTCTATTTCGAAACAAGGTCGGGCGTTTCGAAACGGTTGGTTGCAGACTGCATTTATGGAGAGAAGATAACACCCCCAACGACTCTATTGATGAATGCATCAACCACACCGACTAGAATTCAATGAGAAGGTATAAAAGGGACCTCTAAAAGCTTCAACAACAACTATTGATCCAAAAGCAAACATCCAAACATCAAATCCAAGCATTTGTGCCTGAATCTCATTATTGTCTTGTAACCCCAATTCTATCATTCTTATCATTTCAATTAGGTTGAGTGCTTGTAATTGGGCTATATTGTGTATTGAGAAATACTTGTTTTAGCCAACAACTTCTTTGTTTCTATTGAGTGAGGATTGGGTCAAATTTTGGGTAGAAAATTTGATCAAAAATTGTAACGGTTACCTCCTTAGCCTAGAAAAGGGGAAGAGCAATTAGTGGAATTGTTGCAAATCCTTAGTGAAGCTAAGGTAGTGGATGTAGAGTTCGATTGGAACTTGAACCACTCTAAAATTCCTTGTCTACCATTTTTATTTGCCAATTCCACCACAAAAAGCTTTAAAAATCAATTCACCCCTCTTGGTTTATTTCGATCATTCGACCCACTCAACAAATTCCCACATGATTCATAACAACCAAGCATGGCATAGGCACCCACATTCAACCAAAACATGATTTTCCAAACAACATGCCACTTAACATTGAATTGAACATCAAAACATACTAATTTCACTTACCATCATCCCCAATTCTTTCGAAACCTGGCTCTAATACCAACAAATGTAACCCCCTTAGCACGACCTAGATGCCTGACCCGAACTAAAAAGATTACACGAGGAAAATTGTAGCCAACTCGTTAAAGCCGACTTCGATTAATGACCCTTTTTTTATTTTTATCTTCTCTAGATGCACATTAAGATCCTATGTGATCAGCAACACACTTAGAAGAAAATGACACAGCGACCGGAGTTCGATTAAGGGTTCAAATGCAAACATATGACTTTTAGGGACTAAACTATAATTTCCATGAAATACTGGGACTTTTCAAATTTTAGAGTTACCAATCCTTAATTAGTCATGTAACATGCCATCATGTAAAATTTCATCACAAACGGATCATCCAAGCTCAACCAATTGAACATACAACATTTAGGGACAAAAATGCAACATTTCAGGACTTTTAAAGATACTTTTAACTGAAAATAACGAACATGTATCGGTACGCTGGAGCCCGTATCGATACCCAAAATGGCAGTGGCAAAATTCTGGAGAAGGGTATCGATACACTTTTCCCCGTATTGGTACGACCTTCAAACCTTTACCGAGGTGTATCGATACGCGGTCAACTCGTATCGGTACACCTAAGCTAAAGAGTGTAACACCCGGGTTTAGAGGCTAGGTGAAAATAATATTTTAATATTATTTGGGCTCGGGTTTATAATTAAAATGATCCTTTAAAATTTCGGGTTTCAAAATAAATATTTGAAATGGGACCAAATTGATTTAATTGCAAGTTGAAGAGCTTTTTAAAGAACAAGGGAATAGCCATTCATTAATGACCTTTTGGTAATTTACCCATCTTTCAATTTAAATCCCCCTTTTACACAAATAATCACTATTCACTCTCTTCCTCATCCATTTTCAACGTGAAAGAGCTCTCCCCTCTTCAAGTTACTACTCCATCAAAAAGCTCACTCATTTCAGCTCCTTTTTGAAAGGTAACAACGTTTTTGACTTCCCCTCAACCCCTTCTCTTTAAAAGTACCATTTATTTTCATTTTCATTGAAGTTTAGAAAATGGGATTTTCAAAGGATTTGATTAAAAATGGTGCCTTTGTGTAGCCAAACCTAATATTTTGATTTATTATGGTTAGTTATGGAATGTAGGGGTCAAATGGTATAACATATGTGAATTTTGAATGATTTTGAGCAATTTTTGGATTTGGGTAAACATGGGGTTTTTGGAGGGTTTTGGGTGAGTTTTGGGGGTTGATTTAGGTGGAATTGGATAGGCTTTTGATAGTACTATGGTTAGGGATTGATTTGGGATCATTTGTGGGTGCTATGGATGTTGGAAACATGGTTTTTGGACATGGTTTAGGGGCTGCCCGAGTTTGCTAAAAATGGGATTTGTTCATAGCTTGCAACATTGTAATTTGTGATTGAATTGTATTCCGGGTTGGTCTTTTGATGTTGGGCTGATTTGGAATCGTTTGAAATGTGTTTGAGGTTGTTTAGAAGCGGGAATTTGTGTTGGAGAAGCTTCGGGAAGAAATCCGGGATCGTGAGAGTAGTTGCTTGCTTGGCTTGGAGCTTGGAAGCTTAGGTGAGTGGTTAAACGTTTTACATGGTTTTTAAATGATTAGTTCGAGTATGTGGACTAGGTTGGGCTTGATAGACCCACATAGAGTTAGGATTAGGGTGGTGGCCTAATCCTAAACTTGATATAGAGCCATTGGATGAACTTATATATATGGATGTGTATGCCTCGTATGACTTGTGATATGATTGATTTATGTATATTGTGTATACATGTGAGATGAGGCATGATTTGTGATGCTTGAGGCATGCATGGTAATGATTCATGATTGTGTTCATGGTGAGTACGTGCTAAGCACGAAATTGATTGAAATCAGTAATGTGGAATGAGTTAAATGTTGGCACTAGTATGCTTGAGTACAAATGATCGATCATTAGGATGTTAGCGTGTACACATGAGTCAAAAGTCGCGCGTGGCCTTGGTGGCGTTGAGTCACCAAGGAGGAGTACGGGTTCGCCCGGAAATTGTATTTATATATAGTCGATGATGAGTGGAATCCCATCGACGGGGCGTGAGGATGAGTGGAATCCCCTCCGCGAGACCGTGATGAGTGTAATCCCACCGTGAGGTAATGTGGTTGTTGGATGTGAGTTCCAACATGTTTATCCGCGTATTCGGGTCATAGCTAGGTGCCAATATTGATTGATATGTGTATCAATGTGTTGTGGATTATGATCCTTATTTGGATGTTTATATGTGGTTATATGTGTTGTGGAATAGAGCTTATGAGCATGGCATTCATTTGGATATTGTTCATGCATCTTAACTTGTGGCTCTTGAGGATCCTTGGTAATTATGTAATTTTGCCTTGGCTAAGATCGTGCTCGGACCCTGAAATGTTGAGGTTTGTTTTTAAGAGCTTACCCTCACTAAGCATCATTTCTTACGCTCTCTTTGTTCAACATTGCAGATCCTTAGTTCGTGGGGTTGCTAGGAGCAAGAAGGGGGCCTCCAAGTGTGCTTGTGTAGCTACCAAGTATGAATTTTTAAATTAAGATGTAATGGTCAAGCAATGGGGCATGTAATCTTATTATGATGTTTTTGGATTATGTTGTGGTTGATGTTGCTTAGGAGCATGTTAGACTCCTCCTTTGTACTTGTTATTTGGCTTGAGATGTATGCCTTGCTTGTAACCTTGTTGGTATTTTTGCTATCTTGAATTTGTCTAAGTGTGGGCTATGTGAATGCTTAACCTCTTAAATGAGTTGTATGAATGCATGACATGTGATGTTATGCCTTGGTGTTTAATTTCGTTTAATGGTGTTAAAGCATGCTAATATAGTTGGATTGCCTTAGGTTTAATTGTTTGAGTGTTGTTGAGTGTTTTGGTGGTGTTTTGGGGCACCCTTATGCCTTAAAACAACCAAAATGAGTCTGCAGACAGGGGGCGTATCGAAACGGGCTACCCTGTTTCGATACGGTCCCTTTGTAATTGGCCAAGCGTTTCGAAACGGATAGGGGCTGTTTCGGTACATTTTAGCTACTGGAATTTTGAGAAATTGACGAGATAAAGGCGTTCCGAAACGGGCCTTTGATGTTTCGAAACGATCAAATCTCGTTGACCATGAGAAGTTGACCACCAGGGTCGTTTCGATACGGGTCACCCCTGTTTCGAAACGGTCTCCTCATGGTTGACCCTGGCTTGTTGACTAAGTCAAGGCGTATCGAAACACCCTAAGGGCGTTTCGATACGGCCTGCTGTAAAGGGCTAAAATGAGCTGTTTAATGTATCGTTTTGGTTGGTCGATGTTGAATTGTTGCTTTTTCCGCTGTTGTGCTTCACATAGGATTTAATCATGCCTGTAGACAAGATAAAGTTAAAAGAAATTTTCTGGGTCGTTAACCGAGGAGGAACCTTAACGGGTTTCGCTTCGGTTTTCCCCGTGTGGCCCACTCGGACCGGTCATCCAACTAGACCGGGACGAGGGGGTTACACTTGTTGGTATCAGAGCCTAAGGTTACTAAGACCTTGGGCAGGTAAGTGAGGTAAGTTTAAGTTTTAAATTGACATGCACGGTGTTTGCTTGCTTTGTTAGTATGATTGCTTGTGTGACAAGTATGTTAATTGTTTTACTTCAAAGCATGTTGTTTGGGAGTCCCATTGCTACTATTACATCGGAAAATAATTTTTAAGTGAGGGAAACGTACTTGAGCACTTGGAAGCCTTGCCTTGCTAACCCGATCTTGTATATTTTTGTTTGTTGTGGTTGTAGTTATCGTTTGAGAGTGATGTCTAGGCCGAGGGGTAGGCCGAGAGTGGTTCGTTAGGAACCACGTGTTGCGGCTCCTTTTGAGCCAGTGATTGGTGTGGAGGCTCACATAGAAGGGCCGATGGCCGCGGGAGTTGGCGCTCCTCCACCCCCTCCACCACCACCACCTCCTCCGCCTGGAGTTGGGGGCGAGGATGGAGCCGGAGGAGAGGGACCTCAGGGTGGCCAAGGTCCAGCTGGAATTGACATGACTCCGCTAGTGCAAGCTATAGCGAGAGCATTTCAGGCCGCAGTTGCGGGAGCTCAGGCTGCAGCTCAGCCTAGGTGTGACGATGCTAGTCTACCTTTGGAGAGGCTCCGTAGCTTGGGGGCCGAAGAGTTCAGGGGATCTACTCTAGAGAGGTCGAAGTTATGGTTGGAGAAGACAGTTCGTATCTTGGCTCAGATGGGTTGTGCGGGCGCACGTAGATTGGGCTGTGTGATTTCCTTGCTTCAGGGTGATGCCTACACCTGGTGGGTCACCATTGCTACTGGGGTTCTAGAGGCAGAGATTGATTGGGATTTCTTTGAGACCGTTTTCCGGAAGAGGTACTTGGGACCGAGGTACTTAGATGAGAAGAAGCGAGAGTTTATGGCCCTTACTCAGGGAGATGCTTCTGTGACTGGCTATGAGATCTGTTTTGTTCGCTTGAGTCAGTATGCTCCAGAGTTGGTTCCTACTGAAGTGGAACGCTGTAACCGTTTCCGCTATGGGTTGAGTGAGGAGATTAAGAGGTACACGTTAGCTTCTGACTACTCAGACTTTGATGTATTGGTCGTGAGGGCCAAGGATTTAGAGCACAGTTTGGGTTCGGCCAAATGATCTGGTGGTTCTAGTTCTGGTAAGAGGCATAACCACTTTGATGGTAGAGATGCCAAGAGGCACAGAGGTGGCGGACATCAGTTTGACCATAGACATGGCGGTGGCCATCATGGTAGGGGCCATCAGGGCCATAGAGGAGGAGGGAGTTTGCCCGAGTGCACCCGTTGTGGGAGAACGCACGCTGGCGAGTGTTGGGGTAAGTTTCATGCTTGTTGGAACTGTGGTTCGAGGGACCACTTTAGGAGGGATTGTTCGCACTAGGCGACACAAGCACCGAACATTGCTCAGGCTCCTGCGAGAGCGAATGATTTTCAGAGAGGCCGTGGGCGCGGTCGTGGCTACTTCCAGCCTAGGGCTGATGCACCTAAGGTAGATGCTCAGAGGAACCTTGCTCATGTTGTGGCAGTGCAGCCAGAGGCAGGAGGACCAGCGAGGGTTTATGCTCAGAGAGAGGCCGGGAACGACACCGATGTGATAGTAGGTAATTTTGAGTTACAGTCTATGTCTTTGCTTTCTTTGGTTGATTCGGGTTCTACACATTCCTACATTTTGAGTGAGCATGCACGAAAGTTAGATATCCCCGTTGAGATCTTAGATGTAGGTATGCATGTTACTAGTTCTTTCGGTGAGACATTTGTGGTTAGACGCATGTATAGGAGATGTCCACTGAAGATTCAGGGTCATGTGTTCTCTGTTGATATGATGGAACTTCCTTTCTATGGCTTTGATATTATTTTGGGCATGGACTGGTTAGTTGAGCACCGAGCTAGTGTGGATTTTGAGACGAAGAGAATTTCCTTGAAACTTTCTGATGACTACGAGGTAGTGGTAGTAGGCGAGAACATTAAGTTCTTGTCTAATGTGGTGTCAGCTTTAGAGGCTCATAGGTTGATAGACTCCAGATGTGGGGCCTACTTAGCGTATGTTATGAATCCGAATATGAGTGAAGCTAGACCGAAAGATATCAGAACAGTTTGTGACTTTCCGGATGTGTTTCCTGAAGAGTTGCCGGGTTTACCTCCTGACAGAGATGTTGAGTTTGTGATTGAGACTGTTTCAGGGTCTACTCCAGTTTCGATAGCTCCGTATCGTATGGCTCCGAAAGAGTTGAAAGAATTGAAGAGTCAGTTGCAAGAATTATTAGACCGTGGTTTCATTAGGCCTAGTAGTTCTCCTTGGGGTGCCCCCGTGTTGTTTGTGAAAAAGAAAGATGGTAGTATGCGCATGTGTATTGACTACAGACAGTTGAATCAGTTGACTGTGAAGAACAAGTATCCGTTGCCTTGTATAGATGATTTGTTTGATCAGTTGAGAGGTGCTTCAGTGTTCTCAAAGATAGATTTGAGATCCGGGTACTACCAGTTGAAAGTGAAAGAGTGTGATGTTCCGAAGACAGCTTTTAGGACTAGATATGGTCACTATGAGTTTCTTGTGATGCCGTTCGGGCTCACGAATGCACCTGCAGCATTCATGGACATGATGAACAGAATTTTTAGAGACTATCTAGACCGTTTTGTAGTTGTTTTCATTGATGACATACTTGTGTACTCGAAGACAGAAGAAGTGCATGATGAGCACTTGAGATTTGTTTTACAGAGATTGTTGAGCAATCAGTTGTATGCGAAGCTTAGTAAATGTGAGTTATGGATTCGAGAAGTTGTATTTCTTGGCCATGTTGTTTCGGCCGAAGGTATCCGTGTTGACCCATCGAAGATTGAGGCTATCGTCGAGTGGAAACAACCTAAGTCCGTGACCGAGATTAGGAGTTTCCTAGGATTAGCTGGTTACTATAGGAGATTTGTTGATGGTTTCTCTAGAGTAGCTGCTCCTTTGACTAAATTGTTGCAAAAAGGAGTTAAGTTTGAATGGTCAGATGCAAGACAAAAGGCCTTTGAGAAATTGAAAGAAGCTTTAACAAATGCTCCAGTGTTAGTGCAACCTGTTTCAGGTAAGGAGTTTGTGATTTATAGTGATGCTTCCTACGTAGGTTTAGGATGTGTTTTGATGCAAGAAAGAAGAGTTGTTGCCTATGCTTCTAGGCAATTGAAGATTCATGAGAAGAACTATCCCACTCATGATATAGAGCTAGCCGTAGTTGTGTTTGCATTGAAGATTTGGCGTCACTATTTGTATGGTGAGAAGTGTATAGTCTACACCGATCACAAGAGCTTGAAGTACTTGATGACACAGAAAGAGTTGAACTTGAGACAGAGAAGATGGCTAGAGTCGCTAAAGGATTATGATTTGACCATTGAGTACCATCCGGGCAAAGCAAATGTAGTAGCCGATGCTTTGAGTAGAAAGGTGGCCGTTGAGTTGAGAGCTATGTTTACTAGATTGAGTGTGTCTAATGATGGTGGGTTGATCACCGAGTTGCAAGTGAAGCCTTCTTTAATTCAGTTGATTAGAGAGAAGCAGTTGCAAGATGTGACTTTAGTCCCTCTTGTTCAGGACATAGCCGAAGGAAGACCGACCGAGTACAGTTTCAGTGGGGAGAACTTGTTGTGTTTTAGGGATAGAATTGTGGTACCAGAAGATGTTGAGTTGAGACGTCAGATTCTGAGTGAAGCACATTCGAGTCCCTTTTCTATGCATCCGGGTAGTACCAAGATGTATCGTGATTTGAAAAATGATTACTTCTGGGTTGGTTTGAAGAAAGATGTAGCCGAGTATGTGAGCCGTTGTATGGTTTGTCAGAGAGTGAAGGCAGAACATCAGGTTCCTTCAGGTTTGTTACAGCCTTTGAAGATTCCGGAATGGAAATGGGAGAGGATCACCATGGATTTTGTGTCGGGGTTGCCTTTGTCTCCTTCGAAGAAGAACTCTGTTTGGGTGATTGTGGATAGGTTCACTAAGTGTGCTCACTTCTTAGCAGTGAACACTACGGATTCTTTAGACAAGTTGGCAAACTTGTACATCCGTGAGATTGTGAGACTTCATGGAGTTCCGAAGTCTATTGTGTCAGATAGGGATCCTATATTTACTTCGAGATTCTGGGGTTGCTTGCATAGTGCTCTAGGTAGCCGTTTGCATTTCAGCACGTCTTATCATCCGCAGTTCGATGGTCAGTCAGAGCGAGTGATACAGATTCTAGAGGATATGCTTCGTTGTTGTGTGATTGACTTCCAGGGTTCTTGGGAGAAGCACCTACCATTAGTTGAGTTTGCTTACAACAACAGTTATCAGTCTAGTATTCAGATGGCTCCCTATGAGGCCTTGTATGGTAGACGATGTAGGACTCCAATTTGTTGGGCTGAAATAGGTCAGAGATTGTTACCTATTCCAGATTTGCTTAAGGGGACTACCGACAAGGTGAAGTTGATTTGTGACCGTTTGAAAGCAGCTTCCGATCGTCAGAAGTCATATGCGGATTTGAAGAGGAAAGAGATTGAGTACTCCGTGGGTGAGAAAGTGTTTTTGAAAGTATCTCCGTGGAAGAAGGTAATGGGATTTGACCGGAAGGGCAAGTTGAGTCCGAGGTTCATTGGTCCGTATGAGATAGTTGAGCGGATTGGGCCCGTAGCTTACCGGTTGAGGTTACCTTCTGAGTTAGAGAAGATCCATGATGTCTTTCATGTGTCGATGCTTAGGAGATATAGATCAGACCCTTCTCATGTTATGCCCGTTGAGGAGATAGAGTTAAATCCGGATTTGTCCTATAATGAAGAGCCTGTTGAGATACTTGCTTCTGATAGCAAGGTGTTGCGTGGTAAGACCATAGAGTTGGTCAAGGTGTTGTGGAGACATAGAGGTGTGGAAGAGGCCACGTGGGAGAGGAAAGCTGATATGGTCGAGCAGTTTCCGTATTTGTTTCCACCAGGTAATTTCGGGGACAAAATTCCTTAAGTGGGGGAGAGTTGTAACACCCGGGTTTAAGGGCTAGGTGAAAATAATATTTTAATATTATTTGGGCTCAGGTTTATAATTAAAATGATCCTTTAAAATTTCGGGTTTCAAAATAAATATTTGAAATGGGACCAAATTGATTTAATTGCAAGTTGAAGAGCTTTTTAAAGAACAAGGGAATAGCCATTCATTAATGGCCTTTTGGTAATTTACCCATCTTTCAATTTAAATCCCCCTTTTACACAAATAATCACTATTCACTCTCTTCCTCATCCATTTTCAACGTGAAAGAGCTCTCCCCTCTTCAAGTTACTATTCCATCAAAAAGCTCACTCATTTTAGCTCCTTTTTGAAAGGTAACAACGTTTTTGACTTCCCCTCAACTCCCTCTCTTTAAAAGTACCATTTATTTTCATTTTCATTGAAGTTTAGAAAATGGGATTTTCAAAGGATTTGATTAAAAATGGTGCCTTTGTGTAGCCAAACCTAATATTTTGATTTATTATGGTTAGTTATGGAATGTAGGGGTCAAATGGTATAACATATGTGAATTTTGAATGATTTTGAGCAATTTTCGGATTTGGGTAAACATGGGGTTTTTGGAGGGTTTTGGGTGAGTTTTGGGGGTTGATTTAGGTGGAATTGGATAGGCTTTTGATAGTACTATGGTTAGGGATAGATTTGGGATCATTTGTGGGTGCTATGGATGTTGGAAACATGGTTTTTGGACATGGTTTAGGGGCTGCCCGAGTTTGCTAAAAATGAGATTTGTTCATAGCTTGCAACATTGTAATTTGTGATTGAATTGTATTCCGGGTTGGTCTTTTGATGTTGGGCTGATTTGGAATCGTTTGAAATGTGTTTGAGGTTGTTTAGAAGCGAGAATTTGTATTGGAGAAGCTTCGGGAAGAAATCCGGGATCGTGAGAGTGGTTGCTTGCTTAGCTTGGAGCTTGGAAGCTTAGGTGAGTGGTTAAACATTTTACATGGTTTTTAAATGATTGGTTCGAATATGTGGACTAGGTTGGGCTTGGTAGACCAACCTAGAGTTAGGATTAGGGTGGTGGCCTAATCCTAAACTTGATATAGAGCCTTTGGATGAACTTATATATATGGATGTGTATGCCTCGTATGACTTGTGATATGATTGATTTATGTATATTGTGTATACATGTGAGATGAGGCATGATTTGTGATGCTTGAGGCATGCATGGTAATTATTCATGATTGTGTTCATGGTGAGTACGTGCTAAGCACGGAATTGATTGAAATGAGTAATGTGGAATGAATTAAATGTTGGCACTAGTATGCTTGAGTACAAATGATCGATCATTAGGATGTTAGTGTGTACACATGAGTCAAAAGTCGCGCGTGGCCTTGGTGGCGTTGAGTCACCAAGGAGGAGTACGGGTTCGCCCGGAAATTGTATTTATATATAGTCGATGATGAGTGGAATCCCATCGACGGGGCGTGAGGATGAGTGGAATCCCCTCCGCGAGACCGGTGATAAGTGTAATCCCACCGTGAGGTAATGTGGTTGTTGGATGTGAGTTCTAACGTGTTTATCCGCGTATTCGGGTCATAGCTAGGTGCCAATATTGATTGATATGTGTATCAATGTGTTGTGGATTATGATCCTTATTTGGATGTTTATATGTGGTTATATGTGTTGTGGAATAGAGCTTATGAGCATGGCATTCATTTGGATATTGTTCATGCATCTTAACTTGTGGCTCTTGAGGATCCTTGGTAATTATGTAATTTTGCCTTGGCTAAGATCGTGCTCGGACCCTGCAATGTTTAGGTTTGTTTTTAAGAGCTTACCCTCACTAAGCATCATTGCTTACGCTCTCTTTGTTCAATATTGCAGATCCTTAGTTCGTGGGGTTGCTAGGAGCAAGAAGGGGGCCTCCAAGTGTGCTTGTGGTGCTTGTGTAGCTACCAAGTAAGAATTTTTAAATTAAGATGTAATGGTCAAGCAATGGGGCATGTAATCTTATTATGTTGTTTTTGGATTATGTTGTGGTTGATGTTGCTTAGGAGCATGTTAGACTCCTCCTTTGTGCTTGTTATTTGGCTTGAGATGTATGCCTTGCTTGTAACCTTGTTGGTATTTTTGCTATCTTGAATTTGTCTAAGTGTGGGCTATGTGAATGCTTAACCTCTTAAATGAGTTGTATGAATGCATGACTTGTGATGTTATGCCTTGGTGTTTAATTTCGTTTAATGGTGTTAAAGCATGCTAATATAGTTGGACTGCCTTAGGTTTAATTGTTAGAGTGTCGTTGAGTGTTTTGGTGCACCCTTATGCCTTAAAACAGCCAAAATGAGTCTGCAGACAGGGGGCGTATCGAAACGGGCTACCCCATTTCGATACGGTCCCTTTGTAATTGGCCAAGCGTTTCAAAACGGATAGGGGCTGTTTCGGTACATTTTAGCTACTGGAATTTTGAGAAATTGACGAGATAAAGGCGTTCCGAAATGGGCCTTTGATGTTTCGAAACGGTCAAATCTCGTTGACCACGAGAAGTTGATCGTCAGGGTCGTTTCGATACGGGTCACCCCTGTTTTGAAACGGTCTCCTCATGGTTGACCCTGGCCTGTTGACTAAGTCAAGGCGTATCGAAACACCCTAAGGGCGTTTCGATACGGCCTGCTGTAAAGGGCTAAAATGAGCTTTTTAATGTATCGTTTTGGTTGGTTGATGTTGAATTGTTGTTTTTTCCGTTGTTGTGCTTCACATAGGATTTAATCATGCCTGTAGACAAGATAAAGTTCAAAGAATTTTTTTGGGTCGTTAACCGAGGAGGAACCTTAACGGGTTTCGCTTCGGTTTTCCCCGTGTGGCCCACTCGGACCGGTCATCCGACCAGATCGGGACGAGGGGGGTTACAAAGAGCCTGAAAATGTCCGTAGCATATCGATACACGACCTTGAGTATCGATACACATACCAGAGTTGCACTTACAACAACCCTCAAAACTCCTTTAACGACATCTAAACATGACCAAAACATCTATACATAATATAACCAACATACCAACACTTAAACATCATCAAACATTTGCAAAATGAGCTATAAGCGTGGTAATTCATGGTGAGGCGTTAACCACTCAAGCATGCTTAAAAGTTAAACCACAACATAGCCACAATACCATAAGCAAGACCATAAACCAAATAAAGGCCATTTACAAGTCTCAAGACAAATACCAAACATGCTTAAAGTATTTAACAATACCAAATAGATCTATGAGTAGAAATCCCTCCCATTGTCTCTTATTACACTAAGGTGAAAACACATAGTTTGCTTAGCTAAATCACTTGGATTTCCCTTGCTCTCTTGCTGCCTAAAATGCTCAATTCTCTACATTGATGAAACAAATGAGCATAAGCATAAAGCTTAGCGAGGATCGCTAAAACCAAACATTCACCAATGCATTTATAAAACCAAAACATCATCCTTTGTCAACATATGCCTCCCTTTAAAACATGCACTTTAAAAACACCAATGCACTTTCAAAACCACATGCTCATAGCATCATCAATTCAACAGCAAAAAGCTTTGCTCATGCTTAAACCAAGCATCACATGCATTCTAGCATAAGTCACAAGCATCCCATGCTTAAATCATTACTCCACATCATTATATTGGCTCGCAAGTGGTCAATAACAAACCATAACAAAACCAACACAATTGACACAATCAGATACACAGATTACAAGCGTTGTCCCACACGCTTCATACAAACTACCGAATTACACAAGATGGAGTCAAATGGCACAATCACAACCCCTCAACACCCGTGATGGAGATTAATGGCACAATCACAACCCCTCAACATCACTCATCGGTAGTTGTATAATTCCACTAATGAGAACACGAAACACAAACCACAAGATTCACACACGGGATTAAACCATCCACCGTTGTGATATTAGCCTCAATCGTTAGGGTACTTGGATGGAGTTTACGGCACAATCACAACCCCTCGACATCCAAGGCAACTTTATTCATAGTGCACCCAATCATATAGTCGGCTAACTATATCCGATTAAAGTAACGAAAAACCATTTCCATCACTTGCCAATATAATCATTAATTCACTGTTTACAAGCATAAACCACAATGTCATTTTCACAAGCATCAACATGCTTAAAATCAAATGCATATGCCATATAAACCCAATGATCGCTTATCATGCGCATCCTTAACCAAATGACATTTAAATCCAGCATCATCAATTCTCAAAACATGCTTTAAAACAGTAATCAAACCACATTTAATTCAAGTGCATTTTATACCAAAACATAGCACATTCCGAGAGAGACTTTCGATTTACTTACTCTTGAGCTTAGCTAAGTGTTTCAAACTTACAGTAAGCTCCCAAAACCACGCTCAAAGCGTTTCAAAGCTGGAAAATCCTTTTCCACTCACCGGTACGCAAAACTTCACTTGCCGACGCGAAGATCACTCGTCCGAAGCCTCCAAAAATGCTTCGCTTGCTTCCGGATCAAGATCCCCTGTTTTTAAAGCATCAAAACAGAGATCCAAATGTATTAAAATGCATTCCAACATCAGCAACTAAACACAAACTCGTTGCTCAGCAAAACTACACCAATTTATCCATCCAAAACAACCGAAAACTCAATCAATTGCTTCCTAAACCAAGCCCAGCCAACATACTTCACTTCCAATCACTATTAAACATCAAAACATATATAAAAACAACCTAAACCCTTCCTTATACCTCCAGCAAACAAAACACCATCAAACCACCTCAAAAACCCAACTAAAACCATCAAGAAACTCAAGGATCTCAAGGAGTTCGGGATCTATATTATCAAAACTCTTTTTCAACATTATAATCAACTCAAAACTCAATTAAAATCAATCCAAAAATAGAGCTCATCAACAAAACTCCGAAAATCAAGATTTAAACCTTTATTTTGCAAGATTCGATATCAAATCAAAACTATAAACAAAACTCAGTTAAAAACAACAATTAGGAGTCAATAATCTTGGGAATTTCAATAAAGAACCTAGATTAGAGGTTGAGAACGAGATTTACCTCCAATCCTTGCCTTCCTTAAAGATTGACAAGTTTTTACTTCACAAATCTTGAAGAACTTGAAGAGAATTCCCGGAAAAAGATGAGACAATAAAGAGAGAGTGTTTGGGAGAAAAGAAATTTGGAGAAAAGGTTTGAGAAAATGGGTTTTTGCTGAAAATGAGAATTGAAAGTTAGTTACGTGAAATAAAACCTCCCTATTTACAATTTTATTAATTAAAATAAAATCCCTTTTAAATCAATTATATTAAAACTCTTTTAAAACACATGTCAATTTAAAAGAAGGTGTAATTGCACAAAAGCTCCCTAAAGATTCTAAGATTTTGACTCCTCTTTTGAAATTGCATTTTCCATAGTTTTAAAACTTTACATTTTCGTCACTACCCAAAATGTACCACTTCCAAAACTCTTTTTGTAAAATTGATTTGACCAACCTCTTAAACATGATTTTAGAGGATTTTATCAATTTTTGTCATATTTTTATCCTTTCCCGGTCGTTGATTTCCGTAAACCACCTATTACGATTCGAACCGTTTCTGACTGGTCCGACCCGATGTCCATAAGATTTAGGCCCAAAACCATGGCTTTACAACTCATCATCGATAAATCAATATAATAGAGTAGTCCATACTCCATTATACCATAAATCGTTCAATAACACACCATTGATATATGATAGTAAAATTACCATAAAGAAAACACAATAAGGTAGTTCATACCCCATCATGTATAAAACCTTTACTTTATGCATGTGAAAATATCATATTTCATATGAAAATCAATATTATCAATTCGATACAATTATATTGGTTGACTTTCCGCAAGTCTTCCTAAATACATTTCAAAACATATAAATACACTCACCTTGTTGCTTGAACTAAATACCCGTGTTTGAAGAGTATCACTCAATCCTTGATCCTTGACTTTCCTTTTTGTTCAATTCAGTCTCAAACCTTCTCAGACTCTACATTTACATCGAATATGCAATAACCAAAATTGAATGTATACGTTAGTATACATAAATCAATTCAGCAAGCACTATAAGGAATTCATAAAATTTCTTCAAATGTTACTTCGAATCAACAATGTATCAATATTCCATTTAAACCTTCCATTTTTCACAATTTCTAAACAAGTCATTTACTTTAACGAAATTGCAAAATAGTCATAAGAGAGTGTTTTCTGCTTCCAAATGACATATTCAAGCATGAAAAACATCATTCTAATCATTTCCATCACTAAAATAATTTTTGCAATATGTCCCCCTAATTTCTCTAAATATCCGAATGGTCCCTATGCCATATATCATAGGATTTTCATCACTTTAAGCATAGAAACAACATCACAACCTCATTTTTAACATAATAAACCTTATAACATGGAATCCCAACATTTCCTTCATTCACCTCAACCACCAATATCAACTTAAAAACATGGAAACCATGTAAAACTTATATCAAATGAAAGAGAATTCCATGGAGAACAAATCTTTGTTTCACGTCTTAGTTCAAAAATCAACCAAATAAGGTTCAAAAATTGGAAAGAAAATTTCCTTACCAAGCTTGGAAGCTCACGACAATGGAGAAAGAAGAACCAAAATTTCTACACTTTAATAGCATTATTTAACCTTATTTTTATAATAAAATATCTTTAATAGTCAAATGACTATTTTATCCCTTACTCATATCTAATAACATGTTGCCACCAATGCTATTTACTTTTCCATAATCAAAGATATTTATAAAGTATATGCAAAATGACCACTTTGCCATTAATGAATCAACTTATCTTCAAAATTGCTATTTTCACTACTACACCAAATACTGCATAGGATCAAGTTTGGACATGGTGCGCCAGTTCAGGGAAACAAGCAGAGGACTGAACAGAACACGTGCTGGACGTGTGGTTCGCGGGAGCACTTGAGGAGGGATCGCCCCCGTGCGGCTCGTGAGGTCCAGGCTCCTGTGGTTGGAGCTAACTCGTGTGGAACTGTGGATCTGCTAACCATATGAGACATGAGTGTTCCCTGTTAGCAGGAGGTGGTCAGGGTCGTACACCAGCTGTTGCACAACAGAGAGGCTGTGGGCACGGTCGAGGTAACTTCCAAAGGAGGGAGGATGGCCAGAGGGGGTGTGGCCCATGTCGTTGTAGTTCAGCCAGAGGGAGGTGGTCCCGCGAGGGTGTATGCACATCGTGAGGGATGCAGTGACACCAATGTGATCACATGTACTTTCACATTGCAATCTCTACCCTTGTTAGCATTGATTGATTATGGATCTACGCATTCATACATCTTGAGTGAGCATGCGCATTTTCTTGAAATTCCTATTGAGACGTTAGATGTAGGAATGCAAGCAACAAGTTCCTTTGGTGTGACTGTGGTTACAAAGAATCTGTATAAGAGGTGCCTGTTGTCGGTTCAAGGTCATGTATTTCCTATTGATCTGATGGAATTATCTTTTTATGGTTTTCATGTGATTCTTGGAATGACTGGTTTGTTGAACACTGGGATGTGGTGGATTTTGATGTTAAGCGAGTCACCCTGAAGCTTGCGGATGATTACGAGGTAGTAATCATGGGTGGGAACGTGAAGTTCTTATCTAATGCAATTTCGGCTCTTGAAGCGAGTCAGATGCTAGAGTTGGGATGCAAATCCTTCTTGGCATACGTGATGAATCCTGGAAAAAATGGAGTGCGTGTTCAAAATATATGAATCGTATGTGAGTTTTCGGGTGTCTTTCTGGAGGAGTTTCCAAGGTTGCCACCCAATTGGGAAGTTGAGTTTGGTATAGAGTTGTATGAGAATACGACCCCGATGTCCATTGCTCCTTATCGCATGGCACCTAAAGAGTTGAAGGAGTTGAAGAAGCAGCTCCAAAAGTTGCTTGATCGAGGGTTCATAAGGCCGAGTATTTCACCTTGGGATGCACCGATCTTGTTTGTGAAGAAGAAGGATGGTACCATGCGTATGTGTATTGATTATCGGCAACTGAACAAGTTGACGATTAAGAACAAGTAACCTTTGCCGAGGATCGATGATTTTTTCGATCAGTTTCATGGTGCTTCGATGTTTTCAAAGATAGACTTGAGGTCTGTATACTATCAGCTTAAAGTTAAGGATGTATATGTACCTACGACAACTTTTCGGACTAGGTACGACCATTATAAGTTTCTGGTGATGCCGTTTGGGTTGACAAATGCACCGGCTGCATTCATGGACACGATGAATAGAGTGTTCCATGAGTATCTAGATCAGTTTGTGGTTGTGTTCATCGATGATATTCTTGTGTACTCTCGTACCGAGGAGGATCATGACAAGCACTTAAGGATTGTGTTGCAACTGCTGTTGGAGAATCAGCTCTATGCTAAGCTGAGCAAGTGCGAGTTTTGGCTCAGAAAGGTGGTTTTTCTTGGACATGTGGTGTCGGCCGAAGGTATCCGGGTTGATCCACATGAGGTTAAGGTGGTGACGAGTTGGAAGACGCCTACAATGACGGAGGTGCGTAGTTTCCTTTTCTTGGCTGGTTACTACCGAAGGTTTGTCGAAGGGTTCTCTAAGATTGTTTCCCCTTTGACCAAATTGTTGCAAAAGAATGTTCGCTTCGAGTGGACGGATGTTAGGCAGCAAGCTTTTGAGAAGTTGAAGGAGGCTTTGACGCAAGCTCCTGTCTTGATTCAACCGGAATTGGGTAAGGAGTTTGTAGTGTATAGTGATGCGTCATACGTTGGTTTGGGATGCGTATTGATGCAAGGTGGAAAGGTTGTAGCTTATGCGTCTAGACAGCTGAAAGTGCATGAGCGCAATTATCCTACACACGACCTCGAGCTCGCGGCGGTGGTGTTTGCTCTAAAGATTTGGAGACACTATCTTTTTGGAGACAGATGCGTGGTTTACACCGACCATAAGAGTTTGAAGTACCTTATGTCTCAGAAGGAATTGAACCTTAGGCAACGAAGATGGGTGGAGTTGCTTAAGGATTATGATCTGACCATTGAGTATCATCCGAGAAAGGCCAATGTTGTGGCTGATGCTTTGAGTAGGAAGGTGGTTGTTGGGTTAAGAGCTATGTTTGCTCGTTTGAGTATATCACGTGATGGAGGCTTGATAGCAGAGTTGCATGTGAAGCCCTCCCTAAATCAGTTGATTAAGGAAAAGCAGTTGTTGGATGATTCGTTGGTGCCTCACGTTCAGGATATAGCTGATGGAAAGGCTACAGATTTTTGCTTTAATGATGATGAAGTTTTATGTTTTAAAAGTCGGGTAGTGGTGCCGGAAGATGTTGAGTTGAGGTGCACTATCTTGATTGAGGCACATAATAGTCATTTTGCTATGCATCCTAGTAGTACCAAGTTGTATCGTGGCTTAAGGGATGAGCACTACTGGGTGGGGTTGAAAAAGGATGTGGCGGGTTTTGTTAGCAAATGTATGGTTTGCCAGTGGGTGAAGGCTGAGCACCAGTTTCCTTTCGGTTTGTTACAGCCTTTGAGGATACTGGAGTGGAAATGGGAAGGGATTACGATGGATTTCGTGTTCGAGTTGCCTTTAACACCAACGAAGAAGAATTCAGTATGGGTGATTGTGGATTGGCTTACGAAGTGTGCACATTTCTTGGCTGTGCTTACTACGTATACGTTGGACAAGCTAGCTGAGTTGTATATTGCTGAGATTGTGCGGTTGCATGGTGTGCCCAAGTCCATAGTGTCGGATAGAGATCCAAGGTTTACTGCGAGGTTCTGGGAGTGTCTGCATTAGACGTTAGGTACAGAGTTGAATTTCAGCACTTTATATCATCCTCAGTTGGATGGGCAATCTAAACGAGTTATCCAGGTGCTTGAGGATATGTTGTTATGTTGTGTAATTGATTTCCAGGGTTCTTGAGAAAAGCATCCGTCGTTGGTTGAGTTTCCCTATAATAATAGTTTTCAGACAAGTATTCAAATGGCACCATATGAGGCCTTGTATGGTAGAAAGTGTAGAACGTCACTTTGTTGGGCTGAGGCGGGGCAAAGGTTGCTTTCCTTGCCGGATATTCTCAAGGGAACAACAAAGAAGGTGAAGCTCATTTGTGAGCGGTTGAAGGCTGCATCGGATCGCCAGAAGTCTTACGCGGATTTAAAGCGTAAAGAGGTTGAGTTCACGGTTGGGGATCACATGTTTCTTAAGGTATCGCCTTGGAAAAAGTGATGAGGTTCAGACGTAAGGGAAAGCTTAGTCTGAGGTTTATTGGACCCTATGAAGTTGTGGAGCCAATTGGTCCTGTGGCTTATCGGTTGAGGTTGCCTTTCGAGTTGGAAAAGATCTATGATGTGTTTCGTGTATCTATGATGTGTTGATATAGATCGAATCCCTCGCATGAAGTGTCGGTTGAGGAGATAGAGCTGAATCCGGATTTGTCCTATGATGAGGAACCGGTGAGAATCCTGGACACGAGTAGCAAGGTTCTTCTTGGCAAGGCGATTAAACTTGTTAAGGTGTTGTGGCGACACCGAGGAGTTGAGGAGGCCACGTGGGAAAGCAGAGCGGACATGCTGAGGCAATTCCCGCATCTTTTCCCTTCAGGTAAAATTTTAAGGATGAAATTTCCTAAATGGGGGAGAGTTGTAACGCCCCGATTTTGGGCTTAGATGTTTTTGGCGAGTCGAGTTGGACCGGTGGAACCGGTGCTGGTTGTTCGAATCGTTAAAAGGTGCTTTAGGGAGATTGGGGTTCAGGATAGGATAAAAATATGATAAAAATCTCTAAAATCCTCTAAAATCATATATAAGGGCTTGGTAAAGCCAATTTTGCAAAATGGGTTTTTGGAAGGTGTACATTTTGGGCAGTGACCAAATGTGAAGTTTGAAAAATGTGGCAAAAGTGTAATTTTTAAAAGAGGCGTCAAATCTTAGAATCTTTAGGGAGCTTTCATTCAATTAAGAATTTTCTTTTATTTGGCATGTGTTTAAAATGTTTTGATTAAAATTAGAGGGAAATTGAAAGAAAAAGGGAGAGTTAGTTATTTTGGAAATCGTTTTTGGCGTAACTACTCTTTTCTCATTTTCTCTTATCAGCCAAACACTCTCTTTTTCTCCCAATTTCCATATTTCATCTCCGTTTTATCTTTCTTTGATTTCCAACACAATTTCCAAAGATTTCTCCCAAAATCTCCTTTGATTCATAAAGTGAAAACTTGCCAAACAAGAAAAAAAGCAAGGATTGATGTAATTTTCATTCTTACTCTTTAATCAATGTTCTTTAATGAAATTCCCAATTATTTGACTCTTGATTTACGTTTTTAAATGAGGTTTTAGTGTTGATTGATGAAAATGCTGAAATTTTGATGAAAGAAGAGATTTAAATATGATTTTCGTAATTGTTTTGTTATGGATCAGTTGAGTTGTGTTCCAATCATGTTTTGGAAGGTTTTTGATGTTGATAACGAGTCTTGATCATATTAATCCCGAAATCCTAGAGATCCTTAGTATTGAAGGTGTTTTTAGTAGAGTTTTCGAGGTGTTCTTGAGGTTTTAGAGTTGCTGGAGGTATAAGGTTGGCTTTAGGTTGTTTTTGGATGTTGATTGATTCTTAGAATGTGTTGGATGAGTTGGGTAATGGATGGGCTGAGGTTTGAGGGCAATCAATTGAGTTTTCGGTTGTTTTGGATGTGTGTTTTGTTGCTTTAGAGTAGGGCTGCGGGATTTCTTGTGTGTGCTGGGGTTTTGGATGCATTTTAATGCATTGACGCATTTGTGGAAGCTTCGGATGGTTGATTTGTGCGTTAGCTAGCGTGGTTTCGCAAGTTGGTGAGTGGAATTTGGTTTTCCAGCGTGGAAACATTTTAGAAAAGGTTTTGGGAACTTAATAAGAGATTGAAACACTTTATTAAGTTCGGAAGTAAATCGAAATTTCTCCCTCGGTTGTGCTAGTTATGAGCCTTTGGTTGCACTTGATTTTAAATGCATGTACCTACTGTTTTAAAGCATGATTTTGAGTATGTATAATGTGTATGATGATGCCATGTGGTTTAAGGAGGCACTAGGTAAGTGATCCTTGCATGCAAGTGTTGATGCACGAGATTTTAAGCATGGTTTAATGCTTGTTTATGGCCTATCATGGATGTTTTGTAAAAACAATGAGGTATGCATGGGATATGGATTATATTGGCAAGTGATGTTGGTTAAAGTGTTTTATAAATGAAATCAGATATAGTTAGCCGGCTATAGGATTGAGTGCACTATAAACAAGTCGCCTTGGATGTTGAGGGGTTGTGATTGTACCGAATACTCCATCCAAGTACCCTAACAGTTGAGGATTGTTAAAGTTGCAACGATTGAGGGTAGCTCTCGGGTGCAAACCTTGTGCATGTCCCGTCTCTCGTTAGTGGAATATACATTTACAGATGAGTGGTGTTGAGGGGTTGTGATTATACCGAATACTCCACCACGGGTGTCACAATGATGGAGGATTGCTCTCGTGTGTGAGCCTTGAGATGCCGGTAAAGTGTGTGAAGGTTGTGGGACAACCCTTGGTAATCCGTGTATCCGATACTTTGATTTTGAGTTTGTTGTTATCACTTTTGAGCCAATATAATGAAATTGTGTAATGTGGAAAATGTTGCTAATGCATGGTTTGAAGGATGCATGTTTTGGTTGAAGCTTAGCATAATGGAATTTGTGCTTGGAAGGCTTGGTAAATGAGAAGCAATGGTTAAGTTGCTGATTTGATTGAATCATGTAGCATGATGTTCAAAACAATGATTTTGATATTTAAGTGCATGGTTTGCTAAGAAAGGTATGTTGGTTTTGAAAAGAGAGAACCAGTTTGTGCATTGATGATGTTTGTGGTTTGAGCAATCCTCACTAAGCTTGTATGCTTATGCTCTTTTCGTTTCATCAATGCAGATAATTAGACTTTTGGAGGCAGCGTCTTGAGGAACTTCACCAAGACAATTTACTAAAAGTATGTTGAACTTTTGAACTAGTGTAATAAGGGGCAATGGGGGTGTCCAAAGCTTTAAATGTTGTTGATGTGGTATTTTCTTGTGTTGAGAAAGTTTATTATGAATTTTTGGTATTGTAAATAGCCTTTGAGGTTTGTTTAGTGCTTGTATGTGGTTTTTAACCTTTTGGTGTTTTTGTCAACTAGGAAGCATGCCCTTAGTTCCATGGTTTGTGTGAATGACGCTATGTTATAACTTGTGCTTCGTTTTAGTGGTCATTAGCATGTATTCATATTGTATGTGTGTTGGGGCTTGTGTCGGAATGGTTCTGAAGGGTGAGCGTTGTTTTAAACCAGCATTTTAGAAAGTTGTAGGCCCAGGCGTTTCGGAACGCCCTGGTTTTGGGCCTAGATGTTTTAGATGTTGAATTAGGCCGGTCGGGAACGATTCGAACCCTTAAGGTTAGTTTAGGGAACACATAGTTCGGGATGTTTTAAAAATATTGAAAAGTATCTAAAAATCCTTATGTATTATATAAATGATTATGGTGAAAACAATTTTACAAAAGGAGGTTTGGAAATATTACATTTTGGTATAGTGACCAAAATGCAGTTTTTGCAAAAGTTGACTAGTGACTGTTTTGTAAAGGATTGAAACTTTGAATCTTTAAGGAGCTAATTTTACCAATTTGTTTTCATCAGATATCTCTTTAATTTGTGGGCTTTTAATAATGATTTTATTAAAGAAATAAAAAAGAATTTAAAAGGAAAATTTAAGTTGACTTTTCATAACTAATTTCACGATAGTTTTCTCTTTTCCTTTTCTCTCATCTTCCAATCAGTCAAACACTTTTCTCTCCTCTGATTTTCATTTTGTTTGCTGAGATTTTATCTTTCAAAGGATTTTCTATCTTTGTTTCATCAAATCCTTTTGATTCTTGCTTTGGTTTTTCAAGAAAACTTGCCCAAATTGAAGAGAGATCAACCATTAGAGGTAAGCTTCGTCTTTCTCCTCTAATGATCAGTTCTTTACTGAAATTCCCAAGTTATCAATCTTTTGTTAATGGTTTTTGAGTTGTTTTAATGTTATAAACAAGAAATAGTTGCTAAATTCAAGATTCTTGATGAGATCTTGGTGATTTTCGTATTTCTGTGTTAAACTCTGTTTTGAGGTTGATTTCTAATATATTTTGGATGATATTTGATGTTGAGAATTAGGTTTTAACAAATAAATCCCGAATAGGTTTGGGTTCCTAAGTTTGAGATGCTAGATTTGTGGTTTTTGAGGTGTTTATGGCGATATGCTATTGCTGGAGGTATAAGGTTGTGTTTATGGTGATTTTTGATGTTGATTGAAGTTTAGAAAAGGTTAGAATTGATAGATCTTGGATGGGCATTGATTTGAGGAAGTTTGGAGGTGATTTCAGTTATTTCGGATAGCCGAAATGCTAGTTTTGAGTAGAGCAGCGTGTTAGAATGTGTGGCTGGTGATTTTAATGCATGACGATGCATTAATCCTCTGCTCTTATGTGTAATGAACAGGGGAGACTTCATCAGACGCATTTGGTGTTGATCCGGAAGTGCTAGAAGCCTAGAAATCGTTTCGACAATCACGCGAAATGTTATCGGTGAGTGCAAATGGTTTTAGAAGTCCTTGAGGGACAAGGAAACAAGGTTTGGGGATTTAGGATTGGCTTGAAGCACCATCCTAAGTCCAAAAGTAAGTATGTTTTAGATTTTCTCTCGAAAAGTGGTTGATGCCTCTAAATGCATTTGATATGCTCTTGATTTGAGATAGACAAATTCCTACTATTTTATGCATGATTTATGACATGAAAATGTTGTTTCATAGTGATCCCATGAGATAGAATGACATTGCAAAGAGTTTTGAGATTTTGATTAAATGCTATGCATGAACTGTGGTTTTGAAATGGGATGAGATAGATTTGAGAAATGTTGCATCAAAACAGTTGGTGAGATGATGATTTTAATGTAATATATTGGCATAAACGATGAGATGATTACCAGATATAATTGGTCGACCAATAGGATGTAGAGTGCACTATAAACTAAAAATTCGTACGTGCTCTTTGGAGTCGGGCAATGGGGGTAGTGCCATCCTGATCCAGAGTGAGAGTCCAATGGCGAGATACCATCGGGGCAGGTCTTAGTGAAACACCCAAGCTTTGTGGCGAAGATAGACACCGCCATGAGAGTCTGGTGGCGAGATCCCACCGGGGTAGAACTTGACCTCGAGTCAAGCTATCCGCATATCCGAGTAAAGATAGAATATGAAATGTAAATATATGAGTATGAACTTGATTCACATGTACCAATGTTGAAATGATTTTATGCTATGAGAAATGCATATGAGATTTTGAGATTTATGAAATGCTTTTGAATATCAAGCATGTGTATGGCTTTGCCATGAGTTTTGCATTGGTTGAATGCATGAGATAGATATAAGGTACATGTGATTTTCAAATGGTGATTCGCTTTGAAATGGTTTTCAAGCATGAGATAGAAAGAGCATGGTTTAGAAATGGTTTTCAAGATAGAGTTTTAAAAGCTTGCATTGGTGTGTTGGTATTTTTAGAACATGCCTCACTAAGCTATCGTGCTTACACTCTCTTTTACCAAAAATGCAGATAATTGAGATATTTCGGGCAACAAGGAGACTTAAGAGGATCCAAGGAATAGATAAGCTCAAGTATGGTGTTATGCTTTTACTTTAGTAATGATATATGGCAATGGGATTTAATGGTTTGTTTGGGAGATGTGTTTTGGACTCCCTGTTGTTGATGCAAGTTTTATGTGATTTATTGAGTTTTTAAAAGGCCTTTGTATTGGTTTTGGTACTTAATATTTCTATTTAGTGTGTTTGTGGTTTGTGTTTTAAGCATGCTCCAATATATGCCTTGCTATGCTTGTGTTAATCAACCAAATGTTACCATGTGCTTCGAATTGCATGTTCATATGATTGAGTGGATGCCATAAGCATGCCCATATGATTTGATGATGTTATGTTGAAGTTTGATATGTTTCTGGGGCTAATTTTGGGACAGTTCTGGTATGCGTATCGATACGCATAAGCCAAATGTGTGCTTTTTTACATAGGGGTTTCGGTACGGTTGGGGAGTGTTTCGATACGGGCTTGAAGGGCGTACCGATACGCGGGAGAGCGTATCGATACACTCTCTACGACCTTGGTCACTTCCATCCCGCGTATCAATACGGTCCCTAGGTGTACCGATACGCGACTGTTAATTCTGTTAATAGCATCTTTTAAAGTTTGAAAATGTTATATTTTAGTCCCTGAACTTCATGAATGCAATTGGATATGATTAGATTGTTAGATTGTGATGAAAATTAATAGAGAGACATGAAATACGATTAATTGAATAAAGATAATCTTAAAATCAGAGAATTCCTTGTAATTTGCAGAAATTACGTTTTGGTCCCTAAATGTCTAGTTTCTACAATTAAACCTCTAAACGAAATCCGATCGCTGTGTCGTTCCTTCCTATGCCTTTTGGTGGTCACATAGGACTTAAGTTATATTTAGAAAAGAAAAAAAAGAAAAAAAGGGTTGTTAATCGGAGTCGGCTTTAACGAGTTGGCTTCGGTTTTCCCCGTGTAATCACCTCGGTTCGGGTCAGCTGTCTAGACCGGGCTAAGTGGTTACACCCTTACCTGTTTCAGAACAGTGGCCTGTAATGGTCTATCATGCCAGTAGTTATGGTGACTCACCAAGTGTAGGCATCACCCTGAAGCAAAGAAACAACACACCCCAGTTTGCGAGCTCCAGTACAACCCATCTGAGACAAGATACGAACAGTCTTATCAAACCAAGCCTCTGACCTCTCGGGCGCCAACCCTCGGAATTCTTCACCACCCAAACTACGGAGCCTCTCTAGTGGCAAACCAGTGCCCTCACCTTGAGGTTGTGCCAGTGCCTGTCCCCCGGCCACAACTGCTTGAAAAGCCCCAACTATAGCTTGAACCAACGGAGCTAGATCTATACCGGCCAGACCTTGGCCAACCTGAGGTCCTACACCCTCATCTCTCGCCTCACCTCCCTCTTGACAAGGAGGAGAAGGAGGAGGTGGAGGAGCCTCTGCCTCAACAACCGACTCAACTTCTAGAGCTGCTGTCCGTGGTTCCAGATGAACCATCTTAGGCCTGCCTCTAGGTCTCATCTTACGGCTAGCAAGATATCAACTACAACAAAATAAACACACAAGGATTAAGTTAGCAAAGGCAAGGGTCCAACGTGCTCAAGTATTCCCTTTACAAAATCTTTTCCAATAAAGTAATAGTAGCAATGGGAACTCGACACTACGCCTCGACACAACAACCATACTAACACATGCTTTCAAACACCATGCAAGCAAGCAAACATCAAGCATACGTAGCAAAGCATTCACCGTACAACATACACTGAGATATTGCAACATAACACTTCAAACTTACCTTACTTACCTTCCCGAGGTTGCAGAAACCTCAGGCTCTGATACCAACAAATGTAACCCCCTCGTCCCAGGCTAGACGACAGATCGGTCCGAGCAGGTTATACGGGGAAAACCGAAGTGAATCCCGTTAAGGCTCCACATCGATTAGCAACCCTAGAAAATTTTCATTAAATTATATTGTCTAGATTTATCATTTAGCTCTTAACGCGAAGGCAACAGCGGAAAACGATAACAAGACGATACAAACAGAACATAAGGTAACTTAAATTTACCAAGTGACATGTTAGTCCGATTTCAGGCGTACAAAGCCAAACCATATATAAAAGATGCATATAAACTTAACAAGGAAGCAAACAACAAACATGACTAAAACACAACATCCGAGAACCTTTGAAGATGCCAAAAAGCCCAATTACGTGCCTTTGTTTCGAAACAGGCTTGCCCGTTTCGATACGCGGGCTCCAGTTTAAAAGTCAGACCAGGCCGTACCGATACGGTCCACTTCGTTCCGGTACGGGGGTCTCTAGTGTCGAAACGTTTTGGAACTGGTTTCGAAACAGGCACACACAGTGGCAAACCGTATCGAAACGCATACCGAAACGGGAGCTCATAGTGTCAAATCGTATCGAAACGGCACCACCCTCGTTCCGATACGAGTATTCCTGGAGCTACAACCGTTCCAAAACAACAACGAGCGTTTCGAAACGCCTGCACACAGAGTTACCCTGAAAACAATTTTCTGCATCTTCAAACATTCCCAAACATGCTCCAAAACAACAAGGATCATAAAACAACAACCATGCATACAATCTATAGGCATTACATCCTACCACAAGCATGATCAAACATATAAACATGCATAACAAGTCCATTTCATTCACAGGAAACAAGCATCCTCATCACATAACATAAATAAGGTTTACATGCTTCTCACACAAAACATAAGCATCCATAAAACACGAGTTACAAATCTTCAACACAAAAGCAATAACAACATAGGAGTCTAACACATGCTCTTACACCACGTAGCATCCTCATTTCTAACTATTACATTATTCAATAAAACCATACTTGAGCAACCATACACGCTCTTGGATGCCCCTTCCTTGCTCCTTGCTAACTTCCACACTAATGAATCTGCATTGTCGAAAACGAGAGCGTAAGCTAGAAAGCTTAGTGAGGAGCTCAAAACAAAACATCGACAATGCAGGGTTCAAAGCATGGTATCCTTAAGACAATCACAAGACATACATTTACACTAACATAGCAACATAGCCAACTACTACAAGAATGCATGAACATGGCATCTTACCTCATGTTATGCTAAGCACAAATGCAACAGAACATCTTATCACAATAACCACACGTAAACAAGTATATTGGCAACTATTAGCTTACTCGAATATGCAGATAACTTCCATTGGGATTTTCGCCCCAACGTACTCAAACAACCATATTACCTTCCGGTGGGATTACACACATCACCGTTTCCATTTACGGATGGGATTTCACTCATCATCACACACATATGTTTTCCAGTGGAATGTTACCTCACCGTACTCCTCCTTGGTGACTACACATCACCAAGGCCACACGCGAATTTGACTCTTACCGTGTGCACACTCATCCTAATGATCAATCATTTACACTCGTTAATTATAACTAGTGCCAACATACCAAAACGTCTCACCATGATTTCACAATCATTCATCACAACATACCAAACACCATTATGCAACATCAATATATATATATCAACATGCATAAACGAACACATATCACACAAGATTACATATGTACATTTAGCAAGAACTCATAAAGTCAAACAAGAGATTAAGCTACCTACTTAATCCCCACCTTAGATTGGCCTACCAAGAACAATCTAATACCTCAACCACATGCTTTGAACCAATTTAAAACCATTTAAGTTAGTCCACTCACCGAGCACCTTTAAAGCAAACCGAGAAAGCCGATCAAGCCTCCAAATTTCCCGAAATCGAGCCGAAGCTTCTCCAACGATTTCCCTTGTTTCTAATCAACCAAAAGCAACGTATTACTCAACAAATCATCTACAAAACCACTGCGACAAATCATATTACAATCTCAAGACCATTTCTCTACATTTCCAAACCAAGAACTAGCCAAAATCTTCATTTTCGGACTTACACACAACCCAGCAAATATCTATCGATTCCAACACCCAAATCACCACTAAACACATTCAAAGCAACCCCCAAGCATAACCATATCATCAGCCCAACATTCCCTCACAAAACTACCCAAAAAACTCAAGTTTTCTACCCTTTAACACACCCCCAAAAACCCATTTCGGGATTTTCAACAAAACACTACCATTTTAAAATATGATACACCTAAGGGCAAGAGTATAACATAAATTAACTTTACAAATCAAAAACCAAACGAAAATCCATTAAAGCTTCCTCCTTTTTCTTAAAACTTGAAATGTCACAAAAATGGGGTTTATGAAAATCTAAAGGTATAGAAATGTTAAGAATGATGAGGATAAGTCAAAAACATGTTTACCTTGATGAAAGCACTTGAAATCGTGAAGGAAATGGGTGGAACAATATTTTGGTGTTTGGGGAGGTTTTGTGTCGTGAAATTGGTTGAAGGAAGAAGAAGATGGTGACTTAGTAAAAAGTCCCTTTTTACTTAGCTTATTTCCTTTATTTAGAAATGTACCACTTTGCCCTTAATGAAACACAAGCCTTTTTAGTTTTAAAACGAAGCCCATTTTAATTAAAACAAGCCCACGACTCGAACCCGATTCACACACTTAACACCCGACCCCTAAACTTAGGTGTTACAAAAATCAGTGATGTTCAACATGATAAACACATTGGGGCAATTTGGAAGAACTGCCACGGAAGATGCTCAGCAGCACTAGAGGGGATTCCTAGACATTTGCAGAGCCTTTAAGATACATGGAGTCCATCAAGATGTGTTTAAGCTGAGATTATTTCCCTATTCTCTGAGGGATAAGGCAAAACAGTGGCTAAACAACCAACCAGCGGATATTATCAATTGAATGTAAAGGATGTGGCTGTGCCTAAGACAACTTTTGTACAAGGTACATGTATTATGTGTTTTTGCTGATGCTGTTTGGTTTGAGGAATGCACCGGCTGCATTCATGGACATGATAAATCGTGTGTTCCATGAGTTTTTGGATCAATTTGTGGCTGTGTTTATTTATGATATTCTCGTGTACTCTCGTACCGAGGAGGATCATGATAAGTGTAAAGTGCTCATAAGTCTTATATTTTGTATGCATTTCATCTCATATTATTGTTATTTTCAAGCACATTTTAAGCATAATTAGGTGTATGCATGCATTATTTACAATATTCTTTGCTTTGTCTTGTTTTTGTTGAACACCATTGATTTGGTAAGAAAAGATACTATTTTAGTTTTAGTTTCAGGTGCTAGAAGATGTCAGATGGAGAGAGGAGCTGATGCTGAGGCAGCAAGCCATGGAGCTGTACTGAAGTAGCTCAACACAGAGAGAGATGCTGGGGAGTAGCTGCCGCCACCATATCTGCCACCTATGACAGCAACTTAAGGAATTGGTGAATTGGAGTGCGATTGAAAGAGCACAATTTTCAGAGTCCAATGAGCCCATCCACACAATTTATTGATGCTAGAAACAACTGACAAAGCCGCCAAAGGAGAAATTGTCCAAAGCGGCCTAAGCTTACTTGCGGCACAAGGAGTCCAATTTCAAGTCAAAGAAGTCCGATTTAAAGTTTGCATTTAATGCAAAAGCTACTTTATCATGAAGAAGACTTCTACTCCAATGAGGACTTACCCTAGGCCATGCCCTATATATACTCGATCATATTTTGTATTTGAGACAACTCATAGTCGGTATAGCTTAGGTTTCTCATGTGTTTTCTTGCTGCCACTATGCTCTAAATTCTCTAGGGTTTGGGTTGTGTTGTAAAGTAGTTGTGAGAATGGTTGTTTAGGTTTAAGTTTGTTTTTGCAATAAATTCAAGGTTTGCTTATTTCATGTTCTTCATTGTTTTCAATTGAGTTCGAAAGATCGATTGTGAGCAATCTATTTGTTTGGCATCGAGAGAGTCAAACTCACGAAAGAAGTAAGCACGATCTCATCAATACCAGGTGTTGATCAATCCAGCCTAGACATAGGTTAGGGTTTAAGGCATCTAAAAGAGGACGAACCAAAGCTTGCTGTTCATTGCAAGATTCACGCTGACAGGTATTATCTACAGCGGGCAACAATAATATTCTGACTTAGACATAAGCTTAATAATTATCGAAGCGTTCTGCCGAGCCTTGAAGGTCTGCCGAGTTTGCCACCGAGCCAATCATCCGTTCCACCTGTCGAGGTAGTGAAAGCGTCGAAGCACCAATATGCCATCTTCCGTCGAGGAAACAAATTCTGGCAGCGCAATACAACTTGACCTACTCAAGGTAGTTTCACACTGCAGAGCAACATAACGTGACTCATTGTATCAATCTGATCTTCTCTATTAATTACATGTGTTTCTTTAATTTAGAATATTTTACAAACTGAAATTTACTTGTGCATTTAATATTTTATGTGCAGGAATTTACATTCGTGTTAGCTGTCCAATCCTCGTGGGAGACGATATCATTTATATTACAACTTGACAAGAGTGTGCACTTGCACTCATATTTAGAGAACACCCCAACGCTCTACAAGATTTTGGCGCGTTGCCGAGGATTAGCAACAGTAAATTCGTCTTTATTTTTTGCACTTTTATTTTATTGCATTTAATTTTAGTTTTTATTTTTCCTTTTTATTGGAAAAAATATTTTACACTTTTCTTGTCTAGTGCATGACCAGAGCCAACCCATCGACCGAAATCGTTTTCATAGACGAGATCGAGCGAAGAGCAAGAAAACTAAAGAAAGAAGCAAGAGAAGCCCTCTTAGAAGCTAAGGAAAAGCAGAGACAACCATGGTTAACGGCCAAGATGACAACCCTGCCAACAATGCTCGAAACGACAGGGATGGGCAGCAAGATCCGCTACCTAGGCAGCAGCCACCAATTCAACCTAGGCAGCAGCCCCCAATTCCGCCCAAGCAGCCACAATATGTGCGCACCACTAGGGACTACTTGGAGCACGACTTAAGAGGATTTGATCCAACTATGGCAGAGCCTAAAATTGAAGCTGATCACTTTGAGTTAAAACCAGTGATGTTCAACATGATAAACACATTGGAGCAATTTGGAGGAACTGCCACGGAAGATGCTCAGCAGCACTTGAGGGGATTCCTAAACATTTGCAGAGCCTTTAAGATACATGGAGTCCATCAAGATGTGCTTAAGCTGAGATTATTTCCCTATTCACTGAGGGATAGGGCAAAACAGTGGCTAAACAACCAACCGGCGGGATAATTCAACACTTGGACGGAGTTGTGCAAGGACTTCCTAGATCATTTCAGTCCTTCAAACGTGATCGACAAATTAAGAAACGAGATCACTGCCTTCCGCCAAGGAGATGACGAATGTAACCCCCTTGACCCGGCCTGGCCGATAGACCGAACTGAACGGATCACACGGGGATTATTGAAGTAAACCGAGAAAGTTTACCTCAATAAACGACCCTTTTTTTCTTTTGTCTTGTCCAGATGCATCTTAGGTTCCTATGTGTACGTACACAAGTAGCGAATAAAACATCAGCACGTTCGCCAATTAATTAAAGCCAATTAAGGTTTAGGGGGAATTTTGTAAATTTGGAAAATTTTAAGAACTTTTGTCAAATTCAAGTTACCAACCTTTAATTAAGTTCATTACATGCTTGTTAGTGAAATCTCAACACAAAATGACATTTAGAACTCATCCAATTGCATACAAGACAAACATGGACCAAAATATAAGAAGCATAAACTCAGAACAATTCAAAATCTTCATCCAACAGTCTGGTGTTTTGGAACAAGAAGCCTCGTTTCGATACAACCGTTTTGAAACATAAACGCCCGTTCCAAAACGCGGGACCATTTCGGAACCCCTCTAAACAGGTTCCGGTACAAAGGTTCACAGAGGCAAAATGTTCTGGAATGTGCCTCACCGTTCCGAAACACCAAGGCCATTACATGCCACTTTTCTGAAACAAGTAAGGGCGTTCCGAAACGTCTGGACCTGCAACTTCCCCAAAAGCTGGTTTTAATCGGTATTGACCCTCTGAGACCATCCCGACACATGCCTCAACATACATACAACTTGTATACACATCAAAGATCACATATATGAAGCACAAGCATCATCAAAGCATCATTCCCACAAACTATGGAACTAAAAGCATGCTCCCTAGATGTCAAAAACACCAAAAGGCTAAAAACCCAATGCAAGCATAAAACTAATCCCAAAGGCCATTCACAAGACCAAATACGCATTATAAACTTGCTCAAAACCATAAACCAACAAACTTCAACATCCAAGCATTGGACACCCCCATTTCCCTTATTACCCTAGTTCAAAAGCTCAACATACTTTTAGCAAAATGTCTTGGTGTGATTCCTCGAAGAGGCTGCCTCCAAAAGTCTAATTATCTGCACTGATGAAACAAAGTGAGCATAAGCATACAAGCTTAGTGAGGGTTGCTCAAAACCACAAACATCATCAATGCACAAAACTGTTTTTCACTCTTTTCAAAACCAACATGCCTTTCTTGATAAACCATGCACTTTTTCATCAAACACACTGATTTAAACATCATGTAACATGGTCCAAATCAAAACCAGCAATTAAACCATTGCTACTCATTTTCCAAGCTTTTCAAGCATAAACACCATTATGCTAAGCTTAAACCAAAAAATGCATTAGCAACATTTTTTACATTATACAATTCCATTATATTGGCTCACAAGTGATAACAACAATCTCAAAAATAAAGTATCGGATACACGGATTACCAAGGGTGGTCCCACACCCTTCATACCCCCTACCAGCATCTCCAGGTTCACACACGAGAGCGACCCTCCATCGTTGTGACACCCGTGGTAGAGTATTCGGTACAATCACAACCCCTCAATACCACTCATCGGTAGGTGTATAATCCACTAACGAGAGACGAGACAAAACACAAGGTTCGCACCAGGGAGCTACCCTCAACTGTTGCAACCTTAAACAATCCTCAATCATTAAGGTACCTGGATGGAGTATTCGGTATAATCACAACCCCTCAACATCCAAGGCGACTTGTTTATAGTGCACTCGATTCTATAGCCGACTAACTATATCCGATTTCACTTATAAAACATTTTATTCAACATAACTTACCAATATAATCCATAACTCATGCATAACTCACTGTTTTTACAAAGCATCCATGACAAGCCATCAACAAGCATTAAACCATGCTTAAAACCTCATGCATCAACACATACATACAAGGACCATTTACCTAGTGCATCCTTAAACCACATGACATCATCATACCCAATTTATATTCTTAAAAACATGCTTTAAAACAGTAGGTAAATGCATTTAAAATCAAGTGTAACCAAAGGCTCATAAGTAGCACAACTAAGGGAGAAATTTTGATTTACTTATTTCTGAACTAAATAAAGTGTTTCAAGCTCTTATTAAGTTCCCAAAACCCTTTTCTAAAATGTTTCCACACTGGAAAACAAAATTTCACTCACCGACTCGCGATACCACACTTGTCGACGCAAATGTCGATCTTCCGAAACCTCCAAAAACACTTTGTTTGCTTTTGGATCACTATCCTCTATTTTCAACACATCAAAACAGAGATTCAATAAATTAAAATGCATCCAAAACCCTAGCACACACAAGAAATCCCGCAGGTCGGCTCTAAAGCAACAAAATACCCATCCGAAACAACTGAAAGCTCAATCGATTGACCTCAAACCTCAGCCCAGCCATTACCCAACTCATCCAACGCATCCTAAGCATCAATCAACATTAAAAAAACCTAAAACCAACCTTATACCTCCAGCAACTCGAATTACTCAAAAACACCTCAAAAACTCACCCAAAACACTTCAAAAACTAAGGATCTCAAGGAATTCGGGATCTATATGATTAAGATTCCCCTTCAACACCAAAAACCTTTCAAAACCCATTTAGAAACAACCTTAAAACAACCAAATCAATTAAAGTCTGAAAATCACATTTTAAACTAGTTTTTTATCAAAATTTCAAGAGTTTAATATTCTAACAACAAAACCTCAATCAAAATCAGTATTAAAGAGTCAAATATCTTTGGAATTTCATTAAAGAACTTAGATTAGAGGGATAGCATGAAAATTACCTCCAATCCTTACTTCTCCTCTAATTTGGCAAGTTTTGCTTGAAGAAACTTGAAGGAAATGGGAGAAATCAATGGAGAAATGATAGGAATCAAAAGAGGATTTGAGAGCAAAAAATTTCTGCAAAAATTGAGAGAAAAGAAGGATGATTGGCTATAGCAAAAGTGAGAAAATAAAAACTCGTGAAAACTTTTCCTTAACCGTTTAACTACTTTCTTTAATTACCAAAATTGAAAAGCCTTTTAATTTTTAATAGCATTTTAATCACATGCCAAATTAGGGAAAAGGCATGATTTCCAAGTAGCTCCCTATATATTCTAAGATTTTGACTCTTCTTGAAAAAACATTTTTTTCAACTTTTAAATCTTTACATTTTGGTCACTTCCCAAAATGTATACTTTTGAAAACTCGTTTTGTAAAATTGATTTGACCAGCCTCTTAAACACCATTTTAGAGGATTTTAGAAATTTTTATCCTATCTCGAACTCTGATCTCCCTAAACCACCTTTTAAACGATTCAAACAACCGTCATCGGCTCCACCAGTCCAACCCGACTCGCCAAATTATCTAAGCCAAAAATCGGGGCGTTACAACTCTCCCCCACTTAGGAAATTTCGTCATCGAAATTTTACCTGAAGGAAAAAGATGAGGAAATTGTCTCAGCATGTCTGCCTTGCTTTCCCACGGCCTCCTCAACTCCTCGGTGTCGCCACAACACCTTCACAACCTCAATCGTCTTGCAACGAAGAACTTTGCTACTTGAATCCAAAATTCTCATCGGTTGCTCATCCTAGGACAAATCCAGATTCAACTATATTTCCTCAACCGGCATCACATGCGAAGGATCCGATCTATATCTCCGCAACATAGATACATGAAACACATCATGGATCTTTTCCAACTAGGGAGGCAACCTCAACAGATAAGCTACAAGACCAATGCGCTCTACAACCTCATAGGGTCCAATAAACCTCGGACTAAGCTTTCCCTTACGTCTGAACCTCATCACCTTTTCTAAGGAGATACCTTAAAGAGCACGTGATCTCCAACCACGAACTCAATCTCTTTACACTTTAAATCCGCGTAAGACTTTTGACGATCCGATGCAGCCTTCAACCGCTCACATATGAGCTTCACTTTCTCTGTTGTTCCCTTGAGCATATCCAGCAAGGAAAGTAACTTTTGCCCCGCCTCAGCCCAACAAAGAGGCGTTCTACACTTCCTACCATACAAGGCCTCATACGGTGCCATTTGAATACTTGTCTGAAAGATGTTATTATAGGAAAACTCAACCAACGACAGATGCTTCTCCCAAGAACCCTGGAAATCAATCACCAGCATTGCATCATATCCTCAAGCACTTGGATAACTCATTCTGACTGCCCATCCGACTGAGGATGATACGAAGTGCTGAAGTTCAATTGCGTACCAAACGTCTGATGTAAACATTCCCAAAACCTCGTTGTAAACCTCGAATCTCTATCTGACACTATGGACTTGGGCACACAGTGCAAACAAAAAATCTCAGCGATATACAACTCGGCGAACTTGTCTAACATATACGTAGTATGCACAGCCAAGAAATGCGCACACTTCGTAAGGTGATCCACAATCACCCACATATAGTTCTTCTTCGATGGTGTCAAAGGCAACCCCGATACGAAATCCATCGTAATCCTTTCCCATTTCCAATCTAGTATCCTTAAAGGCTGTAACAAACTGGAACGAAACTGATGCTCAGCCTTCACTCGTTGGCAAACCATACACTTGCTAACAAAATAGGTCACATCCTTTTTCAAACCCACCCAGTAGTACTCATTCTTCAAGCCTCGATACATCTTAGTACTACCAGGGTGCATAGCTAAAGGACTGCTATGGGCCTCAATCAAGATAGTGCGCCTCAACTCAACATCTTTCGACGCAACTATTTGACTTTTGAAACATAGAACTCCATCATCATCAAAGTAGAAATCCGTAGCCTTACCGTCAGCTATATTCTGAACATGAGGCACCAACGAATCATCCAACAACTGTTTTTCCTTAATCAACTGAATTAGAGAAGGTTTCACTTGTAACTCGGCTATCACGCCCCATCCCGTGATATAGTTAAATAAGCAAACATAGCTCTCAGCTCAACAACTACCTTCCTACTCAAAGAATCGACTACAACATTGGCCTTCCCAGGGTGATACTCAATGGTCAGATCATAATCCTTAAGCAACTCCAACCATCTTCGTTGTTAAGGTTCAACTCCTTTTAAGACATATTGTACTTCAAACTCTTATGGTCGGTGTAAACCACACACCTTTCACCATAAAGGTAGTGTCTCCAAATATTCAGAGCAAACACCACCGTCGCGAGCTCATGATCATGAGTAGGATAGTTGCACTCATGCACTTTCAACTGTCTGGATGCATAAGCCACAACCTTCCCACCTTGCATCAGTACGCAACCCAAACCAACATATGATGCATCGCTATAGACCACAAACTCCTTACCCGACTCTGGTTGAATCAAGACAGGAGCTTGCGTCAAAGCTTCCTTCAACTTTTCGAAAGCTTGCTGCCTAACATCCGTCCACTCGAAGCGAACATTCTTTTTTAACAACTTAGTCAAAGGAGCAACAATCTTAGAAAAACCTTCAACAAACCTTTGGTACTAACCAGCCAACCTAAGGAAACTACGCACTTCAGTCACTGACTTAGGCATCTTCCAACTCATCACCGCCTCAACCTTGTGTGGATCATCTCGAATACCTTCGGCTGACACCACATGTCCAAGAAAAACCACTTCCTTGAGCCAAAACTCACACTTGCTCAACTTTGCATAAAGCTGATTCTCCAACAACACTTGCAACACAATTCTCAAGTGCCTATCATGATCCTCCTCGGTACGCGAGTACACGAGAATATCATCGATAAACACCACCACAAACTGGTCGAGATACTCATGGAACACACTATTCACCATGTCCATAAATGCAGCTGGTGCGTTCGTTAAACCAAACGGCATCACCAAGAACTCATAATGGCTATACCTCTTGCGAAAATTTATCTTAGGCACATCCACATCCTTAACCTTAAGTTGATAGTACCCAGACCTCAAGTGTATCTTTGAAAACACCGAAGCACCATGAAACTGATCGAACAAATCTTCGATCCTCGGTAAAGGGTACTTGTTCTTAATCGTCAACTTGTTCAGTTGCCGATAATCAATGCACATACGCATGGTACCATCTTTCTTCTTCACAAACAACATCGGCGCACCCCAAGGTTAAATACTCGGCCTTATGAACCCTCGGTCAAGCAACTCCTGAAGTTTCATCTTCAACTCCTTCAACTCCTTAGGTGCCATGCGATAAGAAGCAATGGACACCAGAGTCGTATTCTCATAAAACTCTATACCAAACTCAACCTCCCGGTTGGGTGGCAACCCTGGCAACTCTTCCAAAAAGAAACCCATAAACTCACATACAGTTTGTATGTCTTGCACACGTACTTCCTTCGTGCCAGAATTCATCATATACTCTAAGAAAGCTTCGCACCCCAACTCCATCATCCGACTTGCTTCAAGAGCCGAAATTGCATTAGACAAGAACTTCATGTTCTCACCTACGATTACTACCTCGTAATTATCCGCAAGCTTCAGGGTGACTCGCTTAACATCCAAATCCACCACAGCCCGGTGTTCAACCAACCAGACCATCCCAAGAATCACATCAAAGCCATAAAAAGGTAGTTCCATCAAATCAACAGAAAATACATGACCTTGAACACGCAACGGGCATTTCCTATACAATTTCCTTGTAACCACGGTGTCACCAAAAGAACTTGTTACTTACATCCCTACATCTAACATCTCAACATGAATATCAAGCAAATGTGCATACTCACTCAAGATGTATGAATGCGTAGATCCAGAATCAATCAAGGCTAACAAGGATAGGGATTGCAATGTGAAGGTACCTGCGATCACATCAGTGTCGTTGCGTCCCTCGCGATGAGCATACACCCTCGCAGGACTACCTCCTTCTAGCTGAACAGCAACGACATGGGCCACACCCCTCTGGCCATCCTCTCTCCTCTGAAAGTTGCCACGGCCGCGCCCATGGCCTCTCTCTTGAGCAACAACTGGTGCACGACCCTGACCACCTCCCGCTAACAGGGGAGACTCTCATCTCATATGATCAGCGGATCCACAGTTCCAACATGAATTAGCTCCAGCCACAGGAGCCTGCACCTCACGAGCCTTACAAGGGCAATCCTTCCTCATATGCACCCGTGATTCACATGTCCAGCACATGTTCTGTTCAACCCTTTGTTTGTTGCCATTAACCGGTGCACCACGCCTGAAGTTACCATGCCTAGCTGCAGGCTGATATTGACGGTCTCGGTTCCTCTTGTTTTTCCCACCACTAGGGCAAGATTCAGTAGCTCTCTTGCCCACACCAAAACCACCCCCACGCGAAGACAGACCCAAGCTCTGCTCTATATCTTTGGCTCGAGTCACGAGCACATCAAAATTTGTATAATTTGTCGCAAGCATAAACGTCTTCACATCCTGCAGCAGGCCGTACTGAAAATGTCGCATCGATGCCTATCACTTGGCATTAACTCCGAAGCATACTGGCTGAACCGTATGAACTGGACCTTGTACTTAGCTACAATCGTACTCCTTTGAACTAGAGACATAAATTCTCTCTTTTTCTCGTCCAAGTACCTAACTCCAAGGTACTTCCTCTTGAGAGCAGATCGGAAGAACGTCCAATCTACCTCTTCCGACTCCAAGGCCGCGGTTGCAGTCGTCCACCACGTATATGCATCACCGTACAACAACGATACTACACAACCCAAATTTCATGCATCATTGCATTCCATTTGATCCAATATATAGATTGTACTGGCTAGCCATGCCTCAGAGGCCTCGAGAGATAATCCGCGGAACTAAACTCCTCCCAAACTCCTCAATCGCTCCAATGGCAAACCCGCTTGCCCAACAGCAGAAGCCTGTACATGCACTCCGGCAACATCAGCCAGAAATGCCCCAGTCATCGCCTGCACTAGAGGCGTCAAATCTCCCAACACCAGACCAGCCTGTCCGTGTTGACCCTGCTCACCACCCCAGGTGATGGTGGCGGAGGAGGAGGTAGATTTCCACCAAGTGGAATTTCATTCTCATGGCCTCGCTGCCCCTCAACAGGAGCTATTGCTCCAGAACATAACTCACGCCTCGGTCCCATTGTACTAGTTAACATTAAAACATGAACATAAAACAAACAAAAAATCAGGCCAGCTCTTAACAAGGATCCCAAGGTTTTCAGAACCAATTTAAAACACTTCACTAGGTAATAAGGCAATGGGCGTTCCAATTCCCCCCCCCCCCCACATATCATAAAGCATACATCATGCATACTTCAACCATCATATCACTCAAGCATCCAGATTTCGTCCAGACAACATCATAGAACAATTCACATCCACATTCACTCATCAATTACCACATCACAATCACACAGTCAATCATAAGCATGCTTAAACATTCACCAGACAAAGCAAATACCACCAAAACACATATCCACATCGCAAATCACCTACCCGCAACTTACCATCATCCCAATCTTTCGTAACCTGGATCTGATACCACCAAATGTAACCCCCTCGACCCGGCCTGGCCGATAGACCAAACCAAACGGATCACACGGGGATTATTGAAGTAAAACAGGAAAGTTTACCTCAATATACAACCCTTTTTTCCTTTTATCTTGTCCAGACGCATCTTAGGTTCCTATGTGTACGTAGACAAGCAGCGGATAAAACATCAACATGTTCGTCAATTAATTAAAGTTGATTAAGCTTTATGGACCATTTTGTAAAGTTGGAAAATTTTAAGAACTTTTGTCAAATTCAAGTTACCAACCTTCAATTAAGTTCGTTACATGCTTGTTGGTGAAAGCACAACTCAAAATGACATTTAAAACTCATCCAATTGCATGCAAGACAAACAGGGACCAAAATGTAAGAAATACAAGCTCAGAACATTTCAAAATCTTCATCCAACGGTCTGGTGTTTCAAAACATGAAGCCCCGTTTCGATACATCCGTTTCGAAACATAAATCCTCGTTCTGAAACGCGAGACCGTTTCGAAACCCCTCTAAACAGGTTCCGGTACAAAGGTTCACAAAGGAAAAAAGTTTCAGAACATGCCTCACCGTTCCGAAACACCAAGGCCATTTCAGGCCACTATTCCGAAACGTCTGGACCTGCAACTTCTCAAAATGATGGTTTTAATCGGTTTTGACTCTCCAAAACCATCCCGACACATGCCTAAACATACATACAACTTGTATACACATCAAAGATCACATATACGAAGCACAAGCATCATCAAAGCATCATTCCCACAAACTATGGAACTAAATGCATGATCCCTAGATGTCAAAAGCACCAAAAGGCTAAAAACCAAAGGCAAGCATAAAACCAATCCCAAAGGCCATTCACAAGACCAAATACGCATTATAAACTTGCTCAAAACCAGAAACCAACAAACTTCAACATCCAAGCATTGGACACCCCCATTGCCCTTATTACCCTAGTTAAAAAGCTCAACATACTTTTAGCAAAATGTCTTCGTGTGATTCCTCGAAGAGGCTGCCTCCAAAAGTCTAATTTTCTGTATTGATGAAACAAAGTGAGCATAAGCATATAAGCTTAGTGAGGGTTGCTCAAAACCACAAACATCATCAATGCACAAAACCGTTTTTCACTCTTTTCAAAACCAACATGCCTTTCTTGATAAACCATGCACTTTTTCATCAAACTCATTGATTTAAACATCATGTAACATGATCCAAATCAAAACCAGCAATTAAACCATTGCTACTCATTTTCCAAGCTTTCCAAGCATAAACACCATTATGCTAAGCTTAAACCAAAACATGCATCTTTCAAAACATGCTTTAGCAACATTTTCCACATTATACAATTCCATTGTATTGGCTCTCAAGTGATAACAACAATCTCAAAAACAAAGTATCAGATACACATATTACCAAGGGTGGTCCCACACCCTTCATACCCCTACTGGCATCTCAAGGTTCACACACGAGAGTGACCCTCCATCATTCTGACACATGTGGTGGAGTATTTAGTACAATCACAACCCCTCAACACCACTCATCGGTAGGTGTATAACCACTAACGAGAGATGTGACAAAACACAAGGTTTGCACCCCGGGAGCTACCCTCAACCGTTGCAACCTTAAACAATCCTCAATCGTTAGGGTACTTGGATGGAGTATTCGGTACAATCACAACCCCTCAACATCCAAGGCGACTTGTTTATAGTGCACTCAATCCTATACCCGGATAACTATATCCGATTTCACTTATAAAACATTTTATTCAACATCACTTCCCAATATAACCCATAACTCATGTATAACTCACTGTTTTTACAAAGCATCCATGACAAACAATCAACAAGCATTAAACCATGCTTAAAACCTCATGCATCAACACATGCATACAAGGATCATTTAACTAGTGCATCCTTAAACAACATGGCTGTAACCCCCTCGTCTCGGTCTGGCCGGATGACCGGTCCGAGTGGGCCACCGGGGAAAACCGAGTGAAAATCCCTTTCTAGGATCCCCCCTCGGTTAGCAACCCTATTTTTTTTTGTTTTAAATCTTGTCTAGATGAGTATTTAATCCTATATGATCATACAGCGGAACAACATTCACAAGGCGAACAAACGAACTCAACCCAACATCTTACAGCCCAATTTTTAGCTTAAACTGCAGGCGGTATCGATACACCTAAGGGGTGTATCGATACCCCTTGACTAAGTCAACTGGTCAAAGTCAACCCATGGAGACCGTATCGATACACCCAAGGAGTGTATCGATACCCTTCCCAACGGTTGACTTCCCACGGTCAACGCTAAGATGACGGTATCGATACACCAGAGGCCCGTATCGATACCGAAATGGACAGTAGCTCCAGTGACCAAAAAGGTATCGATACGCCCCCTCGCGTATCGATACACGAGGCCTGAAACAAGAAGGCAGTATCGATACGGGACCAACCGTATCGATACCCCTGCACTGCAAAACCTCCCAAACTCAGCAAAACGATCAAGACTCGAATCTAAATGCAATTTAAGACTTCCCTAGCCCCAACCAAACATTCACACAACATTTACATACCACTATATACCCATACAAGCACCCAACATGAATAAACATCAAGGAAATCATGCAATAGACCCAAGATGGCATTCAAGCATTCAAAGCTCATACTTCAATATTCTAACATGAAGGCAACCTCTAAGGCATAAAGCCAACATTCATACTAAGCAATCTAGGCATGGGATACAATTCAAACATAGCATCATTAAGCCAATCAAAAACAACATAATTAAGGAGTCTAAACATGCTCCTAAACAACCAACAATAGCACAAATCAACAACACCTATCCCATTGCTTAACTATTACATTGTATCACTTAAAAATCATACATTGAGCTAACCATTAGCGACACTTGGAGACCTTTCCTTGCCCTTGCCACCCACAAGCTATTTATCTGCATTGTCGAACAAAAGAGAGAGTAAGCATAAAAGCTTAGTGAGGGTAAGCTCAAAAACAAACCTTCGACAATGCAGGGTCCAAGCACGAGCAATTTCCAAAATGAAATGCATGATCTTACCTTCGATCCGCAAAGGCCAAAATGAACATGATGCATGAACATATAGTCAACATTATGTCATGCTCAACATGTTTAAATCCATAACATATGCAATCACATATATTTAACCATGTTAGCAACACATCCCAAATCACATTGGCTCACAACTAATCACATATTGGCAACATAACTACAATCCGTATTGGCACCTAGCTATGACTCGAATACGCGGATAACCGTTGGAACTCACATCCAGCAACTCAACCATTACCTGACGGTGGGATTACACTCATCACCGTTCACGCGGAGGGGATTCCACTCATCCTTACGCCTCATCTCACGCAGAGGGGATTCCACTCATCCTCACGCCTCATCTCACGCGGAAGGGATTCCACTCATCCTCACGCCCGTCGATGGGATTCCACTCATCACCGACTAATATATATATGAAGATTTTCGGGCGAACCCGTACTCCATCTTGATGACTACCATCATCAAGACCACGCGCACATTTTGACTCACATGTGCACACTAAACATCCTAATGATCGATCATTTGTACCCAAGCATACTAGTGCCAATACTACACATTTCATTAATCTATCACAATATCAATCCATAACAACTTCCGTGCTTAGCACGTACTCACCATGACTCACCGTAATACACGAACCACATTTCCATGCCTAGCATGTACTCACCATGATCCTCGGATCATACAATCACCTCATAACATCATTACACATGTCAACACTACATGCATCTCGACAACACAATTATCACATCATATTTCATACATATGTATATCTCTATCACATTTATCATCAACATGCATGTAACAATGCATTAAGTCATGCCACCACATACAAGTATAACAACATAAGCATAACCACCATAATCATGATTAAACATGAGGCATAATTCAACACTTTAAAGATCAACCAAGGTCTCTAACTAAAGTTTGGGATTAGGCTACCACCCTAATCCCAACTCTAGGTGGGTCTACCAATCCCAACCTAGTTCACCTGCTTGAACCAACACTTGAAAACCGTTAAAAAATATTTAACCACTCACCTAAGCTTCCAAGCTCAACTACCAAGCAAGCATCACCTTCAAGTTTCCGGATTTCTTCCCGAAGCTTCTCCAACACAAATTCCCGCTTCTAAACAACCTCAAACACAATTCAAATAATCCTCAAATCAGCCCAACATCAAAAGACCAACCCGGAATACAATTCAAGCAACAAGCACATTAATTCAAGCCATGTACAACCCCCAAAACACTAGACCCGAGCAGCCCTCAAACCCCAACCAAAACTCATGATTTCAACCTTTTTAACACATCCAAATGCTCCCAAAACAGCCCCCAACCATTACCCTAACATCCACCCTCAATTTCCAACACAAACCATACCCAAAACTCAACTAAAAACCTTCCTAAAACCCCACCAAAACCCAATTTCAGAAATCCTTAGAAAACACTTTAAAAATTACATATATTGGAACTCTTGGGTTAATATTAACTTATATGTTAACAAGGAATCAAAAGCTCAAGCAATGGATGGTAAAGTTTACATCTTTCTCTTCAAAACCCCAAAAACACAAAACTTTAAATCATGAATTTCAATGAAAACTAAAGGCATGGGAAGAAAGGGAAAGTTGAGGACATAAAGAATTTGTTGTTACCTTTGCAAGAGCTCCAAAAATGAAGGCAAGATTTGATGGAAAATCAAAATGGGGGAAAAGAGAGGGTTTCACATTTTAAAAGAAGGAAAGGGGACGAAGATGGTGAAAGGGGGTTTTATTTTTGTTTTAATCTTTTGGGCTATTTCAAAAATCCTCAATATTACAACTTTGCCATTAATGAGATGGCAACTCCCCCTTACTTTCAAATCCAAGAAATTTTAGTTTCGTTTCAAATTAGTCCAAACATAAAAATGTTTATTTTGAAAATAAAGGAAGACACAGGGCCCAAATAATATATAATATTATTTAATCATAAACCGAGACCCGAAAAAAATATTCTAATATTATTTTCTCCCGGCCCCCGAACCCGGGTGTTACAACTCTCCCCCACTTAAGGAAATTTCATCCCCGAAATTTATCGGACGGGAATTACCACGAAGTCTGCTCTTACCCATTTTCCATCTCACTACCACCCACTAACCAACCTCGGTAGGCTTACCACCCAACAACAGATATATGATGTTAAGACCCCAACTGGTTCTCCACCGCATGTCAATTTCAAACTCAACTCAATCTCTTCAACAAACATAGCACGGAACAGATCTGACTCACACTCCCGAATCATAGATACACAAATCACATCACCAACCCCTTTCTAACTCTGGTGGTAACCGCAACAAATAAACAACTGTACTAGCCCGATTCATAATCTCATACAACACTGTTTGAACACTTAACTCATAACTTCCTCTAACTGACCATCTGACTTCAACAGGTAACCAAACACTATACAAACGTCTCCAAAAATAATCTAGTTGAAATCTCGAATCTCTATTACTCACTTCCATTATGAACCTTCCACGGATGTAACAAACTAGAAGAAAACTGAAGCTTGGTCTTGACACACCGACAATTTACACACTTACTCTCATACTGAACCACATTATTCACCCACTCATTCCGGAAGTACTCATCTTCAACCCACAATACGTCTTCATACTACTCAGATGCAATACTCATGAACTACTGTGTGCTTCGACCAAAACAATATGTCTCAAAACACTATGCCAATCAGTACAACAATTCCATATCTAACAACACAGACTCTATCATCTCTGAACTGTATTCTGAAGGTCTTCTTTCCGCTATGTCTTGCACGTGAGGTGCCAAGAACCTGTCTTGCAACTGTTTCTCTTTAAGCATTCTGACTCAAGGTAGGTTTAACGTAAAACTCGGCCACGAAACCACTATCATTCGGTAAACTGAACTCGGCAATCACATCTCGCAACCCAACTACTAATCTATCAACAAAATAACTCGGAACATCGGGTTACTACGTAGACTCTCTTTAGATAGCACTCAATCTTGAGATCACAGTCTTCAAGCAATTCTAACTACTCATGTTGTTCAAGTTCCAACCATTCCTAACTCTTCAAATATTTCAAGTTCTGATGATATGTACATACACACTGTGCATTTCTTACTACACAAGCTTGTCTCCAAGTCTTCGAAGCAATTACAATTGTAGTTAACTCTATGTCTCATATCGAATAACTCTTCTCACGGTCTTCCAACTATCTTGATGAACAAGCCACAATCTTTTGTCTTGCATAAGCACACAACCTAACTCTACATGTAACACATCACTATGGTTCGCAAACTCTTTCTCTGATATGAGCTGATTCAAGGTCGAAGCTCTCTTCAAAGTTTCTTTCGGTTTCTCAAGGGCTCACTGTCTCGCATCTATCCACACAACTGAACATTCTTCTGTAGCAATCTATCAATGGAGCAACTATCTTCAAAAGACTATTTACAATTCTCTGAAAGTAACAATGCTAGACCTAGGAACTATAGATATCTGTCACAGTCTTCAATTTCTTCCAACTCATATCTTCTTTTGCCTACTTGGGATTTACTCTAACACACTCGGCTGAACTATATGTCCTAGGAGGACATCTTCATTAACTCGAAGTTCACGTTGCACAACTTGGTATACAATTAATTCTCTAATAGGATCCACCACACTAACTTCAAAGCTTGTCATGACCTTCTTCGGTACGGGAATATACCCATGTATCATCCACGAGAACTACTACAATCTGATCAAGGAGCTCAGGAAATATTCTGCTCGACGCCTTTATAAAAGTAACTAGCACACTAGTCAAACAGAACGGCATAACTCGAAGCTCAAAGCGATCACATCTTGCCCCTAAAGTTGTCCTCGGTACATCAACTTCTCTCACTTTCAACTGGTAATAATCGAATCCCAATTTAATCTTCAAATAAACTGAAGCACACACTAACTGATTAACAAATCACTGACACTCGGAAACGGATAATAATTATTCACTAACACTCGTTTCAACTGTCTGAAATCTAAACACATTCTCGTACTGTCACTCTTTCTTCTTCACAAATTGTACTGTCATACTCTAAGATGACGTACTATGCCTAATGAGTCTAAGGTCCAACTAACCTCGAAGTTATTTCTTCAACATTCTAAATTCTTCCGGGATTCATAAGTTACAGAGTTAACAAAACAGAAGCAACCTCGGAGACGGTCTCAATAACGAACTATTCTTCTCTATCAAGAGACAAACTGGGTAAATCTTCCAAACACTTCTAGGAAAACACAAACTATTCTAGCATTCTGCGGTCTAATCTTCATTCAAAATCAAATTCATCACACTTGCTAAGCAAGCCTGCCAACTAAACTCAATCAATCTTCGACCTCCAAAGCTGGATCAACATTCGACAAGAAGTTCACCTCCTCACCTACTACTACAGTCACACAAAAATCTGCAACTTCAAGGCAACTCTCTCTCTTTGTCTCAACGTATACACTAACTCTGTGCTCTACAAGCCAAACCATGTCAAAAAGGTACATCAAAACCGTAGGAAGACACTCACTTCACATCTACTAGAAACTAGTAACTCTGAACCACCAACAAACATCTTCTGTACATCCTTCTGATCACTACTATCTCCCAAAAAGGCTAGTCACATGTGTCCCTACATCTAAGGTCTCAACAAGGATATCTAATTTCTTACATGCTCACACAAAAGGAGGTATTCGCGGAAATTGCAACTTCACATGTACACAACTGATAGTCTTCGGTCCTCTGGTTTTCAGACTGGTTCTTCCACAAAATCTGACTCTTCTAAACTGTTCTTAGAGCATTTCAAAACTTCAAAAACGCAGTTCTGAGCACACACAGACAACCATGCTGGAAAACCACCCAGACGCACACTGGCCCCAAACACACAAATTGATTCCCATTCACGGATACTGATCGGCTGTCTTGTATCAAAATCATAGGCTGAACCCCAACGGTCACCAACTAACACTTCTGAATTTTAGATTACTCACACGAGACCCCTACCTTGATCTCGCTAAGAGAACCAAGGTACTCGCACCTACCATCTAACACTTCACTAGGCATATTCAAACTTGCATACTCACTATCGATATACAAAAGCACGGGTTTAGAATCAACTAGAGGAAACAACTTATTACTGTACCAAGGGCTTATCTGTTAAAACATCGACACCATTCTAACTCCTACTCATATGCCTTCACTTCTTCTTACCAACTAATGCCCGAGTTGATCACATCGTCCCTCATCCACAGGAATCAACCCACATACACACCGTCTCAAACGAACAAATTGTACCTCAACTCCGGTACAACCATACCTCTCTAACTGAGGCGATGAACTCCCTCAACATCGTCCACCTTTTCAGAAAGTACGACTTCTACTTACCAAAAAGCAATTAAATCAACAACAACATCAACAGTAAAACATATAAGATTGGGTTAGCAAGGCAAGGCTTCCAAGTGGCTCAAGTATGTTTCCCTCACTTAAAATCTCTTTTTCGATGTAATAGTAGCAATGGGACTCTACGAAACATGTTTCAAACAAATCAACACACATACACGCTCAACCAAGCATATAACAAGGCTTACTTGCTAAACAAGCAAACATATGCGTACGATCAAACAACATACATTCTCAATCAAACAATCATACATAATGGCATACACGGATAACAAGCAACATGCTTACATGGCAAGCAAACACCGTGCATCTCAATCATAAAACACAACTTACCTCACTTACCTGCCCAAGGTCTCGGAAACCTTAGGCTCTGATACCAACAAATGTAACCCCCTCGTCCCGGTCTGGCCGGATGACCGGTCCGAGTGGGCCACACGGGGAAAACCGAGTGAAAACCCTTTTCTAGGATTCCCCCTCGGTTAGCAACCCTATTTTTTTTGTTTTAAATCTTGTCTAGATGAGTATTTAATCCTATGTGATCATACAGCGGAACAACATTCACGAGGCGAACAAACGAACTCAACCCAACATCTTACAGCCTAATTTTTAGCTTAAACTGCAGGCGGTATCGATACACCTAAGGGGTGTATCGATACCCCTTGACTAAGTCAACTGGTCAAAGTCAACCCGTGGAGAGCGTATCGATACACCCAAGGAGTGTATCGATACCCTCCCCAACGGTTGACTTCCCACGGTCAACGCTAAGATGACGGTATCGATACACCAGAGGCCCGTATCGATACCGAAATGGACAGTAGCTCCAGTGACCAAAAAGGTATCGATACGCCCCCTCGCGTATCGATACACGAGGCCTGAAACAAGAAGGCAGTATCGATACGGGACCAATCGTATCGATACCCCTGCACTGCAAAACCTCCCAAACTCAGCAAAACGATCAAGACTCGAATCTAAATGCAATTTAAGACTTCCCTAGCCCCAACCAAACATTCACACAACATTTACATACCACTATATACCCATACAAGCACCCAACATGAATAAACATCAAGGAAATCATGCAATAGACCCAAGATGGCATTCAAGCATTCAAAGCTCATACTTCAATATTCTAACATGAAGGCAACCTCTAAGGCAGAAAGCCAACATTCATACTAAGCAATCTAGGCATGGGATACTGTTGAGTGTGTAAAAGTTCTATTATTTACACCCTTTTAACCCATATTTCTGCTGCATTCAAGCACCATTTCATTGCATTTAGGTCAGTTTACAGCAAAACATCACAAATATATAAAAGGCACAGATTCTACTAAAAATGGCTGTTTTTGACAGGTTTCCGCCGTCGTAGACGGTGAAGGCAGGCGCGGGGCAGAGAAGCAGAAGAGCTTAACTGGACAAGCAGACAAAGAGAACGATGCTGTCATGGAGCTACCGTGACAGCAGAGGACGACGGCAGGTTGCCGCCATCGCGGACGGTGAGGGCAGGCGCAGGGCAGAGAAGCAGCAGAGCTGAACTGGACAAGCAGACGACGAGGATGATGCTGCCATGGACCTGCCGTGACAACAAGGTGACATCAGCTTTATGAAGAGGAAAAGAAAAGTGGACCTCGATAGATAGAGAAAAATCTGCTCGTCTGTCGTGTGAAAACCAAATAATTTTCCAAGCCCCGGATCAAAAGATATGTCAAGCCAAAGCTCAAGGAGAGGAAATCCCAAGACACAAGGATGGCGGCTAAAAAGTAGGATACTTGGAGATTAAGTCTTTATTAGAATCTTACTTTTAATTAAAGTTGTAATCCTTGTTAACTTAGAATACTTGAGCCCAAAGCTTATATAAGGGCATAGATTTTAACCTAGGAGACATCTTCCCCATAACCAACAACTAAAACCCCTCCGTCGTTTACCCGCCGTTTACCCGTCGTCGACATGTTCTAAATTCCCCCTAGGGCCAGAGGTTGTTTTGTAAAGTAGTTGAAAGGGTTGTTTTGTTTTAGGATTTTCCAAGTTCAATAAAATAAACTTCAAGTTCTCTTATTTTGGTTATTAATATCTTGCAAGAGCATCGGGAGAGCATTGTAAGGTTATCCATTTACTTAGCATCGGGAGAGTTAAGTATACGAAAGAAATAAGAGCGAGTTCTCTAGTTTATAGTTGAACTATCTTGTGCCTAGGGATAGGGCAAGGTTAAGTGGCTAAAGAAGAATTCATACACATCGGTGTTCATCCTTCGATTCACGCCGGGAGGTATCATCAAAGACTTGATCATCGACAGACTTGGACCTAGGGATAGGCCAAGGCAGATATGGGATTCTTGCCAAACTTGGAAGTACGGAGTTGGTGTGTTCGCTGCCGCGACAGCTAACGGACAGCCGCTGCGACAGGTGCTGTCGGCGACAGGCGCGACGACAGAACTGGATTTCCTAAGCATTGCAATACCTGCACTACTGAGCAATTCAATACCAGCCCATTCTCTTTATCTTGATTTCTCTACTTTTATTTTCCAGTATTCTTTATTATTTTCGTGACAATATCTTAATCTATTCTTTTCCCCTTGTGCAGATAGCAAAGGAAAGGGTTAGCCCAGTCCCTGTGGAGACGATATCCGATACTCTAGTATCACTTTACTACTTGCGACGTGTACACTTGCACTCAATTGCGATAGACTATTTTACACGCAACAGATACAATTCAAACATAGCATCATTAAGCCAATCAAAAACAACATAATTAAGGAGTCTAAACATGCTCCTAAACAACCAACAATAGCACAAATCAACAACACCTATCCCATTGCTTAACTATTACATTGTATCACTTAAAAATCATACATTGAGCTAACCATTAGCGACACTTGGAGACCTTTCCTTGCCATTGCCACGCACAAGCTATTTATCTGTATTGTCGAACAAAAGAGAGCGTAAGCATAAAAGCTTAGTGAGGGTAAGCTCAAAAACAAACCTTCGACAATGCAGGGTCCAAGCACGAGCAATTTCCAAAATGAAATGCATGATCTTACCTTCGATCCGCAAAGGCCAAAATGAACATGATGCATGAACATATAGTCAACATTATGTCATGCTCAACATGTTTAAATCCATAACATATGCAATCACATATATTTAACCATGTTAGCAACACATCCCAAATCACATTGGCTCACAACTAATCACATATTGGCAACATAACTACAATCCGTATTGGCACCTAGCTATGACTCGAATACGCGGATAACCGTTGGAACTCACATCCAACAACTCAACCATTACCTGACGGTGGGATTACACTCATCACCGTTCACGCGGAGGGGATTCCACTCATCCTCACGCCTCATCTCACGCGGAGGGGATTCCACTCATCCTCACGCCCGTCGATGGGATTCCACTCATCACCGACTAATATATATATGAAGATTACTGGGCGAACCCGTACTCCATCTTGATGACTACCATCATCAAGACCACGCGCGCATTTTGACTCACGTGCGCACACTAAACATCCTAATGATCGATCATTTGTACCCAAGCATACTAGTGCCAATACTACACATTTCATTAATCTATCACAATATCAATCCATAACAACTTTCGTGCTTAGCACGTACTCACCATGACTCACCGTCATGCACGAACCACATTTCCATGCCTAGCATGTACTCACCATGATCCTCGGATCATACAATCACCTCATAACATCATTACACATGTCAACACTACATGCATGTCGGCATCACAATTATCACATCATATTTCATACATATGTATATCTCTATCACATTTATCATCAACATGCATGTAACAATGCATTAAGTCATGCCACCACATACATGTATAACAACATAAGCATAGCCACCATAAGCATGATTAAACATGAGGCATAATTCAACACTTTAAAGATCAACCAAGGTCTCTAACTAAAGTTTGGGATCAGGCTACCACCCTAATCCCAACTCTAGGTGGGTCTACCAATCCCAACCTAGTTCACCTGCTTGAACCAACACTTGAAAACCGTTTAAAAATATTTAACCACTCACCTAAGCTTCCAAGCTCAACTACAAAGCAAGCATCACCTTCAAGTTTCCGGATTTCTTTCCGAAGCTTCTCCAACACAAATTCCCGCTTCTAAACAACCTCAAACACAATTCAAATAATCCTCAAATCAGCCCAACATCAAAAGACCAACCCGGAATACAATTCAAGCAACAAGCACATTAATTCAAGCCATGTACAACCCCCAAAACACTAGACCCGAGCAGCCCTCAAACCCCAACCAAAACTCATGATTTCAACCTTTTTAACACATCCAAATGCTCCCAAGACAGCTCCCAACCATTACCCTAACATCCACACTCAATTTCCAACACAAACCATACCCAAAACTCAACTAAAAACCTTCCTAAAACCCTACCAAAACCCAATTTCGGAAATCCTTAGAAAACACTTTAAAAATTACATATATTGGACCTCTTGGGTTAATATTAACTTATATGTTAACAAGGAATCAAAAGCTCAAGCAATGGATGGTAAAGTTTACATCTTTCTCTTCAAAACCCCAAAAACACAAAACTTTAAATCATGAATTTCAACTAAAGGCATGGGAAGAAAGGGAAAGTTGAGGACATAAAGAATTTGTTGTTACCTTTGCAAGAGCTCCAAAAATGAAGGCAAGATTTGATGGAAAATCAAAATGGGGAAAAAGAGAGGGTTTCACATTTTAAAAGAAGGAAATGGGAAGAAGATGGTGAAAGGGGGTTTTATTTTTGTTTTAATCTTTTGGGCTACTTCAAAAATCCTCGATATTACAACTTTGCCATTAATGAGATGGCAACTCCCCCTTACTTTCAAATCCAAGAAATTTTAGTTTCGTTTCAAATTAGTCCAAACATAAAAATGTTTATTTTGAAAATAATGGAAGACACAGGGTCCAAATAATATATAATATTATTTAATCATAAACTGAGACCTGAAAAAATATTCTAATATTATTTTCTCCCGGCCCCCGAACCCGTGTGTTACAATGGCATCATCATACACAATTTATATTCTCAAAAACATGCTTTAAAACAGTAGGTAAATGCATTTAAAATCAAGTACAACCAAAGGCTCAGAACTAGCACAACCGAGGGAGAAATTTTGATTTACTTACTTCCAAACTTAATAAAGTGTTTCAAGCTCTTATTAAGTTCCGAAAACCCTTTTCTAAAACGTTTCCATGCTGGGAAACCAAATTCCACTCACCGACTTGTGATACCACGCTTACCCATCTCAACTATCGATCTTCCGAAACCTCCAAAAACACTTCGTTTGCTTCCGGATCAATATCCCTTGTTTTCAACACATCAAAATAGAGGTTCAATGTATTAAAATGCATCCAAATCCCCAGCACACACAAGAAATCCCGTATCCATGTTCTAAAGCAACAAAATACCCATCCGAAACAACTAAAAACTCAATCGATTGACCTCAAACCTCAACCCAGCCATTATCCAACTCATCCAACACATCCTAAGCATCAATCAACATCCAAAAACAACCTAAAACCAACCTTATACCTCCAGCAACTCGAATTCATCAAAAACACCTCCAAACTCACCAAAAACACTTCAAAAACTAAGGATCTCAACAATTTCGGGATCTATATGATTAAGACTCCCCTTCAACACCAAAAACCTTTCAAAACCCATTTAAAAACAACATCAAAATAGCCAAATCAATTAAAGTCCGAAAATCACATTTTAAACCAATTTTTCATCAAGATTTTAAGAGTTTAATATTCTAACAACAAAACCTCAATCAAAATCAGTATTAAAGAGTCAAATATCTTTGGAATTTCATTAAAGAACTTAGATTAGAGGGATAGCACGAAAATTACCTCCAATCCTTGCTTCTCCTCTAATTTGGCAAGTTTTGCTTGAAGAAACTTGAAGGAAAATGGGAGAAATCAATGGAGAAAGGATAGGAATCAAAAGAGGATTTGAGAGCAAAAGATTTCTGAAAAATTGAGAGAAAATAAAGGTGTTTGGCTGAAGCAAAAGTGAGAAAATGAAAACTCGTGAAAACTTTTCCTTAACCGTTTAACTACTTTCTTTAATTACCCAAATTAAAAAGCCCTTTAATTTTTAATAGCATTTAAATCACATGCCAAATTAGGGAAAAGGCATAATTGCCAAGTAGCTCCCTAATGATTCTACAATTTTGACTCTTCTTGAAAAACAATTTTTTCAACTTTTAAATCTTTACATTTTGGTCACTACCCAAAATGTATACTTTCAAAAACTTGTTTTGTAAAATTGATATGACCATCCTCTTAAACACCATTTTAGAGGATTTTAGAAATTTTTATCACATTTTTATCCTATCCCGAACTCTGATATCCCTAAACCACCTTTTAAACGGTTCAAACAACCGTCACCGATTCCACCGTCCAACCCGACTCGCCAAAACATCTAAGCCCAAAATCAGTGCGTTACAACGAACCAATGTATGAAGCTTGGGAGAGATACCAACAGATGCTAAACAACTGCCCGCTTCACGATTTCCCATCATGGACTCAAGTGTCAATGTTCTAGAATGGAGTAAATCAACCAACGTGAATGGTGCTTGACACTTCAGCCAATGGAATCATCTTGGATAGACCACCCGAGGAGGCACTACAGATGCTGAATATGATTGCAAAGAATTATTACAAGTTCCATACATCCTGTCGCGGTGGTATAAGGCGACCAATTGTTGTGAATGAAGTAGAAGCTACTAAATCTGTCAATGCCCGCCTGGATAAACTGACACAACTGGTAATGAATATGGCCAAGTCCACAAGGAAAACATATGAGGCCAAGGCTGTGGAGCCCTTTTGTGACGAGTGTGGGGGCAACTATGATTCCTCAGAATGCAACGAATCCGCCAATTTTATGGGAACTTATGAAAGGAACACCAGACCCAACACCAATACATACAATCCGGGCTAGAAAAAGCACCCAAATTTCTCCTGGAGTAATCCTAACACTACTGCCAATCCAAACCAGCAACCAGGGAGATATCAGCAGAACCTGTCCCGGCAGCAGCCTCAACAGCAACAAAATATGAACAATAATTCATTAGAATCTAATTTACATACTTTTATGTCTCGTACTAGTGATTTTATCGTTCGTACTAATAAATTTATTGACAAGAAAAGAGTCTTTTATGGACAGGACTGAGATGCGGATGAACAACCAGGAGGCAACAATAAAGAACCTAGAGACTCAGTTCGGCCAGTTCACTAAAACCATAAGCAATAGGTCAATATGCGCATCATCCAGCAACACTGAGGCAACATCAAACCCACTTATGAGCAATGCAGAGCAATAACAACAAGAAGTGGGAAACAACCAAAGGAAAAGCAACCAGAACTGTCCACCGCAGCAGCACATGAACAACCTAATGTGGCAGCAAAACAAATTGATGCCTAGACAGAAGAGATAGACGGCAGTCCTAAGACAAATGATCCTAAACCCCCACAGATCATATTTCCTTATAATGAACGCATTGAGGACATCCGTTTTCCACCACCCTTCCCCCAAAGACTTAAACAACAAAAGCAAGAGCACCAGTTCAAGAAATTTTTGGATATTCTTAAGCATGTGCATACCAATATCCCACTCGTGGAAGCCATACAAAACATGCCAAATTATGTGAAGTATTTGAAAGATATGGTTTCCAAGAGAATGAGAGTTGTGGAATTCGAGATGGTAGCTGTCATTGAAGAATGCATGGCAATGATGCATAACAAGATGCCGCCCAAGAGGACAGATCCAGGTAGCTTTATCATTCCATGCAAGATAGGCAACAACCATGACATGTGAGCTCTATGTGATCTAGGAGCAAGTATTAATCTAATGCCCACAGCTGTCTTGAACAAATTAGGAATTGAAAAAGCAAAACCAGCTTCCATCATGCTCCAACTAGCTAACCATTCCTTTGTGCAACCGGAAGGAAAAGTTGAAGACATCCTTGTACGAGTAGGCAACTTCATTTTTCCAGCTGATTTCCTTATCTTAGACTATGAGGCAGACGAGAACGCCCCCGTCATTCCTGGGCGACCATTCTTAGCTATAGGCAGAACATTAATAGATGTGGATAATGGGGAACTCATAATGAGGGTTGACAATCTGAACGTAAAGATACATGTCTTACAGCCCATGGAACCAGCCAAGGAAAAAGAAGTATGCCAAGACACACAGGCCTCCAAGGTCAGCACAGAAACAAAGCAAGGCAGCAGTCGCTAGGGCAGAATGCACAACAACAAAGACCCCAAGGAGCAATTTAACACCCCAATTTTGGGCTTAGGAGTTTAGGGTCTGAACCGGACCGGTCTGATTTTCGGTTCGAATATAAAAGGAGGTTTCAGGGAAAGCCTAGTTCGGGATGCTTTAAAAATATGGAAAAATGTCCAAAAATCCTTTTTTAATACATATAAGAGAGTGATGAAATCAATTTTACAAAATAAGGTTTGGAAATACTACATTTTGGAATAGTGACTAAAACGCGATTTTTGAAAAGTTCAGTGGTGACTGTTTTGTAAGGATTGAAACTTTGAATCTTTAAGGAGCTAATTTACCCAAAAATGATTTCTCCATATTTTTCCTTAATTTAGGTGGATTAATTAATGTTTTAATTAATTAAAAGAAAAGTGAAACTACTTTTTAGAATTTCATAACTACCTTTTTCCTAAAATTTTCTCATTTCTTTTTCTCTCAAAATTTCATCATCCAAACACTTTTCTCCAGCAACTTTATCATTGATTTTCACTTCAATTGATGAGATTTTTCTATCATCAATTAATTCCTAATCAATCTAGCATCAAATCCTTTTGATTTCCTCATTGGATTTTCAAGGAAATTGGCTCAAATCAAGGAGAAATCACCATTTAGAGGTAAGATTTGTAACGCCCCGGTTTTGGGCTTAGTAGTTTTGGGCGTTGACCGGTTCGGTCAAAGTGCTGTTCGAATCTAAAGAGGTGAATTTAGGAAAGCCTAGTTCGGGTTGCATTAAAAATATGAAAAAATGTTCTAAAATCATCTTTTAATATAATTAAGTGAACTGTGAAATCAATTTTGGAAAATGAGTTTCGGAAGGGTGACATTTTGGCTAGTGACCAAAATGTAATTTTCGAAAGTTTTGTGGCTGTTTTATAAAGGGTTGAAACTTTGAATCTTTAAGGAGCTATTTACCCAAAGGGAGTTTCTCCAGATTTTTCTAAGATATTTTAAGTCTAAAATCTGATTTTAAAGGATATTAAAAGTGGAGGGAAAGCCATTTGGCTATTTTTGGATTTTGTAACCAACTTTTCCGAATTTTCTTTCTCTCATTTTCTCTCAACCCAAACACTTCTTTTCCAGAGAATTGGATCTGATTTCTTCACCTAAATCCCTCCTTTCAACTCTCATTTGATTCCTAATCAACATATCTTCAAAACCTCTTTAATTGCTACTTGATTCAACAAGGTTTTTGATTCCAAAAAGAGGAGAAACTCAAGTTTGGAGGTAAGAACGTCCTTCTCCTCTAAACTATCAGTTCTTTACTGAAATTCCTAAGTTTTCAATCCTTAATTGAAGTTTAATTAAAGGTTTTTAAGTGGTGAAATGGATCTTGGCTTATAATGCAAGATTTTGATGATTTTTGATGATTTTCGTTAGATCTGATTAATCTGTGATTTGAGATGTGTTTTTGATGTTAAATGAACTCTAAATTGATAAGGAATTGAGTTTTGATTGATGCAATCCCGGATAGGTTGAGTTTCCTAAGTTTAGCTTGTGTTTCAAGGTTGTTTTTGAGGTGATCTTGGTGATCTGTTGTTGCTGGAGGAATAAGGATGTTAATAGGTTGTTTTTAGATGTTATATGATGTTTATGGAAGTGTGGTTTTGCTGGTTTATGGCTGGGCTTTGTTTAGAAGTGGTTTGGATGCATTTTCGGTTGTGTTTGGTGGCCGAAAATGGAGGTTGAATGAGAGCAACGAGTTTAGGTGCTTTCATTGAAGCAATTAATGCATGATGATGCATTAATCCTCTGCTTTGATGTGTTGAAACAGGGGAGGCATCTTTGGATCCAAGAGTTGTTGATCCGGAAGCTTGATTTGGTGCTTTATCTTGAAGCAAAGTGGAAATCGGTGAGTGAAGTTGGGTTTTCAGATTTTAAAACCAAGGTTTGAAGGTTTTGGGAGCTTAGTCTAAGTCTAAACAACTTTGCTAAGCTCAAGTGTAAGTTTTCGGAATTTCTCTCTAGTGGTGGCCATGATTTTGTTGTGATGCAAAATGGTTATTTGCATGTTTTAATTACTGTTTTGAAAGCATGTTTTAGCATGGTTCTTGCTGATGTTGTAAGCCATATGTTGAAGGTAACTCTAGGTAGGAGTTCCTTGATTTTATACATTGAAATAATGTGGTTTGATGCTTTGAAATGCATGATGAAAATGGCTTGGTTTAATGCTTTAAAACAGTGGAGTATATGATGAAAAAGATGTATATTGGCAAGTGATGTTTTGAAAATGTTAAGGTCACTAAGGTGGTTAAAAGTCCTTGAGTGAGCTTTGTATTCTTAAGATCATCAAGGTGGTTAAAAGTCCTTGGATGATTCTTGTTGTGGACACTAAGGTGGTTAAAAGTCCTTAGGTGATCCTTTCCATGGTGTTTAAAAGTCCTTGGGGCCAAGGTGTTTAAAAGTCCTCGGGGTGATTCAAGCTATGGACACAAACGTGGTTAAAAGTCCTTGTGTGGTCCTCATTCATGGTGTTTAAAAGTCCATGGCCAAGGTGTTTAAAAGTCCTTGGGGCCAAGGTGTTTAAAAGTCCTTGGGAAGTTGATGAACTTGTTTTAAGAAATGGAAATTGTCACTTGAGCCAATATGACATGTTATGTTTATGTTGAAGCATGAGATTGCTTGTTTAAAGTATGCTTTTGAGCATGTGCAAAGGTTGATTTTAAGCATGTTTATAAATGGATTTAATTGCATTATTGAATGGTTTTTAAGACCATTCCTCACTAAGCTTTTGCTTACGCTCTCTTCGTTTTCTTAATTCAATAATGCAGAGCATTAGAGAACCTTGAGGGGCAGCAAGGAGGGCAAGCATTCAAGTTCAAGTAAAGCTCAATGTATGGAAGGTTTTTATAAGCACTTTTTAGCTTTTGGGTAATTTGGCAATGGGGGACCAATGTGTATGTTTTGGGAGGTGTTTGGAACTCCCTAAGTATGTTGAATGATGATATGAATGCTGGTTTTTGGATTGGATCATTACATGCTTGTTTTGGAAGTTTGTACTTGAATAGCTAGCTTGTGTAGGAAGCATGCCTATAGAATTGGGGCTTTTTGCTTGTGATGTTGTTTTGATGAATTGTTGATGTAAGTATGTGCTATATATGTTGAATTGCATGCTGGTAAAGTTTGGTGGCAATTGGAGCATGTTTGAATGATCAATTGCATGTTTTGGAATGCATTTGGAGCAATTTTGTGCAGGGCGTATCGGAACAGTGTGCACCGTTTCGGAACGGGTGCCTTGATTGAACCCAGGCGTCCGAAACGGTATGCACCGTTTCGAAACGGTTTGGCCTCTGCCAAGCCTGTGTTCCGGAACCCGTTGCGGAACGGCCCGTGTTTCGAAACGGGGTCAACCTGTTTCGGAACGGGTGACCGTTGGGGGCTGACATTGGCGGTTAAATGTTTTGAATTGTTTGCGTTTTGGTCCTGAAACTTGTTTGTGCAATTGTATGAGTTTGGGAAGTCCTTTTGAGCTGAAATTTCACAGAGAAGCATGAAACCTGACTAATTTCAAGTTGGTAAGATTAATTTGGGTTAAGTCCTTTTAATTATCAGAAATTACAATTTGGTCCCTAAAGTTGTAATTTGTTCAATTGGGTCCCTGTTTGATCTCTGATGTTTGTGATCTTTGAGTACGATGTTTGTGTGATCACAATTAGGGCTAATGTGCATCTAGACAAGAGTAAAAAAAGGGTCGTTAATCAAGGTTGACTTTCGGGTTGACTTTGGTTTTCCCCGTGTGACTTTCTTAATTCGGGTCAACCGTCTAGGCCGGGTTAAGGGGGTTACATTTGGTGGTATCAGAGCTGAGTTCTCGAGTAATTGGGAATGAATGTATGCATGATTGAAGTATGTTTGGCTTGTATGCTTGTTGTATGAAAGCATGTCCAGTGGCTTGAGATGTTGATGCATTTGAGATGTATGCTGTGATGTTGCATGTTGAGGGTACCCATTGCCAAATAAAAGCTAAAGAAATGATGTTGATTTTGAATGAAATTGAGCTTGAATACTTGGATTACTTACCTTGCTGGGCCTGACTATGTTTTATTTGTATTGATATGCATGGTAAAAGTATGGCACCACGTAGAGAGTTAAGGAGTAGCGTGAGAGCTACGACCCCGGATGAGAATGAGAACGAAGAGAATGCGGGTAGTGCTGTGTTACCTCCTCCTCCACCTGGTGGTGGTGGTGCGGAGAGGGAAAGAGCTGGAGCTGCAGCAGCTGGTGCTAGAGCTGCAGGACCTGAGGTTGGTCAGGGGCAAGCTATGCCTGATATGTCGATGTTAGTGCAAGCTATTGCGGGTGCTTTTCGAGCAGCAGTAGCTGGAGCTCAAGGAGCTGGGCATCAGGGAGATGCTGGAGTGAGACTACCCTTGGAACGTCTGCGCAGTCTTGGTGGGACTGAGTTTAGGGGTATGTCTGCTGAGAGTTCGGAAGCTTGGCTAGAGAGTACCAAGCGTATCTTGGGACAGATGAGCTGCACTGATGTGCAAAAGTTGGGATGTGTTGTGTCCTTGCTGCAGGACGATGCTTATACGTGGTGGACGACCACAATCTCTGGAATGGCTGAAGCTGACATCACTTGGACATTCTTTCAGAATGTGTTCAAGAGGAGATATCTGGGAGTGAGATATCTGGATGAGAAAAAACGTGAATTCATGACTCTTACCCAAGGGAGCATGACAGTGGCTGAGTATGAGGTGCAGTTTGTGCGACTCAGTCAGTATGCACCGGAGTTGATTCCTGATGAACGGGAGAGGTGCGAGAGGTTTCGTTATGGTCTTATAACGGAGGTGAAGATGTATGTGCTGGCCACTGAGTATGATGATTTTGATGTGTTAGTGGGCCGAGCAAAGGACATAGAGATGAACTTGGGTTTGTCTGCGAAAAGTGCTGGGAAGAGATCAGCTGAGTATAGTTCCGGAGGTGGATGGAACAAGAGGGGACGTGATCAGAGGTATCAGTCCTCAGCTAAGAGAGGTGGTGGTGCATCTGCTAGGGGTGGTAATGCTAGAGCTGATCCTAGTGCTTGTTGGATCTGTGGTTCACGTGGTCACTTGAAGCGTGACTGTCCTCGTGCTGTGAGAGAGGTGCAAGCTCCTGTTGCGGCTACTGGTAATGGATGCTGGAATTGTGGTTCTGTTGACCACTTGAGGTGAGATTGTCCGAGGTTGGCTGGTGGCCAAGAGCGTGCTCCTGTTGTTGCTGCACCGCAGAGAGGTCGTGGGCGCGGCCGTGGTAATTTCCAGAGGCGTGAGGAAGGTGGTCGTGGAGTAGCCCATGTTGTGGCTATTCAGCCTGAAGGTGGAGGCCAAGCGAGGGTGTATGCACAGCGTGAAGGGAGGAATGATGCAGATGTGATTGCAGGTACCTTTACTTTGCAATCCTTGTCATTGCTTTCTTTGATTGATTCTGGATCTACGCATTCATACATTTTGCGTGAGCATGCTGAATTGCTTGGTTTGCCTGTTGAGTCTTTGGATGTTGGTGTTCGCGTCACTAGTTCTTTTGGTGAGACTGTTGTGACTCGAAAGCTTTATAGAAGGTGTCCTTTGGTTGTTCAAGAGCATGTTTTTCATGTTGATCTTATGGAGCTGCCCTTTTATGGTTTTGATGTAATCCTTGGTATGGATTGGCTTGCTGAGCATCATGCTGTGGTGGATTGTGAGAATAAGCGTGTTTCGCTTAAGCTTACGGATGATTATGAAGTTGTTGTGGTTGGTGAGAATGTGAAGTTTCTTGCCAATGTTGTTTCTACCTTGGAGGCGAGCAGGATGCTGAGGCAAGGTTGTGAAGCTTATCTAGCTTTTGTGATGAATCCTAGCTCTAAGGAGTTGAGGGTGCAAGATATCAGAGTTGTGAAGGAGTTTCCTGGTGTTTTTCCTGAAGAGTTTCCTGGTTTACCTCCTAATCGCGAGGTGGAGTTTGGAATTGAGCTGTATGAGAATACAACTCCTGTGTCCATTACTCCCTATAGAATGGCACCTAAGGAGCTGAAGGAGCTGAAGACGCAGTTGCAAGAGCTGCTTGATCTGGTTTCATCCGGCAGAGTGTGTCACCTTGGGGAGCACCGGTCTTGTTTGTGAAGAAGAAAGATGGCACTATGAGGATGTGCATTGATTACCGTCAGCTGAACAAGTTGACTATCAAGAATCGGTATCCTTTGCCGAGGATTGATGATCTCTTTGATCAATTTCGGGGAGCTGCTGTGTTCTCTAAGATTGACTTGAGGTCAGGGTATTACCAGTTGAAGATGAAGGATGTGGATGTGCCTAAGACAGCTTTCAGGACAAGGTATGGGCATTATGAGTTCCTTGTGATGTCGTTTGGTTTGACAAATGCTCCTGCTGCTTTCATGGACATGATGAACCGTGTGTTTCATGAATACCTGGATAAGTTCGTTGTGGTGTTCATTGATGATATCCTCGTGTACTCGCGTACTGAGGAGGAGCATGAAGAGCATTTGAGGATTGTGCTGCAAGCTTTGTTAGAGAATCAGCTTTATGCTAAGCTGAGCAAGTGTGAGTTATGGCTTAAGGAGGTGGTGTTTCTTGGGCATGTGGCCTCAGCTGAGGGGATTCGTGTTGATCCTCAGAAGATTGAGGCTGTGATGAACTGGAAGGTTCCTAAGTCTGTTCATGAGGTCCGTAGTTTCCTTGGTTTGGCGGGATACTATCGAAGGTTTGTGGATGGTTTTTCCAAGATTGCTGCTCCTTTGACGAAGCTGTTACAGAAAGATGTTAAGTATGAGTAGACAGAAGCGAGACAACAGGCTTTTGAGAAGCTGAAGGCGGCTTTGACGCAAGCTCCTATTTTGGTTCAGCCTAAATCAGGGAAAGAGTTTGTGGTCTACAGTGATGCATCCTATGTTGGTTTGGGATGTGTGTTGATGCAAGAGGGTAAGGTGGTGGCTTATGCATCGCGGCAGTTGAAAGTGCATGAGCGCAATTACCCTACGCATGATATTGAGCTGGCAGCAGTGGTTTTTGCTCTGAAGATCTGGAGGCATTATCTGTATGGTGAGAAGTGTACTGTGTACACGGATCACAAGAGTTTGAGGTATTTGATGTCTCAGAAGGAGTTGAATCTTAGGCAGCGGCGTTGGTTGGAGTTGCTCAAGGATTATGATCTGACGATTGAGTATCATCCTGGAAAGGCTAATGTTGTTGCGGATGCCTTGAGTAGGAAGGTAGCTGTTGAGCTGAGAGCTATGTTTGCTAGCTTGAGTATATCGCGAGATGGTGGTCTTGTTGCTAAGTTGCAGGTGAAACCATCGTTGGTTCAGTTGATCAAGGATAAGCAGTTGCTGGATGATTCCTTGGTGTCTCATGTTCAGGATATCGCGGAGGGTAGGCCTTCGGATTTCTGTTTTAATGATGATGGAGTGTTGTGTTTTGGGAGTCGAATAGTAGTGCCTGCTGATGCTGAGTTGAGGCGTGCTATTCTGACTGAAGGTCATAGTAGTCCTTTTGCTATGCACCCTGGTAGTACTAAGATGTATCGTGATCTTCGTGATGAGTACTATTGGGTGGGTTTGAAGAAGGATGTTGCAGAGTTTGTGAGCAAGTGTTTGGTGTGTCAGCAAGTTAAGGCTGAACATCAGGTTCCTTCTGGGTTGTTGCAACCGTTGAGAATCCCTGAATGGAAGTGGGAGAGGGTTACCATGGATTTTGTATCTGGTTTACCTTTGTCTCCATCGAAGAAGAATTTTGTTTGGGTGATTGTGGATCACTTGACGAAGTGTGCGCATTTCTTGCCTGTGCATACTACGTTCTCTTTGGATAAGCTGGCAGAGTTGTACATTGCTGAGATTGTGAGGTTGCATGGTGTGCCTAAGTCGATTGTGTCGGATAGGGATCCGAGGTTCACATCGCGTTTCTGGCAGTGTTTGCATCAAGCTCTGGGTACAAGGTTGCATTTCAGTACATCCTATCATCCTCAGTCGGATGGTCAGTCTGAGCGAGTTATTCAGATTTTGGAGGATATGTTGAGATGCTGTGTGATTGAGTTCCAAGGATCTTGGGAGAAGCATCTACCTTTGGTTGAGTTCGCTTATAACAATAGTTATCAGGCGAGTATACATATGGCACCTTATGAGGCTCTGTACGGGAGGAAGTGTAGGACTCCTCTCTGTTGGGCTGAAACTGGTCAAAAGTTGGTTTCGATGCCAGCTTTGTTGAAAGGGACCACCGAGAAGGTGAAGCTCATTTGTGAGCGGTTGAAGGCTGCTTCTGACCGGCAGAAATCTTACGCGGATTTGAGGCGTAAGGAGATAGAGTATGCGGTGGGTGACCGTGTGTTCTTGAAGGTTTCGCCTTGGAAGAAGATGATGAGGTTTGGCCGGAAGGGTAAGTTGAGCCCTAGATACATTGGACCATATGAGGTGGTTGAGCGTGTGGGTCCTGTTGCGTATCGGTTGAGGTTACCTAGGGAGCTGGAGAAGATTCACGATGTGTTCCATGTTTCTATGCTCCGGAAGTATAGATCTGATCCTTCGCATGTGATGCCTGTGGAGGAAGTGGTTTTGAATCCGGAATTGACCTACGATGAGGAGCCGGTGAAGGTTCTAGATTCGGATAGCAAGGTTCTTCGTGGCAAGACCATTGAGTTGGTGAAGGTGCTGTGGAAGCATCGAGGTGTTGAGGAAGCCACGTGGGAGCGGAAGGAAGACATGCTGAAGCAGTTTCCTTATCTCTTTCCTTCAGGTAAATTTCGAGGACGAAATTTCTTAAGGGGGGAAGAGTTGTAACGCCCCGGTTTTGGGCTTAGTAGTTTTGGGCGTTGACCGGTTCGGTCAAAGTGCTGTTCGAATCTAAAGAGGTAAATTTAGGAAAGCCTAGTTCGGGTTGCATTAAAAATATGGAAAAATGTTCTAAAATCATCTTTTAATATAATTAAGTGAACTGTGAAATCAATTTTGGAAAATGAGTTTCGGAAGGGTGACATTTTGGCTAGTGACCAAAATGTAATTTTCGAAAGTTTTGTGGCTGTTTTATAAAGGGTTGAAACTTTGAATCTTTAAGGAGCTATTTACCCAAAGGGAGTTTCTCCAGATTTTTCTAAGATATTTTAAGTCTAAAATCTGATTTTAAAGGATATTAAAAGTGGAGGGAAAGCCATTTGGCTATTTTTGGATTTTGTAACCAACTTTTCCTAATTTTCTTTCTCTCATTTTCTCTCAACCCAAACACTTCTTTTCCAGAGAATTGGATCTGATTTCTTCACCTAAATCCCTCCTTTCAACTCTCATTTGATTCCTAATCAACATATCTTCAAAACCTCTTTAATTGCTACTTGATTCAACAAGGTTTTTGATTCCAAAAAGAGGAGAAATTCAAGTTTGGAGGTAAGAACGTCCTTCTCCTATAAACTATCAGTTCTTTACTGAAATTCCTAAGTTTTCAATCCTTAATTGAAGTTTAATTAAAGGTTTTTAAGTGGTGAAATGGATCTTGGCTTATAATGCAAGATTTTGATGATTTTTGATGATTTTTGTTAGATCTGATTAATCTGTGATTTGAGATGTGTTTTTGATGTTAAATGAACTCTAAATTGATAAGGAATTGAGTTTTGATTGATGCAATCCCGGATAGGTTGAGTTTCCTAAGTTTAGCTTGTGTTTCAAGGTTGTTTTTGAGGTGATCTTGGTGATCTGTTGTTGCTGGAGGAATAAGGATGTTAATAGGTTGTTTTTAGATGTTATATGATGTTTATGGAAGTGTGGTTTTGCTGGTTTATGGCTGGGCTTTGTTTAGAAGTGGTTTGGATGCATTTTCGGTTGTGTTTGGTGGCCTAAAATGGAGGTTGAATGAGAGCAGCGAGTTTAGGTGCTTTCATTGAAGCAATTAATGCATGATGATGCATTAATCCTCTGCTTTGATGTGTTGAAACATGGGAGGCATCTTTGGATCCAAGAGTTGTTGATCCGGAAGCTTGATTTGGTGCTTTGGCTTGAAGCAAAGTGGAAATCGGTGAGTGAAGTTGGGTTTTCAGATTTTAAAACCAAGGTTTGAAGGTTTTGGGAGCTTAGTCTAAGTCTAAACAACTTTGCTAAGCTCAAGTGTAAGTTTTCGGAATTTCTCTCTAGTGGTGGCCATGATTTTGTTGTGATGCAAAATGGTTATTTGCATGTTTTAATTACTGTTTTGAAAGCATGTTTTAGCATGGTTCTTGTTGATGTTGTAAGCCATATGTTGAAGGTAACTCTAGGTAGGAGTTCCTTGATTTTATACATTGAAATAATGTGGTTTGATGCTTTGAAATGCATGATGAAAATGGCTTGGTTTAATGCTTTAAAACAGTGGAGTATATGATGAAAAAGATGTATATTGGCAAGTGATGTTTTGAAAATGTTAAGGTCACTAAGGTGGTTAAAAGTCCTTGAGTGAGCCTTGTATTCTTAAGATCATCAAGGTGGTTAAAAGTCCTTGGATGATTCTTGTTGTGGACACTAAGGTGGTTAAAAGTCCTTAGGTGATCCTTTCCATGGTGTTTAAAAGTCCTTGGGGCCAAGGTGTTTAAAAGTCCTTGGGGTGATTCAAGCTATGGACACAAACGTGGTTAAAAGTCCTTGTGTGGTCCTCATTCATGGTGTTTAAAAGTCCATGGCCAAGGTGTTTAAAAGTCCTTGGGGCCAAGGTGTTTAAAAGTCCTTGGGAAGTTGATGAACTTGTTTTAAGAAATGGAAATTGTCACTTGAGCCAATATGACATGTTATGTTTATGTTGAAGCATGAGATTGCTTGTTTAAAGTATGCTTTTGAGCATGTGCAAAGGTTGATTTTAAGCATGTTTATAAATGGATTTAATTGCATTATTGAATGGTTTTTAAGAGCTTCCTCACTAAGCTTTTGCTTACGCTCTCTTCGTTTTCTTAATTCAATAATGCAGAGCATTAGAGAACCTTGAGGGGCAGCAAGGAGGGCAAGCATTCAAGTTCAAGTAAAGCTCAATGTATGGAAGGTTTTTATAAGCACTTTTTAGCTTTTGGGTAATTTGGCAATGGGGGACCAATGTGTATGTTTTGGGAGGTGTTTGGAACTCCCTAAGTATGTTGAATGATGATATGAATGCTGGTTTTTGGATTGGATCATTACATGCTTGTTTTGGAAGTTTGTACTTGAATAGCTAGCTTGTGTAGGAAGCATGCCTATAGAATTGGGGCTTTTTGCTTGTGATGTTGTTTTGATGAATTGTTGATGTAAGTATGTCCTATATATGTTGAATTGCATGCTGGTAAAGTTTGGTGGCAATTGGAGCATGTTTGAATGATCAATTGCATGTTTCGGAATGCATTTGGAGCAATTTTGTGCAGGGCGTATCGGAACAGTGTGCACCGTTTCGGAACGGGTGCCTTGATTGAACCCAGGCGTCCGAAACGGTATGCACCGTTTTGAAACGGTTTGGCCTCTGCCAAGCCCATGTTCCGGAACCCGTTGCGGAACGGCCCGTGTTTCGAAACGGGGTCAACCTGTTTCGGAACGGGTGACCGTTGGGGGCTGACATTGACGGTTAAATGTTTTGAATTGTTTGCGTTTTGGTCCTGAAACTTGTTTGTGCAATTGTATGAGTTTGGGAATCCTTTTGAGCTGAAATTTCACAGAGAAGCATGAAACCTGACTAATTTCAAGTTGGTAAGATTAATTTGGGTTAAGTCCTTTCAATTATCAGAAATTACAATTTGGTCCCTAAAGTTGTAATTTGTTCAATTGGGTCCCTATTTGATCTCTGATGTTTGTGATCTTTGGGTACGATGTTTGTGTGATCACAATTAGGGCTAATGTGCATCTAGACAAGAGTTAAAAAAAAGGGTCGTTAATCAAGGTTGACTTTGGTTTTCCCCGTGTGACTTTCTTAATTCGGGTCAACCGTCTAGGCCGGGTTAAGGGGGTTACAAGATTGTTCTTCTCTTTTAAATACTCAGTTCTTTACTGAAATTCCCAAGTTATCAATCCTTAATTTAAGTTTTATAAATGGTTTTAATGTTAGAAATTTGATTTTGGCTTAAAACTCAAGATTTGGAAGAAATCTTGAAGAATTTCGTTGTGATGGTTTGGGCTCTGTTTTGAGATGATTCTTAAATGTATTTTGGATGTCTAATGATGTGGAAATGAGATTTTATCAATGCAATCCCGAATAGGTTGTATTTCCTACGTTTTTGCTTATGAAAATGGTGGTTTTTGGGGTGATCTTGGTGTTCTGTTATAGCTGAAGGTATAAGGACGAGTTTAGGTTCATTTTGGATGTTAATTGATGTTTAGAAATGGTTAGAAGTTGTGGGTCTTGGTTGGGTTATGTTTTGGAAGAGTTTGGAGTTGATTTCGGTTGTGTTTGGTAGCCGAAATGTTGGTTTTAAGTAGAGTAACGAGTTTAAGTGTGTTGGCTGAAGATTTCAATGCATGATGATGCATTAATCCTCTTCTTTGATGTGTTTAAAACAGGAGAGACATCTTCGGAGACCTTTGGAGTTGATCCGAAGGCTTGATCGGCGTTTCGGCAAGCAAGCGAAACGTAATTGGTGAGTGGAGTTTGGTTTCCAGCTTTGGAACAATTATTTGAAGGTTTTGGGAGCTTAGTTAAGTCTAAACAACTTAGCTAAGTTCAAGTGTAAGTTTTCGGAAGAACTCCCTTGGATGAGCCATGAAGTGGTTGATGCATTGGTTATAATTTGCATGTTTAAGTTATGTTTTGAAAGCATGTTTTAGCATGGTTAATGCTGGTTTTGAAAGCCATGTGTTGAAGGATGCTTAAGGTAAGAGATCCTTGGTTTGTCATATTGTAAATATGGATTTGATGCATAGTGATGCATGATGTTAAATGGCTTTGTTTAATGCTTAAAAACAGTGAGTTGTTGATGTTATATGATGTATATTGGCAAGTGATGTAATGGTTTTAAAGTACTTGAATCAGATATAGTTAGCCGGCTATAGGATTGGGTGCACCGTGAATAAAGTCGCCTTGGATGTGGAGGGGTTGTGATTGTACCGTACACTCCATCCAAGTACCCTAACGAGTGAGGTAAGATCACAACGGTGGTTAAAAGTCCGTGTGTGGATCTTGTGTTATGTGTCCCTTGCAGCCATTAGTGGAATTATACAACTACCGATGAGTGATGTTGAGGGGTTGTGATTGTACCGTTAAACTCCATCACGGGCGTTGAGGGGTTGTGATTGTACCGTTAAACTCCACCTTGTGTTGTTCGGTAGTGTGTATGAAGCGTGTGGGACAACACTTGTAATCCGCGTATCTGATTGTGTTTTGTGTTGTAAATGGTTATGGATTATCACTTGAAAGCCAATATGATATGTTGATTATAATGAAGCTTGAGATGCTTGTAAAGTATGCAAGGTTGCATGAAAAGAGATGTGCATGTGTTTAAAAGCTTGTGAAAGTGGTTTCTAAAATGCATTATTGTGTTGTTTTCTTTAGAGCATGCCTCACTAAGCAATTATGCTTACGCTCTCTCTCTTGAACCAATAATGCAGATAATTGAAGTGTTTGAGGACAACAAGGAGGCTAAGAGTCCAAGGGAAACTAAGCTCATATATGGTGATGTTTTCACTATTAGTTTTGGTATTTTGGCAATAGGAACCTAAGATGTGTTTTGGGAGGTGTGTTGGACTCCCTAGTTTGTGGTATGATGTTTTTGATGATTTGGATGTGTAATTGGCCTTTTGATGTTTGATTTGGAGATTTGTTGGTATTTGGTTTTGGGTATTAGGATGCATGCCTATAGACATGTGAAGTTTCATGTTTGATGCTATTAATATGTTTAGAAGTTGCAAGTATGCACCTTATATGTATGATGACTTGTTGGCATGGTTAGGATGTCATTAGGATGTGTTTGAGTGGATATATGTATGAAAAACCAGCAAAATCTGCAGCTTCTGGGCAGACCGTATCGGAACAGGCATTGGCGTTTCGAAACGGGGGCCTGTAATGGCATAAGTGTTTTGAAACGGGTGGTGACTGTTTCGAAACGATTTGGCCACTGGAAGGCCCTGTTTCGGAACCAGTCTCGAAACGAACCTGTGTTTCGGAATGGTCAACACCGTTTCGAAACAGGTGACTGTTGGGCACTGATTTGAATGGTGTTGAGGTTTGCAAGCTTTACGTTTTAGTCCTGAAAGTTGTAGTTGCAATTGCATGAGTTCGGGAAGTCCAATTAAGGTGAAATTTGACAGGGAAGCATGTAATATGACTAATTTAATATTGGTAACTTTAAAATCAGTTAAGACCTTCAAATTTTCAGAATTTACATTTTGGTCCCTAATATTTGAATATTGTGCAATTGAGTCCCTTATTGAAATCCGTTCGTTGTGCTTTTCATGTATATGTTCCCAAGTGTTCACCTAGGGTTAACATGTATCTAGACAAGATTAAAAAGGGAAAAAAGGTCGTTAATCAAGGTTGACTTTCAGGTTGACTTTGGTTTTCCCCGTGTAATCTTCGTAGTTCGGGTCAACCGTCTAGGCCGGGCTAAGGGGGTTACATTTGGTGGTATCAGAGCTGAGTTCTCGTGTAAATGGGAATGGTTATGTGGGTGATTTATGTGTATTTGCATGATTTGCCTATTGGATGAAAGTATGTTTTATGAATTGTGATGTTATGCTATGTTGAAGCATGTGAGGGGAACCCATTGCCATATTAAAACTAATGAAAAGAATTGTTTTTGGAAAATGAGCTTGAGTACTTGGATTACTTACCTTGTTGAGCCTAATTATGTTTATTACATTTGTGTCAGTGCATTATTTCTTGTAAATGTTGCCTCGGAGAGAGATAAGGATGAATACGAGAGCTATGGCTCAGAATGAGAACGAGGAAAATGTTGAGAATGTTGTGGATATACCTCCTCTCCTGGTGGTGGACCACCGGCGGTGGTGGTGCTGGAGGTGATAATGCTGGCGTTGGTGCTGGTGCTGGGGTCGCTGGACCTGAAGGTGTGCAGGGGCAAGCTGCTCCTGACATGACTGTGTTGATACAAGCTATTGCTGGAGCCTTTCAGGCGGCAGTAGTTGGAGCTCACGGAGCTGCGCATCAGGGTGATTCTAACGTGAGATTACCTTTGGAACGTCTTCGCAGTCTGGGAGGGACTTAGTTCAGAGGTTTATCTCCTGAAGGTTCTGAATCTTGGTTGGAAAGCACCAAGAGGATCTTGGGGCAAATGAACTGCAACAATGTGCAGAAATTGGGTTGTGTGGTATCACTGCTCCATGATGATGCTTATACGTGGTGGACGACCACTATCTCTGGAATGGAGGAGATTGATGTGACTTGGACGTTCTTCTTGAACGCGTTCAAGCGAAAGTATCTGGGTGTGCGATACCTAGATGAAAAGAAAAGAGAGTTTATGTCTCTTACGCAAGGAAGCATGACGGTGGTTGAGTATGAGATCCAGTTTGTCCGCCTTAGTCAATACGAACCTGAGCTAATCCCTGATGAGCGGGAGAGGTGTGAACGTTTTCGATATGGGTTGGTGACGGACGTGAAGACTTTCATGCTTGCAACTGAGTATACCGATTTTGATGTGCTGGTGAGTAGGGCGAAGGACATTGAGCAGAACCTGGGTTTGTCTTCTAGAGGTGTTAGTTCTAGCTCGGGCAAAAGAGCTGCTGATTATAGTTCCGGTGGTGTACGGAACAAGAGAGGACGAGATAAGAGGTATCAATCTTCTGCTAGGCGTGGTAATGGAGGGCATGGTGCGCCTGTTCAGGGAGATAGGATGAGAGCTAATCAGAACACGTGCTGGACGTGTGGATCGCGTGGCCATTTGAGGAGAGATTGTCCTCGAGCAGCGAGGGAGGTTCTGGCTCCTGTAGCAGTGACTGGTAATTCCTGCTAGAATTGTGGTTTGGCAGACCACATGAGGAGGGAGTGTCCTTTGTTGGCCGGTGGTGGTCAGGGACGTGCTCCTGGGGTAGTTGCACCACAGAGAGGTCGTGGGCGCGACCGTGGTAACTTCCAGCGCAGAGATGATGGTGGGAGGAATGTGGCGCTGTAGTGGCTGCTCAACCTGAGGGTGGTGGCCAGGCTCGAGTGTATGCTCAGCGTGAGGGGAGAAATGATACGGATGTGAACACATGTACCTTTACTTTGCAATTCTTATCATTACTTTCCTTGAATGATTCTGGATCTTGGTATGCGTGTTGGTATGCGTGTAACTAGTTCCTTTGGTGAGACTGTTGTGACACGAAAGTTGTATAGAAGATGTCCTTTGGCTAGCAAAACCATGTTTTTCTGGTTGATCTTATGGAATTGCCATTTTATGGTTTTGATGTAATCCTTGGTATGGACTGGCTTGTTGAACATCGAGTTGTGGTGGATTTTGAGAACAAGCGAGTTTCGCTGAAACTTGCGGATGATTATGAGGTAGTGGTGGTTGGCGAGAATGTGAAGTTTCTTGCTAATGTGGTGTCTACATTGGAAGCAATTCGAATGCTGAGGCAAGGTTGTGAGGCTTACCTGGCCTTTGTTATGAATCCTAGCTCTAAGGAGTTGCGAGTTCAAGATATCAGGACTGTGCGAGAGTTTCTTGGAGTGTTTCCGGAAGAGTTACCTGGATTGCCTCCTAGTCGAGAGGTGGAGTTTGGGATTGAGTTGTATGAAAACACAACTCCTGTGTCCATTACTCCTTACCGAATGGCACCTAAGGAGTTGAAGGAGCTGAAGACGCAACTTCAGGAGTTGCTTGATCGTGGTTTCATTCGGCCGAGTGTGTCACCTTGGGGTGCACCGGTCTTGTTTGTGAAGAAGAAGGATTGCACTATGAGAATGTGCATCGATTATCGTCAGCTGAACAAGTTGACTATCAAGAATCGATATACCTTGCCGAGGATTGATGATCTTTTTGATCAGTTTCGGGGAGCGGCTGTGTTCTCTAAAATTGACTTAAGGTCAGGTTATTACCAGCTCAAGGTGAAAGATGTAGATGTACCAAAAACAGCCTTCAGAACGAGGTATGGGCATTATGAGTTTCTTGTGATGCTGTTTGGCTTGAAGAATGCTCCTACAGCTTTTATGGACATGATGAATAGAGTGTTCCATGAATACATGGACAAGTTTGTGGTGGTGTTCATTGATGATATCCTTGTGTACTCTCATACTGAGGAGGAGCATGAGGGACATTTGCGGATTGTGTTGCAAGCGCTGTTAGAGAATCAGCTATATGCTAAGTTGAGCAAGTGTGAATTCTGGCTTATGGAAGTTGTTTTCCTTGGTCATGTGGTTTCTGCTGAGGGGATCCATGTTGATCCTCAGAAGATTGAGGCAGTGATGAATTGCAAGCCTCCTAAGTCTGTTCATGAAGTTCATAGTTTCCTTGGGTTGGCAGGATACTATCGAAGGTTTGTGGATGGATTCTCAAAAATTGATGCTCCTTTAACGAAATTGTTGCAAAAGGATGTCAAGTATGAGTGGACAGAGGCAAGACAACAGGCTTTTGAGAAGCTTAAGGCAGCTTTGATGCAAGCTCCTATGTTGGTTCAACCTGAATTAGGGAAAGAGTTTGTGGTGTACAGCGACGCATCCTATGTTGGTTTGGGGTGTGTGTTGATGCAAGAGGGTAAGGTGGTGGCTTATGCATCGCGTCAGTTGAAGGTGCATGAGCGCAATTATCCTACGCATGATATTGAGTTAGCTGCAGTGGTTTTTGCTTTGAAGATTTGGATACATTATCTATATGGTGAGAGGTGTACTGTGTACACGGATCACAAAAGTTTGAAGTATCTGATGTCTCAGAAAGAGTTGAATCTTAGGCAATGACGTTGGGTGGAGTTGCTTAAAGATTACGATCTGACGATCGAGTACCATCCGGGGAAAGCTAATGTTATAGCGGATGCCTTGAGTAGGAAGGTGGCAGTGGAGTTGAGGGCTATGTTTGCCAGCTTGAGCATTTCTCGAGATGGGGGTCTTGTGGCTGAATTGCAAGTGAAACCATCTTTGGTTCAGTTGATAAAGGATAAGTAGTTGTTGGATGATTCTTTGGTGCCACATGTTTAGGATATTGCTGAGGATAGACCATCGGATTTCTGTTTTAATGATGATGGGGTTCTATGTTTTGGGAGTCGGATAGTAGTGCCGAATGATGCTGAATTGAGGCGTACTATTCTGACTGAAGCTCATAGTAGTCCTTTTTCTATGCACCCTGGTAGTACAAAGATGTATCGTGATCTTAAGGATGAGTACTATTGGGTGGGATTAAAGAAAGATGTTGTGGAGTACGTGAGTAAGTGCATTGTTTGTCAGCGAGTTAAGGCTGAGCATCAGTTTCCTTCAGGGTTGTTGCAACCGTTGAGGATTCCTGAGTGGAAGTGGGAAAGGATTACCATGGACTTTGTGTCTGGTTTGCCTTTTTCGCCATCGAAAAAGAATTCGGTGTGGGTGATTGTGGATTGCCTTACGAAGTGTGCGTATTTCTTACCGGTGCATACTACGTACACCTTGGATAAGCTTGCAGAGCTGTACATTGCTGAGATTGTGCGGCTGCATGGTGTGCCAAAGTCTATAGTGTCGGATAGAGATCCGAGGTTTACGTCACGTTTTTGGGAGTGTTTGCATCAAGCTTTGGGTACGCGGTTGAATTTCAGTACTTCTTATCATCCACAGTCGGATGGACAGTCTAAGCGTGTTATCCAAGTGCTGGAAGATATGTTGAGGTGCTGTGTGATTGAGTTTCAAGGTTCTTGGGAGAAGCATTTGCCTTTGGTGGAGTTTGCTTATAACAATAGCTACCAGGCAAGTATTCAAATGGCACCTTATGAAGCTTTATACGGGAGGAAGTGCATAACTCCTCTTTGTTGGGCTGAAACAAATCAGAAGTTGGTTTCAATGTCGGCTTTGTTGAAAGGAACCACCGAAAATGTGAAGCTCATTTTTGAGCGATTGAAGGCAGCTTCTGATCGACAGAAGTCTTACGTGGATTTGAAGCGTAAGGAGATTGAGTTTGCGGCAGGTGACCGTGTGTTCTTGAAGGTTTCGCCTTGGAAGAAGGTGATGAGGTTTGGTCGAAAGGGTAAGTTGAGCCCTAGGTACATTGGACCATACGAGGTGATTGAACGTGTGGGACTTGTTGCGTACAAGTTGAGGTTACCGCAAGAGTTGGAAAAGATTCATGATGTGTTTCATGTCTCTATGCTTCAGAGGTATAGATCGGATCCTTCGCATGTTATGCCTGTGGAGGAAGTGGAGTTGAATCTAGACTTGACCTATGATGAGGAGCCGATTGAAATTCTGGATTCGGACAGTAAGGTTCTTCGAGGCAAGACCATTGAATTGGTTAAGGTGTTGTGGAAGCATCGTGGTGTTGAGGAAGCCACGTGGGAAAGAAAGGATGATATGATGAAGCAGTTTCCGTATCTTTTTCCTCCAGGTAAATTTCGGGGACGAAATTTCTTAAGGGGGGAGAGTTGTAACACCCCAATTTTGGGCTTAGAAGTTTAGGGTCTGAACCGGACCGGTCTGATTTTTGGTTTGAATATAAAAGGAGGTTTTAGGGAAAGCCTAGTTCGGAATGCTTTAAAAATATGGAAAAATGTCTAAAAATCCTCTTTTAATACATATAAGAGGGTGGTGAAATCAATTTTACAAAATAAGGTTTGGAAATACTACATTTTGAAATAGTGACTAAAATGCGATTTTTGAAAAGTTCATTGGTGACTGTTTTGTAAGGATTGAAACTTTGAATCTTTAAGGAGCTAATTTACCCAAAAATGATTTCTCCAGATTTTTCCTTAATTTAGGTGGATTAATTAATGTTTTAATTAATTAAAAGAAAAGTGAAACTACTTTTTAGAATTTCATAACTACCTTTTTCCTAAAATTTTCTCATTTCTTTTTCTCTCAAAATTTCATCATCCAAACACTTTTCTTCAGCAACTTTATCATTGATTTTCACTTCAATTGATGAGATTTCTATCATCAATTAATTCCTAATCAATCTAGCATCAAATCCTTTTGATTTCCTCATTGGATTTTCAAGGAAATTGGCTCAAATCAAGGAGAAATCACCATTTAGAGGTAAGATTGTTCTTATCCTATAAATACTCAGTTCTTTACTGAAATTCCCAAGTTAACAATCCTTAATTTAAGTTTTATAAATGGTTTTAATGTTAGAAATTTGATTTTCGCTTAAAACTCAAGATTTGGAAGAAATCTTGAAGAATTTCGTTGTGATGGTTTGGGCTCTATTTTGAGATGATTCTTAATTGTATTTTGGATGTCTAATGATGTGGAAATGAGGTTTTATCAATGCAATCCGAATAGGTTGTATTTCCTAAGTTTTTGCTTATGAAAATGGTGGTTTTGGGGGTGATCTTGGTGTTCTGTTATAGCTGGAAGTATAAGGACGAGTTTAGGTTCATTTTGGATGTTAATTGATGTTTAGAAATGGTTAGAAGTGGTGGATCTTGGCTGGGTTATGTTTTGGAAGAGTTTGGAGGTGATTTCGGTTGTGTTTGGTAGCCGAAATGTTGGTTTTAAGTAGAGCAGCGAGTTTAAGTGTGTTGACTAAAGATTTCAATGCATGATGATGCGTTAATCCTCTGCTTCGATGTGTTTTAAACAGGGGAGACATCTTCGAACACCTTTGGAGTTGATTCGGAGGCTTGATCGGCGTTTCGGCAAGCAAGCGAAACGTAATTGGTGAGTGGAGTTTGGTTTCCAGTGTTAGAATAATTATTTGAAGGTTTTGGGAGCTTAGTTAAGTCTAAACAACTTAGCTAAGCTCAAGTGTAAGTTTTCGGAAGAACTCCCTTGGATGAGACATGAAGTGGTTGATGCATTGGTTATAATTTGCATGTTTAATTTCTGTTTTGAAAGCATGTTTTAGCATGGTTAATGCTGGTTTTGAAAGCCATGTGTTGAAGGATGCTTAAGGTAAGAGATCCTTGGTTTGTCATATTGTAAATATGGATTTGATGCATAGTGATGCATGATGTTAAATGGCTTTGTTTAATGCTTAATAGCAGTGAGTTGTTGATGTTATATGATGTATATTGGCAAGTGATGTAATGGTTTTAAAGTACTTGAATCAGATATAGTTAGCCGGCTATAGGATTGGGTGCACCGTGAATAAAGTCGCCTTGGATGTGGAGGGGTTGTGATTGTACCGTACACTCCATCCAAGTACCCTAACGAGTGAGGTAAGATCACAACGGTGGTTAAAAGTCCGTGTGTGGATCTTGTGTTATGTGTCCCTTGCAGCCATTAGTGGAATTATACAACTACCGATGAGTGATGTTGAGGGGTTGTGATTGTACCGTTAAACTCCATCACGGGTGTTGAGGGGTTGTGATTGTACCGTTAAACTCCACCTTGTGTTGTTCGGTAGTGTGTATGAAGCGTGTGGGACAACGCTTGTAATCAGCGTATTCGATTGTGTTTTGTGTTGTAAATGGTTATGGATTATCACTTGAAAGCCAATATGATATGTTGATTATAATGAAGCATGAAATGCTTGTAAAGTATGCAAGGTTGCATGAAATGAGATGTGCATGTGTTTAAAAGCTTGTGAAAGTGGTTTCCAAAATGCATTATTGTGTTGTTTTCTTTAGAGCATGCCTCACTAAGCAATTGTGCTTACGCTCTCTCTCTTGAACCAATAATGCAGATAATTGAAGTGTTTGAGGGCAACAAGGAGTCTATGAGTCCAAGGGAAACTAAGCTCATGTATGGTGATGTTTTCATACACTATTAGTTTTGGTATTTTGGCAATGGGAACCTAAGATGTGTTTTGGGAGGTGTGTTGGACTCCCTAGTTTGTGGTATGATGTTTTTGATGATTTGGATGTGTAATTGGCCTTTTGATGTTTGATTTGGAGATTTGTTGGTTGTTGGTTTTGGGTTTTAGGATGCATGCCTATAGACATGTGAAGTTTCATGTTTGATGCTATGAATATGTTTAGAAGTTGCAAGTATGCACCTTATATGTATGATGACTTGTTGGCATGGTTAGGATGTCATTAGGATGTGTTTGAGTGGATATATGTATGAAAAAACAGCAAAATCTGCAGCTTCTGGGCAGACTGTATCGGAACAGGCATTGGCGTTTCGAAACGGGGGCTTGTAATGACCTAAGTGTTTCGAAACGGCAGGTGACTGTTTCGAAAAGATTTGGCCACTGGAAGGCCCTGTTTCAGAACCAGTCTCGAAACGAACCCGTGTTTCAGAACGGTCAACACCGTTTCAAAACAGGTGACCGTTGGGCACTGATTTGAATGGTGTTGAGGTTTGCAAGCTTTACGTTTTAGTCTTGAAAGTTGTAGTTGCAATTGCATGAGTTCGGGAAGTCCAATTAAAGTGAAATTTGACAGGGAAGCATGTAATATGACTAATTTAATATTGGTAACTTTAAAATCAGTTAAGACCTTCAAATTTTCAGAATTTACATTTTGGTCCCTAATATTTGAATATTGTGCAATTGAGTCCCTTATTGAAATCCGTTCCCTGTGCTTTTCACGTATATGTTCCCAAGTGTTCACCTAGGGTTAACATGTATCTAGACAAGATTAAAAAGGAAAAAAAGGTCGTTAATCAAGGTTGACTTTCGGGTTGACTTTGGTTTTCCCCGTGTAATCTTTGTAGTTCGGGTCAACCGTCTAGGCCGGGCTAAGGGGTTACAAGCAAGATGACCCACCCGGACAAAAAGCAAAGCACAACCCGCTCAGGAAGAGGTTATGTTTGGGAGATGCACCTCAATGCACTCCCAACATAACTTAATTTATTTTTAATATCTTTCTTTTCATTTTTATGTTTTAGGATTAGATTTTAATTTATTGCAATTTATTTTCCACTTTTTTATTTTTCAGATTTAATTATTTTAATTTCAGTTTTATTTATTTAGTTAATTATTTTTATTAGTTGAAGGTAGCCCAATGGAAAAACATGTAACGGCTAGAATATCGCTAACGTCTAGCTGCCAACAGCTATAGAGTAATGGGAATTTAATCCCCTAACACGCGCCGCAAAAATCTGTTTGTTGGGAATTTAATGCCGCCACGACATCTCTCGGCAACCCCTATATATACCTCACTATTTCATTCATTTTCTTCACTTCATCTCCTTGTTTAACCTCTTCTACATCCACTAGCTTTCTTATGATTTTCTATTTTTCAATCATTTTCAAGATTACAATCGTCTCACTACTATGGCAACATCACAATCCTAACCCACATTCCAGAGATTCTTCTCTTAGCAAGACCATAAAAGGCACAGAACGCAATTTGCCAACAAGGTAGTTTGGGACGAGCAAGGGTTTCACTACTCACAACAGACAGGAGACTTAGATCTCGAGCCTGCCCTCTTTGAGAAAATACACAGCCAAGGGTGGAAGATCTTTGCAAAGCAGCCCGAGGTGGCCAATATCACCATAGTCCGAGAGTTCTACGCCCACCAACCCCGCCCTGAAGTTCCGTTCGTTTTTGTCAGAGGGGAGGCAGTAAAACTCAACGCCGCCACCATCAAGAGGTTCTATGGGCTGGAGAAGGATGATAACCCCCATGAGGAATGGCGGAAGACACTGACAGCAAGGGATTACGATAGAATGAAGGACAGGCTCTGTGAACCAAACACCTCATTGCTGGCGGGGAAACACAGTAGTTCTGTTCAGTGCCGCCGTCTGCTGCTGGAGGCAATGCTGTGGAACACATTCATCAAAAGATGCATGCTGCACACCTCCCACAACACAACAGATGACCAGCCCCGTCTCGCCTTGATCCATTCAAACATGAACAATAGACCGATCAACGTGGGCGACATAATCTACAAAGAAATCCACAGCTACTACCGGAAGTCCAAAGGCAGACTCTACTTCCCCTCCCTCATCACCAGCTTTGCACGAACTCTAACGTCCTATCCGACGCCAAGGAAGTGCTGACACCACCAAGGGAAGGCTGGACCAGAAAAGTCAGGCTCCATATGATGCAGGCACCTAAGATAGAGCCAATCACATCGTCCCAGCCGTCGAACGACAACACAGCTACCCCGGTAGCCAGAGGCAGTACTGAGGCTGCCCAACACCCTGGAGTCCTCCAACTAATCCACACACTGATCGACAACAACAAGAGAATAGAGAAGCAGCAACTGACATTCATGAAGTACGTGGGGAAGTTCAAGATGCCTTTATGGCCTATCTCCTGTAGAAGTTTCCCAACGACAGCCCCTCCCAGCCCACATTCCAGAAGACTTGGCCACCGCAGCAGAACCAAGAGAGGCTACACCGCCAGAAGCTGCTGTCTGCCACACCACCTTCCTCCGCCAGATGTTTTCTCCAACACGATACCCGTCATACTCAGTCACCTCCTCCTCCCACGCGGTGGGTGACACTCTAGAGAGGCATCACCAACAATACTCTTCATCCCTCACAGCGGCAACAGTGGCAGACACCTCCCCATCCAACGATGTTAGGCAGCCGACGGTAGAAACCAGGGAACCAACGGCAACATCAGAGACATCTGCAACACTCATGGTGGAATCAAGAAGGAAAAGGAAGCTGCATATAATCTCAGCCGAACCAGCGCTAGAGGATGAGGACTCAGAAACTGAACCGGTCCATATTGAAGCTCCTCGCCCTACGCCAAAGAGAGTCCAGCCGCCACGCACAGCAAAGACTTCAGCTGCCAAGCATGCTGCCAGCCGCCGCTTAGTCATCGAATCATCACCTTCTTCCTCCGCCGCAGAAACTCCAGCAACATCTCTATAATCCGACAACTTCTAGCATTGCTTTATTTTCTTTCTTTTTACTTCTTGTTTTTCTGTTTTAATTATTTATCTTGTCTTTTATTTTTTGTTTTTATTATTTTGTGCATTGAGGGCAATGCCCATCTCGAGTTTGGGGGGATTAGCACTCATTCATTATTTAGGCATTATTTAGATCATATAGGTTGCATATGTACTTGCCTAAAAATTAATCAAAAGAAAATTTGTTAGAACTTGTGCCTATGATAGGATAGCTGATTTTAAATTTTTCGCATCATAATAAAATGAACTTAATTTTGGGGAACCAATGATGAAAACTTAGAATTCTTCTATAGTTGCGAAACATCATTAACAGTATTGTTACTTGATGAATTTGATTGAATTTTTGATAAACATTGCCTACTTGAATTATCTGTAAAGTTATAACATGTTTGCAGGAAGTTGTCGCGGCAGGCAACAAACATAAAAAGAAAAGCACTGCCACGGCAGGAAAAAAACACATATATGTTGTTTTCCCTAGAGGTTCCTGAAATAGGCTCTAGGAAGAATCATGTGCCAAGGACACTCCGCTGCTATCAAAGTCCATGAATCTGAATTTTTTTGAAGTGACGGACAAATTAGCATGAGTGAAGGAAAGTCTTCACGGGATGACTCTACTCAATGGGTTTGGGGTTTTGTAGTTTGCTCATATCTTAATTTCAGACCTAAAGAGTAGTTGTGATGAGCTGAAGCCCTTACTGCCATGATTAAAAATTGTGCTTAACTATGCTGCCTCGACATCAACCTTATATTACCTTTACAACATCTTTGTTTACTTAGAATATTCTTCAGATTCAGCTTATACATAGTCTCTGCACACACTGCACTGGCATTATAATTTAATTCTGAGGTAATTCATGCTATTCTCCTTTCACTAATCTAATGATAGGTGTGACGGCATTGAGGTGCTAAATCATGTTTAAAACAAGTTCTTCTTTCTGATTAGTGCAAGGCCAATTATATTTAGGATTGCATTGCTTGAGGACAAGCAATAGTTCGAGTTTGGGGGTGTGTAAAGGGCTCATAAGTCCTATATTTTGTATGTATTCCATCTCATACTATTGTTATTCTCAAGGGCATTGCATAATTAGGTGCATGCATGTATTATTTACAGTATTCTTTGTTTTGCCTTGTTTTTTTAATATCTTTGATTTGGTAAGAAAAGATATTGTTTTAGTTTAGTTTTAGTTTCAGGTGCTAGAACCTGTCAGATGGAGAGAGGAGCTCAGGAGCTGATGCTGAGGCAGCAAGCCTAGGAGCTATACTGAAGTAGCTCAACACAGAGAGAGATGATGTCGAGTAGCTGCCGCCGCCATATCCTCCGCCCAGGACAACAACTTAAGGAATTGGTGAATTGGAGTGTGATTGAAAGAGCATAATTTTCAGAGTCCAATGAGCCCATCCATGCAATTTAATGATGCCAGAAACAGTGGACAAAGCCGCCAAAGGAGAAATTGTCCAAGGCGGCCTAAGCTTACTTGCGGCACAAGGAGTCCAATTTCAAGTCAAAGAAGTCAGATTTAAATGATGCATTTAATGCAAAAGCTACTTTATCATGAAGAAGACTTCTACTCCAAGGAGGACTTACCCTAGGCCATGCCCTATATATATCCGATCATATTTTGTATTTGAGACAACTCGTAGTCGGCATAGCTTAGGTTTCTCTTGTGTTTTCTTGCCGCCACTATGTTCTAAATTCTCTACGGTTTGGGTTGTGTTGTAAAGTAGTTGTGAGAACGGTTGTTTAGGTTTAAGTTTGTTTTTGCAATAAATTCAAGGTTTGCTTATTTCATGTTCTTCATTGTTTTCAATTGAGTTTGAAAGATCGATTGTGAGCAATCTATTTGTTTGGCATCGAGAGAGTCAAACTCGCAAAAGAAGTAAGCACGATCTCATCAATACCATGTGTTGATCAAACCAGCCTAGTCGTAGGTTAGGGTTTAAGGCGACTAAAAGAAGACGAACCAAAGGTTGTTGTTCATTGCAAGATTCACGCCTACGGGTATTATTTGCAGCGGGCAACAACAATATTCTGACTTAGACATAAGCTTAATCATTATCGAAGCGTTCTACAGAGCCTTGAAGGTTTGTCGAGTTTGTCGCCAAGCCAATTGTTCGTTTCACCTGCCGAGGCAGCGAAAGTGTCGAAGCACCAATATGCCATCTTCTGCCGAGGCTGCAAAGTCTGGCAGCACAATAGAACTTGACCTACTCAACGCAGTTTCACACTACGGAGCAGCATAACCTGAACCATTCTATTAATCCGATATTTTCTATTAATTACTTGTGTTTCTTTAATTTAGAATAGTTTACAAACTGAAATTTACTTGTGCATCTAATATTTTCTGTGTAGGAATTTACATTCGAGTTAACTGTCCAATCCTCGTGGGAGACGATATCTTTTATATTACAACTTGAAAAGAGTGTGCACTTGCGCTCATATTTAGAGAATTTTTCTTTCTTGGACATGTGGTGTCAGCCGAAGGTATCCGGGTTGACTCATATAAGATTGAGGTGGTGATGAAATTGGAAGACGCCTAAATTGGTGACTGAAGTTCGTAGTTTCCTTGGTTTGGCAGGTTACTATCGACGGTTTGTGGATGGGTTTTCTAAGATTGCTGCTTCGTTAACCAAGTTGTTGCAAAAGAATGTTCTCTTTGAGTTGTCGGATGTTAGGCAACAAGCTTTCGAGAGGTTGAAGGAAGCTTTGACACAAGCTCATGTCTTGATTTAACTTGAATCGGGTAAGAAGTTTGTAGTTTATAGTGATGCGTCATATGTTGGTTTAGGATGTGTGCTGATGCAAGGTGGGAAGGTTGTGGCTTATGAATCTAGACAATTAAAGGTGCACGAGCACAACTATCCTACTCATGACCTAGAACTTGCTGCAGTTGTGTTTGCTTTAAAGATTTGGAGGCATTACCTTTATGGTGAGGAATGTGTGGTTTATACGGATAATAAGAGTTTGAATTGTCTAATGTCTCAAAATGATTTGAATCTTAGGCAACGAAGATTGTTGGAGTTGCTTAAAGATTACGATTTGACGACAAAGTATCACCCTGGAAAGGCCAATGTTATGGCCGATACCTTGAGTAGGAAGGTGGCTATAGAGTTGAGAGAGATATTTGCTCGGTTGAGTATATCGCGAGATGGTGGATTGATAGCTAAGTTACAAGTGAAACCTTCATTGATTAAGTTGATTAAGGAGAAACAGTTTTTTGATGATTCTTTAATGCCTCATGTTCAAGACATAGCAGATGGTAATGGAACATATTTTTGTTTCAATGATGATGGTGTTTTGTGCTTTAAAAGTCGAATAGTTGTGCCGGAGGATGTTGAGTTGAGGCGTACTATTTTGACTGTAGCTCATTGCAGTCGTTTTGTTATGCATCTTGGTAGTACTAAGATGTATCGTGGATTGAAAGATGAGTACTATTGGGTTGGGTTGAAGAAGTATGTTGCTTAATTTGTGAGTAAGTCTATGGTTTGCCAGTGCATGAAAGCTGAGCATCAATTTCCTTTCGGGTTGTTGCAACCTTTGAGAATACCAAAATGGAAATGGGAGAGGATTACGATGGATTTTGTGTCCGGTTTTCCTATGACCACGATGAAGAAGAACTCTCTTTGGGTGATTGTAGATCGCCTTATGAAGTGTGCGTATTTCACAGCTGTACATACCACGTATATATTGGATAAGCTGGCAGAGTTGTACATTGCTGAGATAGTGCGTTTGCATGGTGTACTTAAATCTATAGTGTCAGATAGAGATATGAGGTTTACAACATGGTTTTGGGAGTGCTTGCATAGAGCTTTGGGTACACGACTTAATTTCAGTACCTCGTATCATCTTCAGACAGATGGTTAGTCGGAGCGAGTTATCCAATTGTTGGAGGATATGTTAAGATGTTGTGTTATAGATTTCCAAGGTTCTTGGGAGAAATAGTTGCCTTTGGTGGAGTTTGCATATAATAATAGCTACCAAGTGAGTATACAAATGGCTCCGTACGAAGCCTTGTATGGTAGGAAGTGTAGAACGCCTCTTTGTTGGGCGGAAGCGGGGCAAAAATTGGTTTCCTTGCTGGAATTACTTGAGGGGACAATGGAGAAGGTGAAGCTTATTTGTGATCGGTTGAAGGCGGAATCGGATCGACAAAAATCTTACGTGGATTTAAAGCGTAAGGAGATTGAGTTTGTGGTTGGTGATCGCGTGTTCTTGAAGGTTTCGCCTTGGAAGAAGGTGATTAGGTTTGGACGTAAGGATAAGCTTAGTCCAAGGTTTATTGGACCGTATGAAGTGGTGGAGCGTGTTGATCATGTTGCTTATCGGTTGAGGTTACCTCCCGAGTTGGAGAAAATTCATGATGTGTTTCATGTTTCAATGTTGCAAAGGTATAGATCGGATCCATATCATGTTATGCTTGTTGATAAGATTGAGTTGAATCCGGATTTATCTTATGATGAGGAACCTGCTGAGATTCTTGATTTTAATAGCAAAGTTCTTTGTGGTAAGCCGATTGAACTTGTAAAGGTGTTGTGCCGTCATCGAGGAGTTGAGGAGGCCACGTGGGAAAGCAAGGCGGACATGTTGAAGCAGTTTCCGCACCTTTTTCCTTCACGTAAAAATTTCGAGGACGAACTTTCCTAAGTGGGGGAGAGTTGTAATGCCCTGGTTTTGGGCCTAGAGGTTTTAAAGGCAATGTAGGGTCCGATAAATCTAGATTAGATATTCGGGTAAGTTCGGAGTTAGTTCAGGGAAAACTTGGTTAGGGATGTGATAAACTTATGCGAAAATTTTCTAAAATTCTGTTTAAATATATATTGAAGGAAAGTGAAGCCAATTTCGGAAAATTATTTTTGGAAAGTCGACATTTCGGTTTGGTGACTAAAATGTAAAAATTGAAAACTATTTTTAAAGGTCTGTTTTGAAAGAAGGCCAATGCTTAGAATCTTTAGGGAGCTTAGTTAAAAGTAATCATCCTTTTTCCTTCAATTGAGCACATTTTAATTGTGGTTTAATTAAAGACTTAAAAGAGTTTTATTAAAAATGAGATTTAGTTTTATAAAATTATTTTTGACGCAACTTCCATTTTCTCTCTTTTCTCTTAAGCCAAACACCTCCTTTCTCTCAGAGTCTCTAAAGAATCTCATCTTGTATTTCTTTTTGGTTGGTAAATGATTTCCTTGGTGATTTCTTCATTTGTCTCAAAGGATCTTTAAAGGCTTTCAACAAAATCTTGCTAATTGAAGGAATAAGCAAGGATTAGAGGTAAATTTCGTTCAGCTCCTCTAATCAAGGTTCTTTGTTGAAATTCCAAAGTATTTGGCTCTCTAATTATGTTTTCTTAACAAGATTTCATGTTTAATTGATGTAAATTGCTAAATTAAGCTTTGGAAGATGATTTTTCAAGATTTTCGTTATGGTGCTGTTTTGATTGATTTGAGGCTGATTTTAATCATGATTTGGATGTTAAATGATGCAGAAATAAAGGTTTTATAATAGTAATCCCAAAATGAGTTGGATCTCTAATTGTTAGATTGTTAGATTTTTGGTTTTTGTGGTGTTATTGTGAAATCTAAGTTGCTGGAGGTATAAGGATGTAATTAGGTTGATTTTGGATGTTAGTTGATGTTTATTATTGGATGGAAGTGTAGGATTATTGTTGGGCTGAGTTTAGAGAGTGATCGAAGGTGATTTTGGTTATTTTCGGATGGGTGTTTTGGTGTTTTGGGCAGAGCAACGACATTGTTTAAGTTGTTGGTGATTTTAATGCATTATGATGCATTAATTCTATGTTCTTGTGTGGTATAAACAAGGGAGAATACATTTGAAGCAATCAGTGAAGTTCCAGGGGCTTCAGACGCTTAATTTTGCATCGGCGAATCTTGGTTTCGCGAGTCGGTGAGTGAGAACGTGATTTCCAGCTTTGAAACACTTAAAAGGTGGTTTTGGGAACTTAGTGTAATCTTAAAACACTTTTACTGAGTTTGGAAGTAAGTAAAAGGATTTTCTCCCCCAGATTATGTGATTATGAGTTTGTTGATGCACTTGATTTTAAATGCATGTTACCTACTTTTTAAAGCATGATTTGAAGTAAGCGATTTACTGTTTTTTATGTTATGTTGATGAAGGATGTATATGGTAAGTGATCCTCGTAAGTATATGCTTATACTTGTATCTTGAAGCATGGTTTGATGCTTGGAAATGTGGTTTATTGATAATGCTTTGAAAATAATGAGGTTTATGTTAAATGTGAATTATATTGGCAAGTGATGTTGTGAAAATGGTTTATAAATGAAATCGGATATAGTTAGCCGGCTATAGGATTGAGTGCACTATAAACAAGTCGCCTTGGATGTTGAGGGGTTTATATGGTGTACCGAATACTCCATCCAAGTACCCTAACGATTGAGGAAAATGATTGGTGTCCCGTCAAAGAGCACAAAATGATTGTTGTTTTGATTGAGGAAAGTGCATGGTTTTAAAAAGGTCATGATGGCTTTTCAAAGGTTGTTAGTAAATTGAAATGAGATTTCAATGTGAGCATGAAAATGGTTTTCTTGCATTGAGGGTGTTTTGCCTTTGAGCCTCATCATTAAGCCTTGTGTGCTAACTGTCACGAACTTATTCTCTCCAAAAAATCCGTGCGGCGTTAGCAACCCTCGACTATGGTAACAAGCCTTGAACTCCCACGTAACACAATAGCTAGCACAAAGAGCACAAAAGAGAAGGCTAGAGAACTTTACAAAGGAAATCTTTGTATTAACTTTAAGAGAGCTTTACAAGATAGCTTTACAAGTGCTCAACTCTTCAGTGAGTTGCAAAATGAGAGGGGTGCTCTATTTATAGGCTCCCACCTCCTTAATGGACGGTAGAGGTCGTTTTGATCCGACGGCTACTAGTTTTCCTCCCAAAATATCTACATGTATCCCTAACATTCTAGAGAATTCTACATGTATCTATACATGTCTTTAACTATCCAAAAGGTTCTAGAGAGCTCCAGGGTCTTCCGGAGTAGTCCCGAGCCTTCTCGGGCCTTCTAGGTCCTCTCGGGTGTGTCTAGACTTGGATAGAACATCTCGGACCTTTCTAGAACGTTGTGGTATGCTCTTACATATGCTATGGCCGTCCTAAGCCTTTTTAGTGCCCACCTTGGTGCTTGCTTGCTTCAAAAGTGCCCAAGTAGTGGTGTGAACCTCGGTTTGAATTGTGGGAAAAATGGTGGGATGTGACATTCTCCCCCACCTAAGCTCGCGATGCCATCGTCGCGCCTTAATCGAACTGTGCAAGTTGGTTTTTGAATTGCCATAATGCTTCTTCGATTTCCCAACTTGCCTCGGTGAGGGTCTTGATGGCCCTCCTTGTGAAGGCCCTTTTCTCCCCCACCTTTGGCTTGACCGTCCTTCTCATCCTTCGACTTGGTGTTGGTCTCCTTATGCCTAGAGTAGTCGATGAGACTCTCGGCCACGACAATGTCATCGGAAAGGGCTTGTACTCCCCTTCGCCTTAGATCGACTTTGGCCCAATTTTGGAGACCATCTATGAAATTGAAGAGCGAGTCTTTCTAAGGAAAGATCCAATTATAAAATTTTGTTTTTAGAAAAAACATCCTTATGAAAGGATTGAATTAAGAAATTCATATTTTGAGAAAAAGTATCCTTATGAAAGGATGGAATTAAGAAATTCTTGTTTTGAGAAAAAGGTCCTTATGAAAGGATGAAATTAAGAAATCTCCGTTTTGATTAAAAAAAGGTCCTTAAGAAAGGATGAAATTAAGAAATTTTGATTTTGAGAAAAATGTCCTTATGAAAGGATGGAATTAAAAAAAATCGATTTTGAGAAAAAATATCCTTATGAAATAATGGAATTAAGAAATTCCGGTTTATAGAAAAAGTATCCTTATAAAAGGATGGAATTAAGAAATTCTTGTTTTGAGAAAAATGTATCCTTACGAAAGGATTGATTTAAGAAATTCATTTGATTAACGAATGCAAAGTTAGTTTCTGGTAATGTATTTATGCAAATGACATGTATGTGCATGCTTTCTGATGGTGCAAAAATGCATGAAATTCTTGTTGGAATCCTCGTGTTATGAAAGCTTTATGAAACTAGATGTTATGATGTATGAACATGTTTGATGATGCAATGATGCATATGCTTTCCTGTATGCTCTCATCATGAATGAAGATTCATGCTATACTTGCAAAAGTCCTCTTTTTTCTGGCTCAGCTTAGTCTTCTGAATCATTTTTGTTCAACATTTTCCCCAACAAAAGTTTGGCCCCAAAATTTTATTGTTTTCATTCTTTTCTAAATTTGAACTTTTGAATGTCTTTTGTCAATGTCTCTTTCTTCTTCTCAAGGAAAACAACTTTATCATTGATGGAAGCTAAGATGCCCCGCGTTTTCTTAAGCTCAAAAGAAATGTTTCAAACTTTTGATCTGAGTAGACACTTGTGTTAGGTAAATGTACTTTAAATGTCTATAAAGAGTAATGCAAGAAATATTTTGTTTTGTAACAATGCAAGATGTTTATATGAATGAAAATAAAGTATGATGATTCAAAAATATGAGCCCCATATATCTTGTGTAGGAGCGTCTTTCAACTCACTTGCTGAGGGTCATCCCAAGTGTATGTTGTGTCGAAGTCTAAAGATGTGAAGTTTCTTCCAGGTTATTAGGCTTTTGAGAAGGTTATTTCTCATATGCCTAATTTCTAACAAATTTGGGTAGCTCTCTTGACTCACGAACTCCCTCATTTTATTCTTCCCTTTTTTCTGATCTCTATCAAGCATCGAAAGTTTCAAATCTTTGAATAAAGGATAACTTCGTAAAGCGGGATGTAGTCTGAAGACAAACTCTGTCGCTTCAGATATCCATGTATAATCAGAATGGTCTTTGAAGACGTACCATGTAGGCAAGAGCTTGCAATTATGAAGAGAATACTATTTTTACAATGCTTGATTTGAACTACTTGGATGCATTTTTTCTTTTTTCTTTTTTTCTGGATCACTCTAGAATGTTTATTTTTGGGTTTTCACCCTAGAGTTCATTTCTTTTCTTTCACTTGGAAACTTGCAGTTTAAGCAAACTTGCATTCTGACTGAACATTGGTGCCTACTTTGATTTTAAAGATTCTGCACTTGTTGTTTTTCTCTTGTAAGCTCCATTTTTCATTCGATGTCTTCATTTTCTATTTCATTTTTCTTATTCTTTTTTCTCTAAAGTGCCCTTTTAGGTTTTAGCCCTAGATATTTTCAAGAATTTATTCCTAAAGAGTTCTTTCAAGTTCTCGCCTTGGTTTCTCTCTTTTCTTTTGTCTTTTTTCCTTGATTCTTAGTTCAGAATTCTCAATTTGACTTGACAGGCTTTTGAGCATAGATTACCTCATGCCCCTGATGTAGATCATTTCATTGCATGCTCCTTGATGGACAAGTCTTCCATGATGATCAAAGTTATTCATCTTCCACTTTGAAGAACATTTTCTTATCTCTTGTCCCAATGTGGTGGTAATCATTGGTTGACAAATATCGCATCATACACAGACATCATTGAGGAAGAATAGTCTTCAGTTGGATAGATTTTTGGAGTTAACACGATATTCAAAAATCTAGACGATAATTCTTGAGAGGAAATATTCACTCAAATTTTGTGTTTGAGACCTTTTCATCACTCCCTAGCACGATCAATAGTCCTTTTGTTGGCCTAAACAGATTGGAAGATAGGTCACATCCCCATCATCTTCACAATCTTCGATTTCCTCTGGACACAAGATTGCTTAGAATTAACCGTCGGGTTGGAATCAATGTCGCTACTGAAAAATATATACACACGTATGTACAAAAAATCATGACAAATACATAAATTTTGACAAATTTATCAAAAGTGCATCATTTATTAAAAGCAAATAGACACATGCACTTGCAAAAGATTCCCTTTTGCTTTCAGGCTTATGCAATAGGTGCATTAATCAAAAAGAGATTTAAACTATAGAGATGTCTTAAAAAATCAACGTCCCCTCGAAGGTTGTTTTTTCTGGTCTTTACATGCTTTTGCAACTTCTGTCAACCGGTCATCCATTTCTTTAGCTTTGCTTCGAGTGAAAAACTGATGCTGACTTGGCTAACTCGGATTCCCCAAAATTAATGTTATCGAAGTTCCCTCGGAACTAGAAGGCTCTAGGCAAAAAACTAGAAGTACTCCTAGAGGTGCCTAACACTGGCTCTAGGAAATTAAACTAGAGGTGCCCAAAACCAGCTCTAGTAAAAATAGAAAAACTTTAGAAGAAAACTAGAGATGCCCGAAATTTTCTCTAGTTAAAAATTATTTTTGAAGTAAAACTCAAGTAAGTTAAGTAACTATTCTGGTTTCTAAGAAGTCTAAGCTCATATTTGTTCACAAACCTCGCACACACTCACACAAGAATTATAGTATTGCTCCGGATAAATCCATAAACATTCGAAGAGGTATTGATCTTGATGGTGAAGATGTTGTAGGTAATGGTTGTTCATTGAGTTGAGCCAAAGCAAAAAAAAATCTTAGTTAGATTGCATTTGCTTGAGGACAAGCAATAATTTGAGTTTAGGGGTGTGTTGAGTGAATAAACGTTCTATATTTTAACCCTCATTTATCCATATTATTGAAGCACTCAGGCATGTTTAGTTGCATTTAAGGATAGAATTTGCATAAACATCACAAATGGATAATTTTGCACAGAAGCTGCTGATTTCGGTCAATTCTTGCAGGTAACTGTCGTGGCAGAATCCAGGGCATCAGAGGAACAGAAGATAACTGTCGTGGCAAAATCCAGGGCAGTAGAGGAACAAAAGATAATTGTCGTGGCAGAATCCAGGGCAACAAAAGAATAGAAGATAACTGTAGAGCAGGAGTGAAGGGTTGAAGAAAACTGCCTCATACATCACTGTCGTGACAACTGCCGTGACAGAAGTAGCGACAGTGTTGAAGAAAACTGCCTCACACATCACTGTCGTGACAGCTTCCATGACAGAAGTGGCAACAGTGTTGAAGAAAAATGCCTTATAAATCACTGTCGTGACAGTTGCCATGATAGATGAGGCGACAGTGTTGAAACAAAATGCCTTATAACTCGTTGTCGTGACATATGTCGTGATAGAGGTGACAACAGTGAAGAAGAAGAGATGGAAATGCGAAGTGGAGTTCGACTGATAGAGGATTTCGAGCCTAATTTTTAGAGACCACTCGCATAATTTTTGGAGCCCAGAAGCACAAGGAAGGCCTTGCCCAAAGTTTGAGGAGAAAGTCAAAGCAAGAAGATAGGGCGAACTAAAGGACGTTTATTCAGAGATTTAGTCTTTAATGATTGTACTTTAATTCGAACTAGTATTCTTGGCCATTAAGAAAACTTGTACCCAAAGCCTATATATATGCTTGTAATTCGACCTAGAGAAGAGAACCTAGCTCCTAGCCGTCTTCCATAACAAACCCTAGTTTTTCCCCTTCTCTAGTATGTTCTAAACTTCCCAGGGCTAAGGGTTGATCTTGTAAAGTAGTTGTAAGGGTTAAATTGTTTCTTAGGATTTTCTGTTCAATTCAATAAAACTTCAAGTTTATTTACTCTGGTTTTCACATCTCATAAGAGTATCGGGAGAGCATTGTGAGGTTATCCATTTACTTAATATCGGGAGAGTTAAGTATATGAAGGGAGTAAATACGAGTTTTCCAGTTTATGGTTAAACTATCTTGGCCTAGGGATATGTACAAGGTTAAGCAGCTAAAGAAGAATCCACAAACATCGATGTTCATCCTTCGATTCACACCGGGAGGTATCATCCAAGACGTGTTCATCGACAGAACTTGGACCTAGGGATAGGGCGAGTCACAACAGGGATTCTTGCTGAACTTGAAGTACAGAGTTGTTGTTCGCTGCTGCGACATCAACAGACCTTTGCCGCGACAGGTGCTGCCGCGACAGGCTCGACGATAGACACAACAGAAGACCTTTGAACAGTGCAACACCTGCACTACTGAGCAAATCAATACCAGCCTATTTTCTCAATCTGAATTCATCGTTTAGTTTATATTCAAGAATTTTCACAACTCTTTATTAACTTTATCTTTTCCCTTGTGCAGGAAAATTAATTATGAAGTTGTCCCAATCCATGTGGAGATGATATCTTTTATACTATAACTTGACACGGGTGTACACTTGCGCTCCAATTTAATAGGACTCTTTTACACGCATCAGAAAGCGTTGCCCCTTATGCCCGAGGTACGTTTTTCACAATAATCCCTAATAAAAGGTTTTAGTTTAAAATTCAATTAAATGATATATAAATATATTTTATTTGTGTGAATAATTCATACAACCTAAAGCATACAAATATGGCATACAAAATATAAAAAAATATACCAATAATTAGAAGAACATTGTAAATAAATCATATAACTTAAAATATACTAACATGGCATACCAAATACATTTATTAAAAAATTATGCCAATACATGTATATTACCCTATATCTAAGCCTAACATTAAAATAAATAAAAAGATAAAGATCAAAATTTACCTTACAAGAAGCTCGAATGTAGAACTTCGACCGACCCCTAACAAGATGTTCACATCATCTAGCCATAATAAAAAACGACCCAAACAAATCTCAGCAGGACCTAGATCAAATGATTAATTGAACCATCGGACAACCTGGTGAGAGCACTGCTCTCACTTCGAAAGGGCGCTGCCCTTGCCATTTCTCTAATGGCTTGTGTTTCATTCTTTGCCTCCCCCGCCTTTTATAGGCAATTGGGGGTGATGATGGTTGACGTGATGCCTTGCATGGCATCCACGATGCTTTGCCATTTTTTTTACTTTGTGTGTGTTTTTTAATTATAATAATAAGATATAATAATACTATATAATAATATTATTTGGATAAAAAAGAGTGATTATAGCCTGGATATAAAATGAGTATTGCATCTAGAATTTTATTAAACTTACCCTTTGACTGTTATTGACTAACAAAGCCATTATCAATTGTTGCCCTTTGTCATGCCAGACACTCCGTCGTTAAACAATTAACAACGACTAAGTTAAGATATCCACATGTCATTCTCTTTAATAAACTAATGTCCTCCAATAAGATGATGATGCATAAGTTTTGATGACGTCACAATATAGTTGACATGATTTTTAAATATATATATATATATATGTAATTTTAAAGTAAATAAATAATTCTGAAACTCTTCATTCGTTTTACCATGTATCAAAATTGACTCGTCATCAACGACATGGTAAGACACTTGTAGCTAACGGCTAACGTGGAAAAAATAGCGACCACTTGTACAAAATTTAACAACTTTGTTAGTTAACGACATTCAAATGACGAGATTAATACAATTTAAGAGTTTGAGGCCTGAATTGGTGAAATAAAAAATGATGGACAATATTGATGATTTTGGAACACTATGAAAGTAAACTAATGGAATTAAAAAGGATGAACAAAGTTCTTGATTTGAGATTAGTAAAGTAGAAAATTACCCCCTAAAAATCAATAACATAATTAAAAGCAATCCCTGATTATCTACTCATTTTCTGCAATGGTACCTTAGATTTTGTTATAGGTGTTTAGAGTGTCTTTCACCAGTTTCATGAGTTCTCGGGGCTATAGCAATGCCTCAAAGAGTGAATTCCATACTTTTGGGGTCTCTAGTGGATGGTATTGATTCTACTAGCAATATCATTAGTTTCAGGCTACCAATTAGATACTTTTCGAGAAAGACTGTCAACCTTTTCTTGATAAGATCAAAGCTCAGTTGGGACACTGCTCTACTTGTAATCTCAACTATGCAGAGAAGTGATTTTTGGTGCAGGAATTTCTTCTTACCTAAGGTTGTGCTTATCAAAATTGACCAACTTTGCTCTGGATTCTTCTAAAAGGAAAGGGATTCCCCTATTTCTGGAGCAAAGGTTAGCCAAATGTCTATATGCATCTTGAAATCTGATGGAAGTCTTGGTCTAAAGGACCTTACTTGCTGGAATAAGGTATCTATTTTTGAGTTTATTAAGAGTTTGTTGGCTGAGGAGGGGTCATTATGGGTTTCTTGAGTCCGGGAATATGTCCCAAAAGAAGAAGATTCCTGGTTGATTCAAATTAAGAACTCTATGAGAAAACTACTTAAGATGAGGGGCAAGGTTGCCCCTTTCTTTGCTATTCTGACTGACTTAACTCATGGTAATTCCAGGATGATAAGCTCCTCCATTCGATTGTAAAATGTTAGAGTTGATTGGCATAATTTGTTATGGTCCTAGCAACTTTAGTTGAGCATTCTTTCTTTGTGTGGAATGCAACGGAGTATTATTGGCTAGGAAGATGAGTTTTAAGAAAGCTAAATCCTTGCGGACTTATATCTTCGACTTGTCTTGGAATGTTGCGATTTATATGATTTGGGAGGAGAGAAATATAAAGGTTTTTACTTGTGGTATTCGTTCTATTGAGGTTATACTGGATTTAGTTAAAGAGATTGTTAGAATTAAACTTACAGATAAGCTTATAGGTACATATACTTTTGTCAATACTTCCCTTTATACTGCTTAGGTGATTATTTAGAGATCATTTTGTTTTAGTGCTTTTGGTTTTTGTAGCAGACTTCGCTTCTTGGGGAGTAATACACACATTATCAAAATAAAATAAAAAAATCCTTCAAACCAACATCATTGCAGGAGTTTGAATCCAAAAGCTTTATTTTGGGAGATTGATTCATGTGCCTAAATGGTACAGTAGCTTTTAAGCTACTACCCAGTATTACTTATTCAATTTAATTTTTTTATCGATTTAATTAAAGAGCTAAAAAATATTTTGGCCCTTAAAATTGTATCTCATTGTCACTTTGGTACTTACAGAATTTTTAAATTAAATTTAATTCTTAAACTTTTAAATTGTGACGTTACCTAAGCCCATTTTGCGGTTACAAAAATTCAGGCAACACTTTAGGAACTTGCTACGTAATATAATGTTAAAATTTGAAACTTTAAAAAATCATTAAAAATAAAAAAAATAACCCCAACAAATTCAATTTTTTCATTTAACAAATTGAGATTTTTTTTCCTTTTTTAAGGTTTTTTCTTCATATTTTCAAATTTAATATAAACTATGTGTCATGGGATGCGTTCTTAGAGTGCCACATAAATTTTGGTAACGGAAAAATGGGTTGGAATATTGTGCAACACGCTTAGAAAGTTTAGGGGCAAATTTGAACAAAAAAATTCTTTAAGTACTAAATTAATAATAAGATACAACTTTAAGAGTCAAAATACCAATTAACCTTAAACAAATGAAAAAAATACATTTTTGGTCCTCTAAAAATTTAATAATTGAATTTAAACAATTTCAACTCAAAATTTTATCATTGAGACGTTGACTTCTCAAAATATTTTATAACTATGTTAACCTCAAAATAGAAAATTCTTGGCTTCACCGATGTTATGATTATTAAATTATTGTTTTTACATTACATTACATTGTATTGTATTGTATTTCGATTTTTATTTATTATTACAGTCACATGAAAAACAATACATTCATTTACTTATAATCATAATTAACCAATATAACACATATGAAATTATAGTGTAAATAATACATTTGTATTTCAATTTATTTCAGACTTAGATGGTTGTTGTTTTAACATAGTTCTGAAAAAGAAATTATATATTCATTTTGTGTAGCGGTCATAAAATATTAAATAATTTGTTATTGAGAAAGTTGGGTGTTCGATTATATTGTTTTATATAGTTTATTATAAATATTAAATTTAAATTTAAATTTAAATGTATAAACCTAAAACTTAAATAATTGCATGACATGCACTAATATAATGAACATAAATAATAAGAAACTTTAATATAATTTTTCGAAAAGCATATTCTAGTGTTAATTTAGGCTTGTCCAACTTTTGTTTGGAGGATCCTGAAATTCTTGTGGAGCATCGTACTTGTTTATATGTTTCTTGGTCTAAGCAATGCTAGCCTAGTGTCACGGACTTATCTTTCTCCCGAAGATCTGTGCGGCACTAGCACTCTCGACCCAATGCTTGTAAGCCTTTTAGCCACGCAACGCGATAGAAACACAAGTGAGAACTTAAGAAAGAGAAGCTTTTTTAAGCTTATGAGAAAGCTTACAAGAGAGTATACAACTTGGAGACTTATGGGATGGCTTACAAATGACCCTAGCTAACCTATTTATAGTCTCAAACTTCCTCAATGGATAGTAGAGATTTATTTGATCGGACGGCTCACATTTCTCCTCCCAAAATATCTACAACACCTAGGATTATCTAGATAATTCCATACTTATCTAGTTATATCCTAAACGGTCTAAAAGCTCTATAATGTTCTAGATTGTTCCAGAGATGTCCGAAGTTGTCCCGAGCCTTCCGGACTTATCCCAAGCTTTCCCGAGCCTTCCTGGGTCTTCTAGGTTCCTCCGGATGAGCATAGATTGTTGTAGAACGTTCTGGAACCCCCTGGCTCATTGTGGGAATGTTCAAGATGGTTGGGGGCCTCTCTAGGCCGTTATGGATCCTTCCTTGGATCATCCTTTGCCTTAGAATGCCCAAGGCACCTCATTTTGCCTTAGTTGTCCCGAGTGCACCTAGGTGGGGTTCCTCGGGCGCACGTTGCGCACCTAGTCGGGGCACCTCGGTGCTTCTCGGTGCACCCTGGCGGGTGTGCCCCTGGTTGGCTGGGGTGCGCCCTGGTGGGGCATGACATCCTCTCCCACCTGATATCGTGACGCCCTCATCGCATTTCGGTTGAGCTGCTGGGGTGATGTTGGTGTGCCTCCTTCGGCTCCTAGCTTGCCTCGCCTTTACCTTCAGCTTAACAGCTCGATCCTGGGCTATCGTACCGGGTTGTGGCTTGCCATCAACTCCTTTGATGAAGGCAACAAGTCACTTTCGTATGGGACATGACCTAATCACATGAGCTCCTTCACATAGGTAGCACTTCACCCTTGTGCTAGCCTTTGGCGCGGACTTAGCCTTCGTGTTGCCACGATTCCCTCTCATGGGCATACCCTTGTTGACGCCACCTTGCTTACCCCGTGCAAGCTTGACCGGTGACTCGGCCTTACCTTCGACCTTTGGAGATGGTTGGTCATCTTCTTGCTCCATGTCGAGCATCGACCTTGGCTTTCCCTCGGTGCCATGTTCCTTATGGATGGAACTTCCCTCATTCCTATCGGTGTCCTCAACCGGTCGAATTGCTGAAATCATCTGCATGAATCCCATTTGTGCACCTTGACCATCCTCGGCATCACTACATTTGTCGGCATCACTTCCCCCTTGATGCCTAGCTAGAAGCGAACTAAGGGCCTTTCGTTGTGGGCATTCATGAGTCCAATGGTCGTTGTCGCAAATGAAGCAACTGCTTGGCGGTGACTTCCTCGTTCCTTAGAACTCCATGGACTTACCCTTGTCCTTACCCTTCCAAGGGGACAAGTCTTGGGGCCTAGGCGAGTGGCCTTCCTGATGGCCCTCCTTTTGATGGCTCCTCTCTCCCCCACCATTTGTATGGCCATACTTGTCATCCTTTGGCCTGGGGGTGGACTCCTTGTGGCTTGAATAATCAATAAGACTCTCGGCCACGACGATGGCATCGACAAGCTTTTGCACCACACGACGCCTTAACTTGGTCTTGGCCCATATTTGGAGTCCATCGACAAAGTTAAAGAGTGAGTCTTTGTCGGAGAGGTCAGTGATCTATGGCACCAACCTTGTGAAACTCCTTGACATAGTCTTTGATGCTCCCCGTTTGCTTAAGCCGACGAAGGCGTGCTCTTGCCTCGTCTTTGGCATTCTCCGGATAGAATTGCCTTTTGAGCTCCTTCTTAAAATCACTAAAGGTAGAGATGGTGCACGTACCGCTCTCGATGTCCAGATGCCTTCTCCTCCACCATAACATGGCGGTGTCGGTGAGGTAAAGTGAGGTAGTTTGAACCTTGGATGCCTCGTCCACAATACTCATTGGGGCAAGGTATTGCTCTAAGCCAAATAAGAAGTTACCTACTTCTTTAGCGTCGCGTGATCCCGAAAATGTCTTGGGTTTGGGAACCTCGACCCTCCTGGTCTCGTATGAGGTGCTTGGCCCCACGGCCAAAGCACATTTACACAAGGTTAGGTCGCCTTGCAACGACTCTAGTTGGGTGTGCATGTTGGCAAGTTCACGTTGGAATGAATCACGTACCTTTGTGAGCTCTCCCATGAGTGCGTCGAGGACTTCACCCATTTCCGTGCGCAAGGTCTCCTCTAGCTTGATCTTCATGGCCCTCACGCCCGTGTGGATCTCGGCATCCTCCGCCTCGACGCCTTTAACCCGTTCTTGAAGGTCGTCCACTTGGGCACCCATGCCCACAACGCTTTCCTCTACGCGAGTCAAGCGTGACTCTAAGCTAGAGATCATGTGTTTGGACTTGGCACGAGGCCTTGTCTTCACAAGGTCGACCTTTACTTCATACCCACCTTGGTCATGTGTGACCTCGGTCTCCGACATGCTAGCAACTTGGTTTTTGCCTGTCTTGGCCATGCTCCCAACCACCGAAACACGCTCTGATACCAACAGTCACAGACTTATCTTTCTCTCGAAGATCCGTGCAGCACTAGCACTCTCGACCCAATGCTAGTACGTCTTTTAGCCATGCAACTCGATGGAAACACAGGTGAGAACTTAAGAAAGAGAAGCTTTTTTAAGCTTAGGAGAAAGCTTACAAGAGAGTATACAACTTGGAGACTTATGTGATGGTTTACAAATGACCCTAGCTAACCTATTTATAGTCTCCAACCTCCACAATGAACGGTGGAGATTTATTTGATCGGACGGCGCACATTTCGCCTCCCAAAATATCTACTACACATAGGATTATCTAGATAATTCCATATTTATCTAGTTATATCCTAAATGGTCTAAAAGCTCTATAATGTTCTAGATTGTTCCAGAGATGTCTGAAGTTTTCCCGAGCCTTCCGGATTTGTTCCGAGCCTTCTCGGGTCTTCTAGATTCCTCCGGATGAGCCTAGATTGTTGTAGAACGTTTTGGAACCTCCTGGATCCTTGTGGGAACGTTCAAGATGGTTGGGGCCTCTCTAGGCCGTTCTGGATCCTTCCTTGGATCATCCTTGGCCTTAAAATGCCCAAGGCACCTCATTTTGCCTTAGTTGTCCCGAGTGCACCTGAGTGGGGCTCCTCGGGCGCGCGTTGCGCACCTAGGTGGGGCACCTCGGTGCTTCTCGGTGCACCCTAGCGGGTGTGCCCCTCGGTTGGCTGGGGTGCGCCTTGGTGGGACTTGACACTAGGTTCACTCTTTGGCTCATTCTGATCGATTCTTTATTGCAAGGATAAAACTACGACACTCCCCAGATAATAATCAACAAAATTATTTTTTATTTTATTTTTAAAGAACAAACAAACAAAAGGATAAGGATATACTTATCTTTTTTCGGTAGCTCTAATTTCTTTGCTTATTTGATTTAGATAAAGTCATAATTTGTAATTCTAATTTTTATTTAGTTCAGTCTAAAACATGGGCGGAACTTAGGAGGGACTTTGGGAGCGTGTGCTCCTGCCAATTTCTTTTCCAATGATAATAGATTAGGTTTTTCTTAAAAAACATATATTTAGTTCTATAATCCCTTCAATATTTTTAAAATCTTATTAAGGCTGCTCTTAATATTTTTAATTTTATTATGGTACTTTTTATAAATTTTTATTTCCACCCTTGGTCTAAAAAGTTTATGGTGCGATCTAATTGGTACAAAAATAAATTGAGAGAAGAACAAGGTATGGACTTTGCAGTATTTGCAATCTGTACAATATTGTACTACTTACACTAGCAAAATTTTGTATTATTTTAGATTTCTTGTAATCATACCCGAGAATCTTTTCTCTCAACTTTTTTTTCACTGAAAAAAATGCTAGCTTACTTTGCTCATTCTCTGCCGGTCACTAGCCGTCAGTGACTGAACTTGTCTCAACTTCAACGTAATAATCTTTTTCTCCATGTGATGGGTCGTCAATCTTTCATGGTGCAGTGGCCCAGCAGTTATGACCTTCCTCTACACCTCCTTGAACCGAGTTTTTAGGGGGAGACCATTGCGTCGTCTTTTCGGTTGGCTTTTCTGATATTTGGTTGTTGGTTGTCTTGATTATTGTTAGAGGTGAAGCGGAGGCTCCGACTTTCGTTATTTTTTTATCTCGATGTTTCTTTTTTCTTTTCTCTCTCTCTTTCTTTCTCCAGTTGTGTTCTATAGGTGAGGTTGTGTTTGGTGTGGACAGGTCGGACCTTGGGTTTTTTGTGGCCCTGGGCGAACTTAAAAATTGGGTCCCATTTTCGGTCATGTTGCACTTATCGTGATTGCGGACATAACATATGTTATTTTGATCACTGCAAATATCATGGTTGTGAAATTAATAACATACGCTAATCTGGACATAACGGTTGTAGGCATTACGGTTTCAGATAGTGCCATTGCCTTCATACAATGGTCATTGTTGTGGTTGCATACTGTTATTCAAATCCATGTCCCTAATAGCAAGTAAGGAAAATAAATAAATTTTAAGAGTAGGTCCAAAGTAACAAGTACTAAAAAAATTGAGCCCCTAATAATAACAAGTATTTGAAAAATTGAATTTCAGGACGATGCTCATAATAAAAATTATTGAAAAAATCGAAGCTCTAATAATAAGTATTAAAAAAAATATGTATTAAGAGTAAAACCCTAATAATAAATATTGGGAAAAGAAACTTATCCCCATATTAACAATTATTAAAAAAATACTCTTAATACCAACTATTAGAAAAAAAATTAAAATTTTAATAATAAATAGAATTCGAAATATACAAATATTTAGTTTCTCTGAGCAGTGGACCCTGGGTGGGCGCCCTTATTGCCCCTGCCCAGGGCCGGACTTGGGTGTGGATTTGATTCCGATGGTGGTCTGCTCGATAGCCTGTTTCTCCTACTCAACGGCCTGTTTCTCCTACTCAACCTCCCTTTGGTCCTTCAAAGTTCGACAATCTTCTTTCTTGACGTGAAGCTAATGTTGGTCACTCTCTCCACATTTCCTTTAGTGTTTTCATTCTCTAGTGAACCTCAAGACGACATGCAGTTGTAGGCTCTGATTGTTGGCATTGTTCTGTCTCGTCCTCGATCGATGTTTGTGTTTTTATTTTGTCTGCTACACTATGATGAATTTGTTGTTTGGTGTTCTCCGTTCTTGCTTTTGGCATTGTTGTTCTCCCTTTTGTGTTTCTGTTTTTAGTTTATTTGCCGAGCCCTAACCCAAAATTCTAAATCTTAAACCCTACACCTTACCCTAAATTCTCTAAATTCTAAATCCTAAACCCTACACCCTACACCCTACCCTAAATTCCCTAAACCCTAACCATAACCCCTAACCTAAAACCCTAAACCCTAAACCCTAAACTTAATTTTGAGTGTGGGGCATAAGTAGGGGCACCGAAGAGGGGTAGAGGATTTCCATCAATCTCCCGTACCTACCTATCATACAAAGTGTTATATACTCTTACTTGAAGAAAATAAAAAGTTGAAATAATAAATTATGCATACATTTGAGGCCGGCCTGTGACATTGCCAAACAACTGAAACCAGACGACACATAGTAGATGAAAACTATAAAACCTTGTAATGAAGAAAGTGTTGGTAGTGGCCATGGCCGGCACAAGTTGTAGTAATAAACAAATTCTTAGCTTGGCCCCTTAATGCACACTCTTTGAAAGCAAAAAATTGTTCGAATGGAAGAAGTGCAGGAGGAGTCTATGCCTATCTATCATTTCAGCCACCAACATCCAATGGTACGCACTGCCAGATCAATTTCAGAGGGCAATATTATCTGTTCCGGTTGCAAGGTCAGTATATTGGCTGCTAATGGCTACTACGCCTGCAAAACCTGCCCTTTCTACCTTCATCGAGTGTGCCACAATATGCCGAGGAACACTAGACATCCGAGCCACCCCAATCACCTATTAACCCTTCATGTCATTCCCTCGGTGAAGGACGAAACATTGGAGTGTGAGGCCTGTGGACATCCTGTCAACGGATTCTACTACAAGTGTGCTGAATGTTGCGTTTGCTACCATACCTTATGCTCAGCATTGCCACTTTCAGTATCAATAACCTCCCACCTTCATACACTCAAACTAGAATTTTCACCTCCTTTTGATTTGCAATGTGACATATGCCAAAAACTGGCTGTCTATAATGCTTGGCTTTATAGGTGTCAAATTTGTGAGTTTGATGCACATCTTGCTTGTGCCATTTCGAACCAAATAACACAATCATTTCGGCATCCAACTGCACCAGTGGTGGACTTCTCAGCCACAAAGATAAAGCATTATTCGGCGGAGACTAAACAAAGAGAAGATTACGTTAATGAAGGCACGGAATTGATGCAATTGGTATCTCTATGTGTCACTAGGAACATCAGTGAGAACAGAGTAATTGGATGGCATCAGAGGCTGCATGGTCCTAAGAAGAAACTCACAACAGGAAATGGGCAGGACAGTAGCACTTGTCCCGGTCCAAAAGCACGAGAGACCGACAAATCAAGTATTCTTTCTTTGGACTTGAGCATGGAGCCGACGCCGAGTTACCAGTTCAGCGATGGATGTTTTTCAATAGACTTGGCAGGGTCTTATTCAAGTTTTGATGATGCAAATCAGGAAAGAAAGGAGTCTAAGGTTTCTGATGCCACTGCTCCTGGGAAAGTTGAAGAAACAACAATTGAGAGGAAAAACGTGCTTGATAGGATCACAGGAAACTTTGAACCAACGAAGCAAGAAATTATTTATGTTAAGAAGGAAAGTTTCGATAGTAGGATGAGTACTGAGGCTTTCCTAAGCCGAAACAGAACTCATTCGGAGGGGCAAGGAAATCGAAAGAAAATGTCAAATGAATCCAGGAGCATGTCTGGTGTTGGAAATCAGAGTAATAAATCTGAAAATGTAAGTGCAAGTATCCATATGATATGCCATGCATTGTCTTTAATCCAGTTTTTTTTCTTTTTTAAAAGCTGAAGATTAATAAATCGTATTAAGCTGTTCCATGTTAATTAGCAGGGAAAATCAGGATGGAACATCTTCAATTGTTGCTTTCCACAAAAATATGAGAGAAGTGTTACAGTTTAAAGCGATGGAAGAAATTGAAAAGCTGGAAAAAAGGCACAATTATTGTCCAAACTTGTTATATATATCTCACAAATGATGCATTTACACTGGTGTAAAATTGAGTTTTACACACTTTATAAGTCTCTTTTATTTGTATTTTTAACCGTTAAATTTCATGTTGTCTTAAAATTTTAACTGAAGCAATGAATAGATTTTCCAATATTATTCGTGACTACCTAAAACAACTACACAAACATGATAAGAAATTAAAAAAAAACATGACAAATACGATATAGAAATATTTGGCAAATATAATACAAGTGCACCTGTTATTTTTTTTTAATATTTACTTACATAAAGTGTCCTAAAGTACACAAATATAATTATGGAATCTAGAATTTGAGTCACGAGCATAAGAAAAATGAATGAAACTCTCTACTCAATCTCAATCATTTAGCTATAAACTCTATAAAATATTATGAAATCTCAACCTCCGGGATAAAGGTACAGAAGTGTGTATTTATATATAGAATAGATGGAATTAACATAATGGATTATTTAATTATAAGGAAAATATTATATATTAGTGCCCCTAATTATGCCCTTCTATGCCCCACACTAAAAAATACTTAAAAATTAAATTATAAATCCTAACCTTAATTTTCACATCCTAAACCCTAAACTTCACACCCCTAAAAACACTCAACCTTTAATTTTTTAAACCCTAACCACAACCCTTGAACCCTAAACCCACTTTTTTGAGATGAGGGCATAGTTTGGGGCTGACGTTTTCCATCCATTAATTTGAATCACCTCTAACATCAGTTTCTTCATTATTTTTAGACTTCAATCTGGAAAACAATGAATAGATGGCAATTGGCAAGGAGTTGAGCTCAAGAGACAAGTTTCTCGGTGGAAGAGATAACAATGAACTTTCCAGTTGTTTTCTTCCTTGGAAGTTGTATTAGTGTGAACAGCATTGCTATTAGCTAAGCTGTTTCTTTCTAAAGTAACTTTTTTTTAATGTATATTGTATGCAGTTTTGGTTTCAAACAACGATAACGTCAAGCTCAACTGATGCACGATGGAGATTTTAAGATTTTTTTTAAAACCAGCCAAGTTTGCAATCAGGGTTTGTCATAAAGCGACATCCTGTGGAATATATCGCCCAGTGTTCACATACAATCTTATCTTGGGATCTCAAATCTCCAGCAGATACATGATCATTTCATTGGGACGAAATGGATCCCATTATTCATCATTTCAGTCACCAGCATCCCTTGAAACTGGTGAATTTTAGACCCGAAACCACCAATGCGTTCATATGTGCAGGTTGCAAATTGGAGGCCTCAGGTCTACTTTTGCACTAGTTGCAACTACTGCCTTCACAAAACTTGCTCCTATATGCCTCGAGCTGACCCGAAGCATGCGCTTGTTCTTCTTTCGTCCCCTGTTTATGCCACTGGTTCCTTCAAGTGCAATGCCTGTGGGAAACTTGGTACAGGCTTTTGCTACCATTGTAGAGATTGTCAGATTGATATACACACTCTTTGCATCTATAAGCCTTCATCAGTCAGCATTAGCATCCACCGTCACTCCCTGGAACTTTGTTTCAGCCCTCCATACAGTCTGAAGAAATTTCAGTGTGACATTTGCAAGAAATTTGGTTCCAACCACTGGCTATATCGATGTAGCGCCTGCAACTATGATGTTCAAATGAACTGTGCCATGTCCAACCGGTTGCAGCCTGCCCCGGAGATCCAAATGACACAGATTCTGCACCCTACTGACAGCGCCATGTCAAATCTACCTCTTTGCCGCAACGTTGTAGCCAATCCTCCCGACCCTCAACTTTTCGCTGGGATCCATCAAATACAGGTGCAAAGCCAAAAACTGCATAACAGCAATAGTGCCAATTTTCATATCCAACCTATTGGAGCAATTCAAGTCCAACAAACACATCAGGAGCAACTTACTGATAATGACAATAGATATGCTCAAACTGTCACGAGCATCCAACAAGCACAACAACAGCCCCAACTGCTAAAGTCTCGAAGTTTCCCTCCCCGATTTCCCTAATTCACTGCCGACCTTCCGAGTTCGGAAGGAGAATTCTATGCTCAATATGTTCGTGCTCCAAATCCAATTGGCCATGCTGGTTCATCAAATTGGGGAGAAGCTTACAAAGTGTATGATCGTAGAGAAAGTATGCCAACCACGGGTGTAGTTCCTCAGTATGCTCAGCTACCTTGCACGACAAACGTTAACGGGGGAAACAATCTCATGGGTCATGTGGTTGAAGCATTAATTGGTGGTTTCTTTCAACATGCCGGAGATCTCCTGTTTGATCTAAATATTGGCGATTCCTGATCTTTGGATCGTATGCTTCGATTCTGTTTCATTATGAGTCTATTACTTGTTTCAGTAACTTGAATTATCCTCATCACTGCCATCAACATCCTTATTACTGTATCTTGCAATTTCTTTTTATTTGAGATAAATCTCGAAATGTAAGAATTATTCTTCCTTCAAAATCACAAACAATGTTACAAAAACCTTATAGATCGTTTAAAAAAAACACACCCAAATTTCAACCAAAAACATTGCTAGAACGTCAACCTTAAGGTTACAAACAAATTTTCAATATGATGGAACCAATTTTGATATATGCTCTTCAGTTCATAGTCTGGTTCCAAGAGTTTGTTTCTAGGGTTCTGTTGATGCCTAAAGTAGCAGACATCGAACAAGGGAGGTGGAGTAGAAGACAAAGGTGGTTAGCGGAGGTTTCAGGTGGATCATCCCGGTTGACTTTAGGCGGAGAACTGCAGACAATATGGTGGTCGGAGTAGAGACAAATAGGAGGATAGAGGAGGAAGCCATTCCCCTTGTTCTTGCTTGTCCGTTTCTCTGTGATAGGCTGGTTATATATAGCCCATGATACTGTTGGTGATTAGATTGTACCAAGCCTAGTGACAGTCTATGGGCGAACAAGCAGAGATAGACTCAACTTTCAAGTACCAGTCCTTACAGTCCGATCACGTGGGAGAGATGTTGTAGTATCTGACAATGTATGTTCCCAAGATCACTCGGACCTCTGGTAACGTTGGTCTCCAATAAAGCTCGCTTCCAAAGGGGCCACTGTTATGGATTGCTTCTAGCTTCGCCAAGTGTGAAGGCACTGGGGCCATTTCCGAAATTCCTAAGGGTCGAGGATATCGGGTATAACACTTGTCCCTCTCGATTAAAGGAGTACCATAAAATGGTATGAGCTGAAGTGTATGATGAAAATACCCCTCGAGACCGTTGGAATGCTGAGAGGCGAAAAAATTAAATGAGTAGTTATGACGGTCTGATTTGTGACTGTGAGAGGACACACGTGCCACCGTGCCATTGGGGTCGGTTTGAAACGTAACTTAAGAAACTTTTGGGGAAATATGTTCTCCGACTATAAGCATGCCCTCGGGCTAAATCATCCGCACCATTTTATCATCGTTAAGGCTTCATGTTTGCTCATTCCTTCCTTTGCGAATCTCTGAATTTTCAATTTTATTATGCAATATGTCAACAACAATGGCGAAGAGAGACAAGAGCATAGAGAAAATGATTTATGAGAATCGTTTAGCACCAACGATCGGGGGCTCATTCGAAGGAGCAGTTGGCGAGGATCATGCAAGGAAGCTATTACAATGTCATGACCTAGAATGGGAAAACTATGAATTTGAGTTCGAGATTCCCAAGGGAGTTTTTTTGTGTAAATGACTGTTGTGATTCTGTCGTAGGTCGATCATGGTTTTATTTGTCGCTTTATTGTTTGGAGGTAGATTTCATCTCCCATTACACCCCTTCATAGCAGAGGTTTTAGATGAATATGGAGTCGTTTCGGGCCAGTTGACTAAAGTGTCATGCAGGATCCTAATTGAATATTTCCTTGTGTGCAAATAAAAGAAATGAAAACCTTTTTTCACAGTGCTAAAAAGCTTTTTTATCTTGAACAGTGCCCATCAGAACACCTACGATGGATTGTTTAGTTTCAGGTGAAGATAGGGGAAAGGGCGAAAATATTTAGGAACCCATTAAAAGGTGGTCCAATAGGCTAAATTTAAGGTTGGATGGCACGAAATTTATTAAGGTTACAAGGAAACTTATCGAAAATTTTAAATTTCCTCTCTAATGGAAGACGTCTGGCAAAAATATAGAAAATATGGAAAAAGCTCAAGTTGCAGAGCTAAGTAGATAAGGTTGGTCAGATATTCCGGAGGTTATTACCGTTTGTAAAGTTTTCATATATTTTCTCAACGGGAACAACCCTAACATAATTAGGGTAAAGGACCCACTCTTGGAGGATTGGATTCCTCCCGGTGTGGTTGATTGTCGCAATACCTTGCCATTCAGGGCCAATGATGATTTGGCCAAAATGTTGCATAGGGAAATCAAAGAGAGACCACATATTCTGATATGCTACTACGGTTGTCCTTGGAGGCATTGGTCACCTGCTAGGGGTACAACTAGTTATATTGAGAACTCCAATTTATCCTCAGGTGCTTTAGGGATCTCTTCTTTAAAAAATGATATGGGCGGGGATTATACTTTCGAATAGGTGGATGATTGGCTTGAGCTAAACGACTCATCAAGCAAGGGAATGAGTGAAGTTTCCAAGAAGAGCATCAATGCCTTTGGCAATATCATCTAGGGAGACTTTTATGAGGGTGATTAAAAGAATGCAACCGAAACCTCTAGTTCTCCCTCGACAACTTACATAGGTAACCATTTCTTTCTTATTGCCTTGTCATTAGAAGGTGGAGCGATAGATAGATAGGGGTGTACCTCTTTTGTAGGTGTTTTATTTTATCATGTTCGATTGGTCTTCCTCTTTCGTGAGTGGAGGCGAAACAACTTAATGAAGGCGTAATTTCAATTTCAATGTTGCCTAACTAAATTGCTTTGTTTTTGTAGATATGGGGGATATGGGAAACACGACTGTGGATCACACGGTATTGGAGGAAGGGCCTTCGACTAAGGCTATTCTACCGTCCCTATCGAGGTTGGAGAGGACAGTGACCAGAGTGCGAGTCAGTAATCCATATGACATTATCTTGGAAGTGAGAAGGAAAAGGGGACATGTCGACCCTTTCAGAGGAGAGGCAGAAAAGGCTTGTGTGAGGGAGGAGTTTGTTACTATTGTTATAAGGGTAACTTCCTCGAGATTGTTACCTTTATTAAAGGGGCAATTCTTGTAGCACCTTTTGGTGGACTTAGATCATTCTCGAACTTCTGAAGTAACAAGTATGCGAATGCTATGAGGGAAGCTTCCCATGCACTGGGGCGAAGACCGGAGTGGTGGGACTCCTTCATGAAGTTGAAAAGGAGATTATTATTGTCTTTTCCTGGGTTATCGAAGATGGTAAACGCCCTAGGGAAGAAGCGGTAGAGGTCAATGCTTGAGTTGAGGTGGCACAAAGGGAGGCTGAGGATGCTCATTCTATTGCATAGAGGATAAGAAGATCGCTGCTACGAGTGCAAAAGAGGATTGGAAAGCAATGGCAGAGCTGGATGCTAAGGTCGAGGCCTTGACTGCTACTGAAGAAGAACTGCAGATGATACCCGTCACGATGTGAATCTTGCAAAGACAACAACCTTGCTTTGTCCTCTTTTAGCCGCCTTAAATTCGCACCTATGTCTAGGTCGTTTTGATCAACACCTGATTAGGATGAGGATCGTACTTATCCCTTTCGTGAGTTCGACTCTCTCGATATCGAACAAATAGATAGTTGACAACTAATCTTTCGAACTTATTTGAAAACTATGAAGAGCATGGAATAAGAAAACCTTGAAGTTTTATTGCAGAAACAAACTTAATTCCTAAACAACCGTTCTCACACTAGTTTGCAACATAACCCAAACCCAAGAGAGAATTTAGAACATAATGGCGGCAAGAAAACCTAAACTATGCCTAAAGGAAAACCTAAGTTATCTACAATTACAAAATATGTCAAGTATATATAGGCATTAGCTAGGTCAAGTCCTCCTTGGAGTAGAAGTCTTCAAAGTAGCTTTTGCATTAAATGCAACCTTTAATTTTGACTTCTTTGAGTTGAATGTGGACTCCTTCTCGTTGCCTTGCACCGCAAGTTATCTTGATTTCCTCATTTGGCGGCTCTGTCCGCTGCTTTAGGCGTCAGAAAATTGAGTGGATGGCATCGATAGAATCAGGATTTTCTGCTCTATAGATCGCACTCAAATTCTCCAATTCCTCAGTTTGCTGCTCTGGGCGGTAGGTATGGCGGCAGCAGGTACTCGGCATCGACTTTCTTTGCTTGGAACTACATCAGTACAGCTCCCTAGTCTGCTGCCTTTGCATCCTCTCCTCTAGTCTGTTCTCCTCCTAACAACTCCTAGCCCTGAAATGGAAATTAAACTAAAACAACATATTTTCCTTACCAAATAAAAGATAATCAACAAAATCATGGCAATGTAAAGAATACTGTAAATATGCAATGCATGAACCTAAATATGCCTAAAATGTACTTAAGAACAACAATAATATGAGATGGAATGCATATAAAAATAGGACTAGTGAGCACTTTACACACCCCCAAACTCGAACTATTGCTTGTCCTCAAGCAATGCAAACCTAAACATACTTGCCCTTTAAACTAATCAGAAAGAAAAACCTGTTTTAAACTTGATTTAGCACCTCAAGGCCGTGTCACCTACATTATATTAGTGAAAGGAGAAGAGCATAAATTACCTCAGAATTAAACTACAATGCTAGTGCATTGTGTGCATAAACAGTGTACAGGCTGAATCTGAAGAGCATTCTAAGTAAACAATGATGTTGTCATGGTATATAATGTTGCTGCCGATGCAGCGTAATTAAGGACATTTATTTAATCATGGCAATAAGGGCTTCATCTCATTACAACTACTCATCTAGGTCTGAAATTAAGATAGGAGCAAACTACAAAACCTCGAACCCATTGAGTAGAGTCATCTAGTGAAGACTTTCATTCACTCATGCTAATTTGTCTGTCACTTCAAGAATTTTCAGATTCATGGACTTTGATAGCAACGTAGTGTCCTTGCACATGATTCTGCCTAGAGCCAGTTTCGGGCACCTCTAGGGAAAAACAACATAAATTCTTTCCTGTCGTGGCAGTGCTTTTCTTTTTCTGTTTGTTGCTTGTAGCGACAACTTCTTGCAACCAGTGCTAGAATTTTACAAATAATTCAAGCAAGCAATGTTTACCAGAAATTCTAAAAAAATTCAGCAAGTAACATTAGTGTTTTTAATTTTTGGCATATATAGAAAAATTCTAAGTTTACTTCATACTTTCCCCAAATTTAAGGTCTTTTTAATTGGTGCAAAAATTTGAAGTCAGTTATCCTATCATAGGCACAATTTCTAACAAATTTTCTTTTGATTAATTTTTTAAGGCACGTACATTATGCAATCTAATATGCACTAGTTATGCCTAAACAACATGAGTGCTAACCCCCCAAACTCGAGATTGGCATTGCTCTCAATGCACAAAATAAAATACATAATAAAAATAGAAAAAATAAATACAAATAAGATAATTAAAACATAAAATAAGCAAGAAAATAAAGAAAAGAAAAGAAGTAACGCTAGAAGTTGGCGGAGGGTTGAGAAGAATATGGGGTCTTCTCGGCAGAGGAGGAAGAGGATGAAGACTGGATGATAAGGCGGCAGATGGCAGCTGTCCAGGTGGTAGACTTGGTAGTTGAAATCTTTGCTGTCTGTAGCGGCTGGACTCTCTTAGGAATGAGGCGAGGAGCTGCACTTTGGTCTGGTTCAGATTCAGACTCCTCTTCCTCTAGCTCAGCAGAGATGATGTGCCGCTTTCTTTTCATGGTTTCCTCTGCCATGGGTTTTGCTAGTGGATCCTCTGTTGCCATAGGTGCCACTGTTGCTGGCGGCTGCTGCTCAACCTCATTGGACTGGGAGCTGTTGGCCATTGTTTTTGCTGTGTGAGCTAGAGAGCAATGTTGTTGATGCCTCTCAGGACTGTCTGCTACCGTGTTGGAAGCGGAGGTGACTGAGTAGGATGGGTAATGCATTGGAGAGGGCATCTAGTGGCGGAAGGTGGCGTGGCGGGAAACTGCTTCTGACGGTGTTCCTTCTTTGTGCTCGGCTGCGGCGGCTAGATCTGCCGGGAATGTGGGCAGGGAGGAGATGTCATTTGGAAATTTTTGAAGAATAAAGGCCAAAAAGGTCTCTTGGACCTCTCCCATGTACTTCATGAATGTCAATTGCTGCTGCTCTATACGTTTCTTGCTGTCGATAAAAGTGTGGAGCAGGGCAATGACTTCATTGTTATGGGCAGCGTCAGTACTACTTCGAGCTGCCGGTGTAGCTGGCTGGGCAGCGGAGGGCTAGCTCAGAGTGATTGGTTCTGTCACTTGGGCCTGCATCATCTGCAGGCGGACCTTTCTGGACCAGCCCTCTTTGGCGGATGTGATCTCATCGTTTGGATATGACGGAACGTTAAAGTTGGCACACAAGTATGTGATGAAAGATGGGAAGCATATTCAACCCTTTGATTTTCATAAGTAGTTGTGGATCTCCTTACAGATTATTTCATCAACATTTATTGGTCTGTTCACCATGATGGAGTGAATAAGAGCGAGACACGGCCGATCCACGGTCGAGTTATGGAAGGTGGGAAGCAGACACCGTTTGATGAATGTGTTCCACAGCATCGGCTCGGGCAACAGTCGACGGTGTTGCACAGAGCCGCCATGTGTTGGGTTTTATGGAACCCTCAAATCGATCACTAAAACCGTCAAAGAGGGTTGTAAATATTTGGTGGTTGAATTGGCTAAAACCGAAATAAAGGTAGACAAGTGACACAATGATTTTAGAGTAGTTCGGTCTTCTAACAAGCACCTACATCCACTGCCTTAGTACACTACTAAGGATTTCCCAATTCACTAAATAATAAATTCGTCCCATTTTCTAGGTTTAGGAGGAAACCGTTACAACCCTATCTTTTCGACTTGGCTAAGATAGAACCAACTCTAATTTTTCACTCAAGGTTAAACTAGAACCTCACCTTTTACAAGGGATTTGTTTGGTAAACTTAATACCTCACAAGGTGGGTGTTTACACAAATTTAAGCTCACAAGAGTACAAAGGATTTACAATTAAGCTCTCTCTCTAATGACTATGTACAAGAGAATAATAAAATAAATACTTAGATTCTAATTCTCTTGATCATGTTGCTTGGATGTTGTCTATAACATTCTTCAAGTGTTTCTGCCTTCAATTTATAGTCCTAATTGAGTTTGTGGTCGTTACTAAGCGTTGGGGACGTTTTGGAGATGTCTGGGGTCTTTATTTCCCACAATAATTGCAGTTATGGTGCCTACCGTATCAGTACACGGGTACCCGTATCGGTATGCCCTTCTTCAGAACTAGCCATTTGGCTCTTGCCAGCCTATGCGTATCGTTTAAAGGCCGTTGGGAAATAGCCGTTGGGGTTGTTAAAGCATGGATCAGTACGCTTAAAGGCGTATCGTTACGACCCCTCTTTGTATCGATACGGGCAAGCATGTATCGCTACGAGTTTTGGCAGAATCAAATATGGAGTAAAAAGGTATCGATACGGGGTATACCGTATCGGTACGGTAGTGCTGAAAAACCAGGTTTGACTACTTTAAAGCATTCCAAACTTTGCCAAAAACCTTATTTTAAACACCTCAAACTTATTTTCAAGTTGTTTAGACTTAAAGACATGTTTAAAATTCTTTTCAAATTTGTCCAAAACATTTTTCAATTATTATATCAAAATACTTAGTTGTTCAATCTCCACCTTTTTTATATAATAAAACCAACTTGAAAAATTGTTTGGGATTCTCCCCCTTTAAGTTAAAAAAGAAATTTGAATAAGAGATGAAATATAGAAAAGTAATTAAAGCTCCCCCTTATTCATTTGAAAAACACAATATTTCAATCCAATCTCACCCCCTTTTTGTTATATCAAAAAGAATTTAAAAAACTTTTAGGCTCAAAATAACAATGGAGGTTTAAATTCTGAAACTATTAAAATATTTGGTTTTAAAAGTGACTCCCCCTTACTAATTGCATCATATTAGGCTTAACAAATAATCCAAGACTTTAAACAAAAGTTAGATAACCAAATGTATAAAATAAAAGCATTAAGCTTAGAGGTTACCCAATCTTCTTTTCATGTGTGATTTGAGCATTCTTTTATTTTACTTTGCTTGCCATTTCTCCAACACACCTACAAAAGCCATTCACTTGATTTTTGGTATCCAAATTGCTTTGGGTCCATTTATGTTATTCAGGATGTCTTTAGTTCCCTTAGGAACCCATACTTGTCTAATCCTATAAGATTTTCTCTTCTTAACAGGACAAGTATGTAATGAATGACCATGATAATGGCAATGTGAGCATTTTTCCATTATGTGACAAGATGAAATATTAAAAATGATTTCTTTTTCTTTTGTTAAGCTTTCAAGCTTAACTTTCAAATAAGATTTTCTTTCTCTAAAATATCTTTACTTGTTTTTGAAAACTCTAAATCATTTTCAAAATTTTATTTTTGTTTTCAAAATCCAATTTTATTTTCAAAAGAAAATCATTTTCAAATTCAAGTTTTGAAATCATTTTCTTAAATTTGGAATTCATGGTCTCAAATTCCAAAAATAATTCATCGAAAGCAACTAGCAACTCATTGAAAGAGTAAAAATAAAGCTCACTTGAGTTAGAAGATACATTAGGCTCATCGAGAGCCAAAACACCATCCACCTTTGGATTGGATAGAAGGCTTGCACACGATTGATCATCATCTTTCTTTTGTCCCTTTTTGTTGCCATAAAGCTTCTGAAGTTCCTCCCACAATTCTTTGGCACTTTTGCATGTGGAGATCCTCTTGGAAACTTCTTCGTTAAGGCCACAATAGAGAATGTGCATCGCCTTGATGTTTAGCTTTGCCTTGGTCTCGTTGGCACTCCTTTGCTTTTTCATCTTTTTCGGAGCTTCCAAATACCCGTCTTCAATGATGTCCCAATCCTCATAGTCTTGAGACTTGATGAAGAATTTCATGATATTTGCCCATTGGAAGTATGCTTCTTCTTCAAAGAGAAGAGGACACGAGATAGAGCGGCCTTCTTCAAATCTTGCCATTTTCTTTAACGGTGGACTACAAGCAACGAATCTTTACTCCCGGATGTTTTTCCTTCGATGAAGACGAGGCTCTGATACCAATTGTTGGGTTTTATGGCACGCTCGAATCGATCACTGAAACCGTCAAGGAGGTTTGTAAATGTTTGGTGGTTGAATTGGCTAAAATCAAAATAAAGGTAGACAAGTGAAACAATGATTTTAGAGTGGTTCGGTATTCTAACACGCACCTACATCCACTACCTTCGCAATGAATTCGTCACCTTTTCTAGGATTTGGAGGAAACCGTTACAACCATATCTTTTAAACTTGGCTAAGATAGAACCAACTCTAGTATTTCTCTCAAGGCTAAACTAGAACCTCTCCTCTTACAAGGGATTTGTTTGGTAAACTTAATACCTCACAAGGTGGGTGTTTACACAAATTTAAGCTCACAAGAGTACAAAGGATTTACAATTAAGCTCTCTCTCTAAAGACTATGTACAAGAGAATAGTAAAATAAAGATTTAGACTCCAATTCTCATGACCATGTTGCTTGGATGTTGTCCCTAACATTCTTAAAGTGTCCCAGCCTTCAATTTATAGTCCCAATTGATTTTGTGGTCGTTACTAGGTGTTGGGGATGTTTTGGAGCCGTTAGGGTCTTTATTTCTCACAATAATTGAAGTTCTGGTTCCTACCGTATGGTACACGGGTACCCGTATCGGTACGCCTTTCTTTAGAACTAGCCGTTGGGCTCTTGTCATCCTATGCGTATCGATACGCTAGGGAGCGTATCGGTACGATTTGCACTTTAAAAGAACGTTGGGAAATAGCCGTTGGAGTTGTTACAGTAGGGATCAATACGCTTAAAGGTGTATCGGTACGACTTCTCTCCGTATCAATACGGGCAAGCCAGTATCGGTACGAGTTTTGGCAGAATCAAATCTGGAGTAAAAAGGTATCGATACGGGGTATACCGTATCGGTACGGTAGTGCTGAAAATCCAGGTTTGAATACTTTAAAGCATTCCAATCTTTGCCAAAAACCTTTTTTAAACACCTCAATCTTATTTTCAAGTTGTTTGGACTTAAAGACATGTTTTAAATTCTTTTCAAATTTTCCAAAACATTTTTAATTATTATATCAAAACACTTAGTTCTTCAATCTCCCCCTTTTTGATATAAGAAAACCAACTTGAAAAATTGTTTGAGATTCTCCCCATTTATGTTAAAAAAGAAATTTGAATAAGAGATGAAATATAGAAAAGTAATTAAAGCTCCCCTTATTCATTTGAAAAACACAATATTTCAAATCAATCTCTCCCCCCTTTTTGCTATATCAAAAAGAATTTAAAATATTTTTAGGCTCAAACTAACAATGGAGGTTTAAATTTTGAAACTATTAAAATGATTAGTTTTTAAAGTGCCCCCCTTACTCATTGCATCATATTAGGCTTAACAAATAATCCAAGACTTTAAACAAAAGTTAGATAACCAAATGTATAAAATAAAAGCATTATGCTTAGAGGTTACCCAATCTTCTTTTCATGTGTGATTTGAGCATTCTTTGATTTTACTTTGCTTGCCATTGCTCCAATACACCTACAAAAGACATTTACTTGATTTTTGGTATCCAAATTGCTTTGGATCCATTTACGTTAGTCACAATGTCTTTAGTTCCCTTAGGAACCCATACTTGTCTAATCCTATAAGATTTTCTCTTCTTAATAGGACAAGTATGTAAGGAATGACCATGATAATGGCAATGTGATCATTTTGCAGTTACGTGACAAGATGAAATATTAAAAATGATTTATTTTTTCTTTTGTTAAGCTTTCAAGCTTAGCTTTCAAATCAAGATTTCTTTTTCTAAAACATCTTTACTTGTTTTTGAAAACTCTAAATCATTTTTTTCAAAATTTTATTTTGGTTTTCAAAATACAAATTTATTTTCAAAAGAAAATCATTTTCAAATTCATGTTTTGAAATCATTTTCTTAAATTTGGAATTCATGGTATCAAATTCCAAAAATAATTCATCGAAAGTATCTTGCAACTCATCGAAAGAGTAATAATAAAGCTCACTTGAGTTAGAAGATACCTTAGGCTCATCGAGAGCCAAAACACCATCCACCTTTGGATTGGAGAGAAGGTTTGCACATGATTGGTCATCATCTTTCTTTTCTCCCTTCTTGTTGCAATAAAGCTTCTCAAGTTTCTCTCACAATTCTTTGGCATTGTTGCATGCGGAGATCCTCTTGGAAACTTCTTCTTTAAGGCCACAATAGAGAATGTGCATCACCTTGATGTTTAGCTTTGCCTTGGTCTCATTGGCACTCTTTTGCTTTTTCTTCTTTTTCGGAGCTTCCAAATACTCGTCATCAATGATGTCCCAAACCTCATAGTCTTGAGACTTGATGAAGAATTTCATGATATTTGCCCTTTGGAAGTATGCTTCTTCTTCGAAGAGAAGAGGACACGAGATAGAGCGGCCTTCTTCAAATCTTACTATTTTCTTTAACGGTGGACTACGAGCGATAGATCTTTACTCCCGAATGTTGGTCCTTCGATGAAGATGAGGCTCTGATACCAATTGTTGGGTTTTAATGCACGCTCGAATCGATCATCGAAACTATCAAGAAGGGTTGTAAATGTTTGGTGGTTGAATTGGCTAAAATCGAAATAAAGGTAGACAATTGACATAATGATTTTAGAGTGGTTCAGTCTTCTAACAAACACCTATATCCACTACCTTATCACACTACCAAAGATTTCCCAATTCACTCAACAATGAATTCGTCACCTTTTTTAGGTTTAGGAGGAAACTGTTACAACCTTATCTTTTGGACTTGGCTAAGATAGAACAAACTCTAGTTTTTCTCTCAAGCCTAAACTAGAACCTCTCTTTTTACAAGGGATTTGTTTGGTAAACTTAATACCTCACAAGGTATGAGTTTGGACAAATTTAAGCTCACAAGAGTACAAAGGATTTACAGTTAAGCTCTCTCTCTAAAGACTATGTACAAGAGAATAGTAAAATAAAGATTTAGACTCTAATTCTCTTGACCATGTTGCTTGGATGTTGTCTCTAACATTTTTTAAGTGTTCCAGCCTTTAATTTATAGTCCCAATTGGGTTTGTTGTCGTTACCAGGCATTAGGGATGTTTTGGAGCCACTGGGGGGTCTTTATTTCAAACAATAATTGCATTTCTGGTGCCTACTGTATCGGTACACGAGTACCCGTATCGGTACGCCCTTCTTCAGAACTAGCTGTTCGGATCTTGCCAGCCTATGTGTATGGATACGCTAGGGAGCGTATCGGTACGATTTGCACTTTGAAAGACCATTGAGAAATAGCCGTTGGGGTTGTTAAAGCATGGTTATTTTCTCACTTATTTCCCTTCACTAAGTTTTATATAAAGGTGCCACGACCTTGAGGCAAAAAATCAGGTTAAAAACAAGTCTTCCTTTCTGACTATTATTAGAGCAAGTACTTTAGATTGGATTGCTTGAGAACAGGCAATAGTTCGAGTTTGGGGGTGTGTAAAGTGTCCAAAAGTCCTATATTTTGTAACCCCCGTAGCCCGGCCTAGACGGTTGACCCGAACCACGAAGATTACACGGGGAAAACCAAAGTCAACCCGAAAGTCAACCTTGATTAACGACCCTTTTTTTTCTTTTTAATCTTATCTAGATGCACATTAACCTTAGATGTGATCACACAAACACCATGCTCAAAGATCACAATCATCAGAGATCAAACAGGGACCCAATTGAACAAATTACAACTTTAGGGACCAAATTGTAATTTCTGAAAACTTTAAGGACTTAACCAGATTTTAAGTTACCAACTTAAAATTAGTCATGTTTCATGCTTCCCTGCCAAATTTCAGCTCAAACGGACATCCCGAACTCACACAATTGCACAAACAAGATTCAGGACCAAAACGCAAACATTTCAAAACATAAAAGATACTTTTAACTGATTTTAACGGTTCGGTATCGATACGCCACGTGTCGTATCGATACTCGGGGAAGACAGTAACCAAATTCTAGCAAGGGTATCGATACCCTTCCCCCAGTATCGATACTCCACTCATAAGGTATCGATACTTGTTCATTAGTATCGATACCCCTGGCCTGAAACTTGCATATTTGGTTCAGGTGTATCGATACCCTAGCCCGAGTATCGATACCCCTGCCTGAAAACAACTCGAAAACAGCATCAAACATGCTTCAAACATCAAATTAACATCACCAAATCATTCCTCAAAGATGAACAACATGCAGAGGCCATAAATGCATCATCAATTCAACAAATAACCAACACATATGGAAAGCCCCAAACTCAAAAGCATACTTCCTACTCAAGCTATCCAATTAAACATAAACTTTCCAAAGCAACCACAATTAAGCCAATTCATGTTCAACAACATTAACGACAGCATTTAACATACATGATCAACATATACGATCACAATAACAACAATCCGAGAGATTCTACCCCATTGCCCTTATTAACTATAGCTATTCACCGAGACATACATCTCCATTGGAGTCCACCTTGAATCCCTTGCTCCTTGCTGCCCAAACTTCAAGAATCTGCATTGATGGACAAAAAGGAGCGTAAGCACATAATGCTTAGTGAGGAATGCTCAAAACCAAAACACCATCAATGCAGCGGGTCTTTAAAACACCTTAAAACAAACCCGATTTGCTTTCCAAAACCATGTTTGAAAACTCTTTCAACATCAAGCTCAAAACCATGCATAAACACCATATGCAAAGCTTAAATGAAACCATGGAAAAACACTTCCATTTTACAACATACCTTTCTTTTCTTGGAAACCACATCAAGCAAGAAACCATTTAAACCATAGCTCAATCAAACCATCTCACGCATTTAAACAAGGCATCATAAAACCATAACAACTTTTTCACATGCCTTCAAAAACAAGTCATACAAGACTCCAATGCAACATAGATAATTCATGCTCACATGCATCATTATCAATAGATATTCAACACTTGTTCAACCTAACAAGTAAACATGCCATCACTAGCATCATACTCATTTCATGCAACAATGCATCTTACCAAGCATCTCATGCTTCTCATGCAAACATGCATCAATTCAAGCATCACATGCTTCACATCATTTCAAGCAATCCCATGCTTCACATGCAACCATGCATCATTTCAAGCAATCCCATGCTTCACATGCAACCATGCATCATTTCAAGCAATCCCATGCTTCACATGCAACCATGCATCATTTCAAGCAATCCCATGCTTCACATGCAACCATGCATCATTTCAAGCAATCCCATGCTTCACATGATCAAGAACATTATATTGGCTTCCAAGAGATCAGCCATAATCACTTTCCACTTTTCAACCCGATCGGATACGCGGATTACAAGCGTGTCCCAACGCTTCCTACACACTACCCAATCCAAGGTCTTCCAAATGGGCAACAACCTCCATTTGACCTTAACAACCTAAGGTTCCCATGTATGGACTTTTAAACACCATACAACCTTAGCTTTTCCTCAAGGTTACCATGTATGGACTTTCAACCGCCATACACCCTTGACATGCACAAGGTCTTCTCCGTATGGACTTTCAACCACCATACAACCTTTGCATAACCGATTGGTAGTTGTAGACATCATCTAACGAGATCCGGGACATCACACACAAGATCCACACATGGACTTAACCATTGCCATTGTGATCTTAACAAGTACAAGGTTCTCACATAAGGACTTTTAACCACCTTATAACCTTTACTCAACCAAGGTCTACCGTGGGCAACAACCTCCACTACGACCTTAAGCAACCGAGGTCCTCCCGTGGGCACACCCTCCACTGACCTCATCTCGTTAGGAATACTTGAGGGGAGTTTACCCGGTCCACACTTGACCACTCCGCCATCAAGGCGACTTTATTCACGGTGCACCCAATCCTATAGCCGGCTAATTATACCCGATCAACGAACCAAGAACCATTCACATCTCTTGCCAACATAACCATCTTACCATAATATCCAATGTTCCACATGCATAAACATAATGCAAGGCCATCACATCATTAGCTCAATGATTCACATGCATACACATAATGCAAGGCCATCACATCATTAGCTCAATGATTCACATGCATACACATAATGCAAAACCATCACATCATTAGCTCAATGATTCACATGCATAAACAATATGCAAAAGGCACAATTATCATCATTAATCATCATCAACTCACTGTTTTTAAGCATAATACAAAGCCAATGAACAACATGCAACACTATGCATCAAAACCACATTTTCAATGCACTAAACCAAGGATCTCTTACCTTGAGCATCCATTTTCAATTGACTTTCAAAACCAGCATTAAACCATGCTAAAACATGCTTACAAAACAGAATTTAACCATGCAAATCACATGCATATCAATCATCATCCACTTTTGATTTTTAAAGCCAAAACATACACAATCCAAGAGCAAAAACTCATCCACTTACTCTTGAGCTTAGCAAAGTTGTTTAGACTTAAACTAAGCTCCCAAAAACCTTCAAACCTTGTTTCAAAAGCTGAAATCCCAACTTCACTCACCGATTACCAAACAAGCCTAGCCAACAAGCTTTCCAAGCTTCCGAAACCTTCCGAAAACACCTCCAAAGCTCAAGGATCAACCTCCCCTGTTTCAAGCACACAAAAACAGAACATTAATGCATCCTTATGCATTAAAACACCAGCAACATTAACACAACTCGCTGCTCATCACAAATCTAACAATTTGGCTACCAAACACAACCGAAATCATCTCCAAACACTTCCAAAACTTAACCCAGCCAAGATCCATCACTTCTAACCATTTTTATACATCAAATAACATGCAAAATGATCACAACCACGTCCTTATACCTCCAGGTATAACAGATCACCAAAAACACTCCAAAAACAACCAAAAACTCAAGCCAAACTTAGGAAATTCAACCTATCCGGGATTGCATTGATTAAACCTCAACTTCTAATCATTTAAGCATTCATTTAACATCAATTTAACACCTCAAAACCCTGCTTAAACAGATCACACGAAAATTTCACCAAAATCACCAAATCTTGCATTTTAGCCAAAAATCAAAATCTCAATTGAAAAGCCTTTAATAAAACATAAATCAAGGATTGAGAACTTAGGAATTTCAGTAAAGAACTGATAGTTTAGAGGAGAAGGACGTTCTTACCTCCAAACTTGAATTTCTCCATTTTAGAGCTAAAAAGCTTGATGGATCAACTTGTAAATTGAGAGGTTTTGATGATGAGATGATTAGGAATCAATTGAGAATTGAAATGAGAGATTTAGATGTCAAAATCAGAGAAAGAAATCTGGAGAATTTTGTTTGGGTAGAGAGAAAATGAGAGAAAAGAGAATTTGAGAGAAAATGGAAAATTAGTTGGAAATTTAGTTACAAATGATTTTCCCTCCTTTTCTAAATCTTTAAAATCAGATTTGAGTCATAAAATATCTTAGAAAAATCTGGAGAAATCCTTTTTGGAATAATAGCTCCTTAAAGATTCAAAGTTTCAATCCTTTATAAAACTGTCCCGCAACTTTCAAAAATTACATTTTGGTCACTAGCCAAAATGTCAACCTTCCGAACCTCATTTTCCAAAATTGATTTCACAGTTCACTTATATATATTAAAAGATGATTTTAGAACATTTTTCCATAATTTTTATGCAACCCGAACTAGGTTTTCCTAATTTAACCTCTTACGATTCGAACAGCACTTTGACCAACCGGTCAACGCCCAAGACTTCCAAGCCCAAAACCGGGGCGTTACAACTCTCCCCCCCTTAGGAAATTTCGTCCTCGAAATTTCAACCGGCGAAAATAGAACCACAACCTTCTCAAACAACACACAAGGCAACACAAAAGCCTTAACCAACACCACTGATCACTTCCCATACAAAACTTCCACCACACACTGTCCACAAATCCACACTCTCAAGGGTAACCACAACTTAACCTTCCACACAACCGGATTATACACAATCCCAACATCAACCTGAAAACTTCAACTCTTACAGCAGACAACACTGTAACACACAACTCCCAAGACTTGTCTACACAAAGACAACAACCAAACTAACTTAGCCACACTAGGCAACCTCTCAGCCTCTAAAACTCTTGCGATTCCCATACCTTTTCCAAAGATTTTCCCAACAAGCAGAAATCTTTAAACATCCACTGTTTATTCAAACTTTTCAACAAAGCTGACAATCCTTCACATCCGCCAAAACATTACCATAACAGCTCACCAGCACTATTCACCCAAATACCAAAGATTACATCTCAAACCCAACTTGAAACCTTCAGCCATTTCACATACCACCAACAGACTTCAAACAGAACTTTCTTAACCACAACTAGCCGACCACTTCTCACAAGAACCCAAACAACCAACAAAACCCTTCAATCTAGCACAACCCCTCATTACAAACTTCAACCAGAACACTTGCACTACCAGAACACTACTTAACCAAAACACACACAACAGCTTCAGAACTCTTCAAAGATTGCTAAGAACCAACACAACCCTTCACAACAACTTAAAAGCTAAACAACCTCAGCTGCAACAACACTTAACACCAAGGAACTACCACTTCCTTTAAACTAAACAAACCACTTAGCAGATACTAACCTCAAACAGATACCCTTCACCACCAAACCACTAAACTCTCAGAGCATCAAACACTATCCTTCTACCAACAAGCCATTCCACTCTCACTCAGCACCAAACAACCTCTACAAACCCATCATTCCACTTAATCCAACCACAACACTAACAGATTCGATTAGTTATTAGCGAGCGTGAACATCGTATGCATGATCACCTACATGCCCTATCAATGCCTGATGTACATGTATGCAAAACCTCTAATGTCATGCCACATGTATGCATGGACCAACATATATAATATAGTATATAACAATGATTTTAAACTGTGCATGAATGCCAGTTCACACCCTCCAATGACATCCTCAAAATCTGTCTAAGAACAACCTCCTTACCCACCTTTAACCTATCTAACTCCATCATACCAACAACCATTAACCACAAGATATTCACTAAAGCCTTCTTCACACCAAAGATATCACCAAACCACAACTATCATTACCCAAACATGCCAGCAACAAGACTAGACTTACCACGCAAGGAAAAACCAACAGAAACCAAACTAAGGCAACTAAAGCAAAGATCACTTAACAAGGTTACCTGAAAACACAACACCACCCTGAAGCTTCATCGAACGAGCTCTCTTCCTTGCGGAACCAACATCCTTCTGTCGCACCCCTGCAGCACCAGCTAACACACCAGGGTCACCACCAACTCCTTGCAATAAGGAACCTTGGCTATTCCGAGCCAACATCGAACAATCACGCTTCATGTGTCCAGCAGACCCACATTTCCAGCAAACTTCATTCCCTAAACTCTTCTCAACCTTCTGCTTTTTCTGCCGTCTCTGAACCTCGCTTCGGCCGTGCCCACGACCTTTCAAAGATCCTTTAGCCAACATCAAAGCTGACTTCACTCCAAGAGGACAATCACGCCTAACATGCAACTTAGAACCACATCTCCAGCAAACACTTGTGTCCCAACAATTTCCAACATGTTGCCTTTTACAACGGTCACACACAGATGACTGAACTTCCACTCCTTGCTCAAGCAACACTTGCTCACCAACAGCATTAGCCGCACCTTGCTTAACCCTTGGAAATTCCCCTCCAAGATACCTTTCATAGAAAGCAGACACGAAGAAATCCCAATCAATATCAAGGATATGTGACGCCACAGCCACAGATGTCCACCAAGAACAAGCATCCTCTAGCATCAGAGAAACAACACTCCCCAGCTTACAGGCATAATCACAGCCTTCCTGATCCAAAATCAGAACCACATTGGCCAACCAGGCCTCAAACATCTCCGGGGAAGAACCATGATACTCCACAGCACCCAAATCAAGCAAACGCTGCTTCGGCAAACCCTCACATCTAGCCAGCACATCCACTGACTTTACCTCAACCGTAGCCTGAGATGTTCCCAACACCTCCTGAACAACAGATAAAGAACTTTCCATCCCGGAACCAGCTTCCTTCCCTTGCCTTACCATCTCAACTTCAGTCACAGAAGACTGAGACAAAACACCTCTACAAAAGGGTGAATCCTTTGACTTAACAACCTGCCCCAAGGCAGCAACCATTTCACTCATCCTCCATTCTTTCATCATCTTTGCCATACCACTAACAACAAACAACATACAATCACAACAAACAAACAAAACCTGTTAGACCAGCATTAAGCAAGGATTCAAACTCCAACTCCAAAATAACACAATAGCTATATTAATAAGGCAATGGGTATCCCGAATCCTCCCCTTTTACATGACATAACAGCCAACACAACATGAATATCACAACATCAAGCATATCAACAACATGCCTTGATCATGCTTACACCAACAACATCCAACAGCACCAGCACATTAGCAACATAACATGCTCAAAACACATTCATCATGCATAGCATCAGCTCATAGCATCAACACATATCCACATAAACTCAACCAAGATTCATAACCACAAAACATGCTTGCATACATCAGCAACATGCTCAAAAACATCAACAGCACATTCAGAAACACATGCTTCAACCAGCTTTCAACCATACAACAAGGTAAACATCAAACACACTTACCACAACAACTTATCGTTTTCCCCAACCTTCACAACTCAGCTCTGATACCACCAAATGTAACCCCCGTAGCCCGGCCTAGACGGTTGACCCGAACTACGAAGATTACACAGGGAAAACCAAAGTCAACCCGAAAGTCAACCTTGATTAACGACCCTTTTTTTTCTTTTTAATCTTATCTAGATGCACATTAACCTTAGATGTGATCACACAAACACCATGCTCAAAGATCACAATCATCAGAGATCAAACAGGGACCCAATTGAACAAATTACAACTTTAGGGACCAAATTGTAATTTCTGAAAACTTTAAGGACTTAACCAGATTTTAAGTTACCAACTTAAAATTAGTCATGTTTCATGCTTCCCTGCCAAATTTCAGCTCAAACGGACATCCCGAACTCACACAATTGCACAAACAAGATTCAGGACCAAAACGCAAACATTTCAAAACATAAAAGATACTTTTAACTGATTTTAACGGTTCGGTATCGATACGCCACGTGTCGTATCGATACTCGGGGAAGACAGTAACCAAATTCTAGCAAGGGTATCGATACCCTTCCCCCAGTATCGATACTCCACTCATAAGGTATCGATACTTGTTCATCAGTATCGATACCCCTGGCCTGAAACTTGCATATTTGGTTCAGGTGTATCGATACCCTAGCCCGAGTATCGATACCCCTGCCTGAAAACAACTCGAAAACAGCATCAAACATGCTTCAAACATCAAATTAACATCACCAAATCATTCCTCAAAGATGAACAACATGCAGAGGCCATAAATGCATCATCAATTCAACAAATAACCAACACATATGGAAAGCCCCAAACTCAAAAGCATACTTCCTACTCAAGCTATCCAATTAAACATAAACTTTCCAAAGCAACCACAATTAAGCCAATTCATGTTCAACAACATTAACGACAGCATTTAACATACATGATCAACATATACGATCACAATAACAACAATCCGAGAGATTCTACCCCATTGCCCTTATTAACTATAGCTATTCACCGAGACATACATCTCCATTGGAGTCCACCTTGAATCCCTTGCTCCTTGCTGCCCAAACTTCAAGAATCTGCATTGATGGACAAAAAGGAGCGTAAGCACATAATGCTTAGTGAGGAATGCTCAAAACCAAAACACCATCAATGCAGCGGGTCTTTAAAACACCTTAAAACAAACCCGATTTGCTTTCCAAAACCATGTTTGAAAACTCTTTCAACATCAAGCTCAAAACCATGCATAAACACCATATGCAAAGCTTAAATGAAACCATGGAAAAACACTTCCATTTTACAACATACCTTTCTTTTCTTGGAAACCACATCAAGCAAGAAACCATTTAAACCATAGCTCAATCAAACCATCTCACGCATTTAAACAAGGCATCATAAAACCATAACAACTTTTTCACATGCCTTCAAAAACAAGTCATACAAGACTCCAATGCAACATAGATAATTCATGCTCACATGCATCATTATCAATAGATATTCAACACTTGTTCAACCTAACAAGTAAACATGCCATCACTAGCATCATACTCATTTCATGCAACAATGCATCTTACCAAGCATCTCATGCTTCTCATGCAAACATGCATCAATTCAAGCATCACATGCTTCACATCATTTCAAGCAATCCCATGCTTCACATGCAACCATGCATCATTTCAAGCAATCCCATGCTTCACATGCAACCATGCATCATTTCAAGCAATCCCATGCTTCACATGCAACCATGCATCATTTCAAGCAATCCCATGCTTCACATGCAACCATGCATCATTTCAAGCAATCCCATGCTTCACATGATCAAGAACATTATATTGGCTTCCAAGAGATCAGCCATAATCACTTTCCACTTTTCAACCCGATCGGATACGCGGATTACAAGCGTGTCCCAACGCTTCCTACACACTACCCAATCCAAGGTCTTCCAAATGGGCAACAACCTCCATTTGACCTTAACAACCTAAGGTTCCCATGTATGGACTTTTAAACACCATACAACCTTAGCTTTTCCTCAAGGTTACCATGTATGGACTTTCAACCGCCATACACCCTTGACATGCACAAGGTCTTCTCCGTATGGACTTTCAACCACCATACAACCTTTGCATAACCGATTGGTAGTTGTAGACATCATCTAACGAGATCCGGGACATCACACACAAGATCCACACATGGACTTAACCATTGCCATTGTGATCTTAACAAGTACAAGGTTCTCACATAAGGACTTTTAACCACCTTATAACCTTTACTCAACCAAGGTCTACCGTGGGCAACAACCTCCACTACGACCTTAAGCAACCGAGGTCCTCCCGTGGGCACACCCTCCACTGACCTCATCTCGTTAGGAATACTTGAGGGGAGTTTACCCGGTCCACACTTGACCACTCCGCCATCAAGGCGACTTTATTCACGGTGCACCCAATCCTATAGCCGGCTAATTATACCCGATCAACGAACCAAGAACCATTCACATCTCTTGCCAACATAACCATCTTACCATAATATCCAATGTTCCACATGCATAAACATAATGCAAGGCCATCACATCATTAGCTCAATGATTCACATGCATACACATAATGCAAGGCCATCACATCATTAGCTCAATGATTCACATGCATACACATAATGCAAAACCATCACATCATTAGCTCAATGATTCACATGCATAAACAATATGCAAAAGGCACAATTATCATCATTAATCATCATCAACTCACTGTTTTTAAGCATAATACAAAGCCAATGAACAACATGCAACACTATGCATCAAAACCACATTTTCAATGCACTAAACCAAGGATCTCTTACCTTGAGCATCCATTTTCAATTGACTTTCAAAACCAGCATTAAACCATGCTAAAACATGCTTACAAAACAGAATTTAACCATGCAAATCACATGCATATCAATCATCATCCACTTTTGATTTTTAAAGCCAAAACATACACAATCCAAGAGCAAAAACTCATCCACTTACTCTTGAGCTTAGCAAAGTTGTTTAGACTTAAACTAAGCTCCCAAAAACCTTCAAACCTTGTTTCAAAAGCTGAAATCCCAACTTCACTCACCGATTACCAAACAAGCCTAGCCAACAAGCTTTCCAAGCTTCCGAAACCTTCCGAAAACACCTCCAAAGCTCAAGGATCAACCTCCCCTGTTTCAAGCACACAAAAACAGAACATTAATGCATCCTTATGCATTAAAACACCAGCAACATTAACACAACTCGCTGCTCATCACAAATCTAACAATTTGGCTACCAAACACAACCGAAATCATCTCCAAACACTTCCAAAACTTAACCCAGCCAAGATCCATCACTTCTAACCATTTTTATACATCAAATAACATGCAAAATGATCACAACCACGTCCTTATACCTCCAGGTATAACAGATCACCAAAAACACTCCAAAAACAACCAAAAACTCAAGCCAAACTTAGGAAATTCAACCTATCCGGGATTGCATTGATTAAACCTCAACTTCTAATCATTTAAGCATTCATTTAACATCAATTTAACACCTCAAAACCCTGCTTAAACAGATCACACGAAAATTTCACCAAAATCACCAAATCTTGCATTTTAGCCAAAAATCAAAATCTCAATTGAAAAGCCTTTAATAAAACATAAATCAAGGATTGAGAACTTAGGAATTTCAGTAAAGAACTGATAGTTTAGAGGAGAAGGACGTTCTTACCTCCAAACTTGAATTTCTCCATTTTAGAGCCAAAAAGCTTGATGGATCAACTTGTAAATTGAGAGGTTTTGATGATGAGATGATTAGGAATCAATTGAGAATTGAAATGAGAGATTTAGATGTCAAAATCAGAGAAAGAAATCTGGAGAATTTTGTTTGGGTAGAGAGAAAATGAGAGAAAAGAGAATTTGAGAGAAAATGGAAAATTAGTTGGAAATTTAGTTACAAATGATTTTCCCTCCTTTTCTAAATCTTTAAAATCAGATTTGAGTCATAAAATATCTTAGAAAAATCTGGAGAAATCCTTTTTGGAATAATAGCTCCTTAAAGATTCAAAGTTTCAATCCTTTATAAAACTGTCCCGCAACTTTCAAAAATTACATTTTGGTCACTAGCCAAAATGTCAACCTTCCGAACCTCATTTTCCAAAATTGATTTCACAGTTCACTTATATATATTAAAAGATGATTTTAGAACATTTTTCCATAATTTTTATGCAACCCGAACTAGGTTTTCCTAATTTAACCTCTTACGATTCGAACAGCACTTTGACCAACCGGTCAACGCCCAAGACTTCCAAGCCCAAAACCGGGGCGTTACAACTCTCCCCCCCTTAGGAAATTTCGTCCTCGAAATTTCAACCGGCGAAAATAGAACCACAACCTTCTCAAACAACACACAAGGCAACACAAAAGCCTTAACCAACACCACTGATCACTTCCCATACAAAACTTCCACCACACACTGTCCACAAATCCACACTCTCAAGGGTAACCACAACTTAACCTTCCACACAACCGGATTATACACAATCCCAACATCAACCTGAAAACTTCAACTCTTACAGCAGACAACACTGTAACACACAACTCCCAAGACTTGTCTACACAAAGACAACAACCAAACTAACTTAGCCACACTAGGCAACCTCTCAGCCTCTAAAACTCTTGCGATTCCCATACCTTTTCCAAAGATTTTCCCAACAAGCAGAAATCTTTAAACATCCACTGTTTATTCAAACTTTTCAACAAAGCTGACAATCCTTCACATCCGCCAAAACATTACCATAACAGCTCACCAGCACTATTCACCCAAATACCAAAGATTACATCTCAAACCCAACTTGAAACCTTCAGCCATTTCACATACCACCAACAGACTTCAAACAGAACTTTCTTAACCACAACTAGCCGACCACTTCTCACAAGAACCCAAACAACCAACAAAACCCTTCAATCTAGCACAACCCCTCATTACAAACTTCAACCAGAACACTTGCACTACCAGAACACTACTTAACCAAAACACACACAACAGCTTCAGAACTCTTCAAAGATTGCTAAGAACCAACACAACCCTTCACAACAACTTAAAAGCTAAACAACCTCAGCTGCAACAACACTTAACACCAAGGAACTACCACTTCCTTTAAACTAAACAAACCACTTAGCAGATACTAACCTCAAACAGATACCCTTCACCACCAAACCACTAAACTCTCAGAGCATCAAACACTATCCTTCTACCAACAAGCCATTCCACTCTCACTCAGCACCAAACAACCTCTACAAACCCATCATTCCACTTAATCCAACCACAACACTAACAGATTCGATTAGTTATTAGCGAGCGTGAACATCGTATGCATGATCACCTACATGCCCTATCAATGCCTGATGTACATGTATGCAAAACCTCTAATGTCATGCCACATGTATGCATGGACCAACATATATAATATAGTATATAACAATGATTTTAAACTGTGCATGAATGCCAGTTCACACCCTCCAATGACATCCTCAAAATCTGTCTAAGAACAACCTCCTTACCCACCTTTAACCTATCTAACTCCATCATACCAACAACCATTAACCACAAGATATTCACTAAAGCCTTCTTCACACCAAAGATATCACCAAACCACAACTATCATTACCCAAACATGCCAGCAACAAGACTAGACTTACCACGCAAGGAAAAACCAACAGAAACCAAACTAAGGCAACTAAAGCAAAGATCACTTAACAAGGTTACCTGAAAACACAACACCACCCTGAAGCTTCATCGAACGAGCTCTCTTCCTTGCGGAACCAACATCCTTCTGTCGCACCCCTGCAGCACCAGCTAACACACCAGGGTCACCACCAACTCCTTGCAATAAGGAACCTTGGCTATTCCGAGCCAACATCGAACAATCACGCTTCATGTGTCCAGCAGACCCACATTTCCAGCAAACTTCATTCCCTAAACTCTTCTCAACCTTCTGCTTTTTCTGCCGTCTCTGAACCTCGCTTCGGCCGTGCCCACGACCTTTCAAAGATCCTTTAGCCAACATCAAAGCTGACTTCACTCCAAGAGGACAATCACGCCTAACATGCAACTTAGAACCACATCTCCAGCAAACACTTGTGTCCCAACAATTTCCAACATGTTGCCTTTTACAACGGTCACACACAGATGACTGAACTTCCACTCCTTGCTCAAGCAACACTTGCTCACCAACAGCATTAGCCGCACCTTGCTTAACCCTTGGAAATTCCCCTCCAAGATACCTTTCATAGAAAGCAGACACGAAGAAATCCCAATCAATATCAAGGATATGTGACGCCACAGCCACAGATGTCCACCAAGAACAAGCATCCTCTAGCATCAGAGAAACAACACTCCCCAGCTTACAGGCATAATCACAGCCTTCCTGATCCAAAATCAGAACCACATTGGCCAACCAGGCCTCAAACATCTCCGGGGAAGAACCATGATACTCCACAGCACCCAAATCAAGCAAACGCTGCTTCGGCAAACCCTCACATCTAGCCAGCACATCCACTGACTTTACCTCAACCGTAGCCTGAGATGTTCCCAACACCTCCTGAACAACAGATAAAGAACTTTCCATCCCGGAACCAGCTTCCTTCCCTTGCCTTACCATCTCAACTTCAGTCACAGAAGACTGAGACAAAACACCTCTACAAAAGGGTGAATCCTTTGACTTAACAACCTGCCCCAAGGCAGCAACCATTTCACTCATCCTCCATTCTTTCATCATCTTTGCCATACCACTAACAACAAACAACATACAATCACAACAAACAAACAAAACCTGTTAGACCAGCATTAAGCAAGGATTCAAACTCCAACTCCAAAATAACACAATAGCTATATTAATAAGGCAATGGGTATCCCGAATCCTCCCCTTTTACATGACATAACAGCCAACACAACATGAATATCACAACATCAAGCATATCAACAACATGCCTTGATCATGCTTACACCAACAACATCCAACAGCACCAGCACATTAGCAACATAACATGCTCAAAACACATTCATCATGCATAGCATCAGCTCATAGCATCAACACATATCCACATAAACTCAACCAAGATTCATAACCACAAAACATGCTTGCATACATCAGCAACATGCTCAAAAACATCAACAGCACATTCAGAAACACATGCTTCAACCAGCTTTCAACCATACAACAAGGTAAACATCAAACACACTTACCACAACAACTTATCGTTTTCCCCAACCTTCACAACTCAGCTCTGATACCACCAAATGTAACCCCCGTAGCCCGGCCTAGACGGTTGACCCGAACTACGAAGATTACACAGGGAAAACCAAAGTCAACCCGAAAGTCAACCTTGATTAACGACCCTTTTTTTTCTTTTTAATCTTATCTAGATGCACATTAACCTTAGATGTGATCACACAAACACCATGCTCAAAGATCACAATCATCAGAGATCAAACAGGGACCCAATTGAACAAATTACAACTTTAGGGACCAAATTGTAATTTCTGAAAACTTTAAGGACTTAACCAGATTTTAAGTTACCAACTTAAAATTAGTCATGTTTCATGCTTCCCTGCCAAATTTCAGCTCAAACGGACATCCCGAACTCACACAATTGCACAAACAAGATTCAGGACCAAAACGCAAACATTTCAAAACATAAAAGATACTTTTAACTGATTTTAACGGTTCGGTATCGATACGCCACGTGTCGTATCGATACTCGGGGAAGACAGTAACCAAATTCTAGCAAGGGTATCGATACCCTTCCCCCAGTATCGATACTCCACTCATAAGGTATCGATACTTGTTCATCAGTATCGATACCCCTGGCCTGAAACTTGCATATTTGGTTCAGGTGTATCGATACCCTAGCCCGAGTATC